>JAKSZT010054544.1:10216922-10243263 GCA_026826555.1 Tolypeutes matacus
GAAGTAGGAGGTGAAATGGAAGGGAAGGAGCGGGGGTCCCAGGTTTGGGGACTTGAGGACCCAAGGCTTGAAACAGTCCCTTTGGGAAAGTGGAGCGTGGCCGAGAGGGGCCTGGGCTGTCGGGAGATCTCAGGGAAGGATGCGGGGGTCGCCGTGGCAGCCCAGGGCCGGGGCCGCAGCCTGGTCTCCTTGGCGTCCTTGCGTCCAGGCTGCCCTTTGGGTCAGCTCTTCTCCGAACGCTCGGCCTCGTCGGCTGCGAGACGCAAAGTCTCTGTATCTTGGCCTGTTCAGCAGAGCCCTGCTAGCCAGCCTGTGGGGTCACTGGTGTGCCACGCCCCCACCTCTCTGTGGGGGTCCCTGTGGCCTCCTTGGCGCTGGAGGCTCGTGGCGACCGCGGCCCTGCCCTGGCGCTCCGCCTGCCGTGGCTGAGACGGCTTGTGGCGGCCATGAGCCGCGTCGTTTGTCGCTGTCTCCTTGGCCCCGGCGAGATGGTGTCTTTAAAGCTCCTCCAGGCCAGTGATGCTTGGGTGAGCACCGGAAAAAACACACGAAGCCGGCACGTTGCTCGCCCTCTGGACACTCACAAGCCAAACACGACACTTTAAGAGACCCAGCGGTCAGCCTGTGCAGACTCTTCTTATTAAGTGTCAAGATATTTTTTAGTTTTTCAAAGCAACCCTGAGGTAGTGGAAGCAGAACCTTTGAAACCAGAATGAAATTATTTCTATTTAAGGCTCTTTTTAAAGTCACATCTCCAAGCAGATAATTGGAATCCCTTGGCCTGCCTGGCATTGACGGAGGGGATTAACACCTGGAAAAAAAATAACAATCGCAACGATAATTCAGTAGTGCAGATCGGTAAAAAGGACAAAAGTTGCTCACCTGCCCTTTACCAGTGCATTGTGAGGTGGTGGCTCCACAGAGCTGGCTTTGGAGATGTGCACGCAGTGTGGCTTACCTTCTCACCTGTGGAGGGGCACCTGCAGATCTCCCTCGCAAGGCTGCCGCGGGAGTTAATGTCGGGAGAGGAGAGCACCTGGAACAGACGCTGGCACCTGCAGGATCTTCTCATTCACGGATTCGGAAACGTGGATTCCGTTGGGTGACTGGAGTCTGGCCACCTAGCGCTCCAGCACCAGAGCTGGGCCTTGGGCGTATTCTGTACGTATCTGTTTACCTGAGTGATAGGTCTTTGTTCATATCTTAAATTAAGGCATAATGGCATTCAGTAAAATTCCCTCTTTCTTACTGGATTGTTCTGCCAGTTTTGATAAACACATACAGTCGTGTAATCACCGCCTCAGTCCACGTTCCATCCACCCCCACCTCCCTGCATCCCACTGAACATACCCCCCCACCTCCAGCCCATCCACCCCCACCTTCCTGCGTCCCACTGTAGACAACCCCCCACCTCCAGGCCATCCATCCCCACTTTCCTGCATCCCACTGTAGACAACCCCCCACCTCCAGCCCATCCACCCCCACCTTCCTGCGTCCCTCTGTGGACAACCCCCCACATCCAGGCCATCCATCCCCACTTTCCTGCATCCCACTGAACATACCTCCCCACCTCCAGCCCATCCACCCCCATCTCCCTGCATCCCACTGAACATACCCCCCCACCTCCAGCCCATCCACCCCCACCTTCCTGCATCCCACTGTAGACAACCCCCCACCTCCAGTCCATCCACCCCCACCTTCCTGCATCCCACTGAACATACCCCCCCACCTCCAGGCCATCCACCCCCACCTTCCTGCATCCCTCTGTAGACAACCCCCTCCCCCCATAGTCCCTGGTAACCATTCATCAGTGGTCCATTCCTATAGCTTTGACTTTTCCAGAATGTGGTAAAAATGGAATCATAGAGCAGACAGCCTTCTGAGGTGGCCTTGCCATACATGTCATAGAGTGTTGAGCTACGTCCACGCTGCCTGTCCTGGTGGTTCTTTCTTCTCACTGCTGAGTAGCTCTTCATTGTCTGGATGTACCACAGTTAGTTTATCCATTTCGGTTGTTCCCCGTTTTTGGTGATTACAAATAAAGCCACTGCAAACATTCACATACAGGGCACTGGGCGCAGATGCATTTTCATTTCCCTTGGGTATGGAGTGGGGTTACTGGGCTATGTGGAAAATGAATATCTTTATAAGAAGCCGCCAAGCTCTTTTCCAAAATTGCTGACCTAATTTTGTATTCAGACCAGTAATATATGCAAACAGTACTTGGAATTGTTAGGTTTTTTTTTTTTTGTTTGTATTGCTTATTTGTTTTTTCCCCCCACAATTGTAATTGTTTTTATTAGTATCTCATTCTAGTTTTAATTTTCACTTCTCTGATGACTAATGATGCTGAGCATTTTTTCAAATGCTTATTTGCCATCCATCTATCTTCTTTGGTGAAGTGTCTACTCAAATCTGCCCCCCTCCCCCTTTTTAAAAATTCTGTGAAGTTGTTTGCTTTTCTTATTATTGAGTTTAAGAGTTCTTTGTATATTCTGGATACACATTCTTTTTAGAAATGTGATTTGCAATTGTTTTTTTCCCAGTCTATGGCTTGTCAACAAAGACAAGTGTCTTAATAGTTTTTCCAGGATCAGAATTTCCTAACTGTTGATGAAGTGCAATATACCAGTTTCTTTTCCTTTTGTGGACTATGTGTGTGGTGTCACATCTGAGAAGTGCTTGCTGAACCCAAGATCACAAGTATTTTCTTCCAGACATTTTATAATTTTAGATTTTTACATTTGCGTCTCTGATACATTGGAAGTAAACTTTTATATAGGGTCAAGGCATGGAATAAAGGTCCCTGGGGGAGGGAAGCTGTGCATCTTTGTTGAAAATCAATGTGCATCTATATTGTGGTCTTATTTTTAAAGTGGTTTTCTGCCTGCTTGCTTTCTGAAGAGTGATAGTGATTGCTGGTGTAGTTGGTGTAGAATTCTTCCAGCGTTCAGAGTGTTTTCTGGCCTCTTCCCAATTTGCTCTTGAGCTTTCTAGCTACCCCTGGAGGTGTTGGCAGGAGTTCATTTGCCCACTGTGATCCGGAAGCCCAGCCTGGGACAACGAGCTGCTTCGAGTCACAGGGAGAGACAGCTTGAGTCAGGGTCAGGACACGGAAAATCCAGGGACTTGTCCCAGCAGGACAGAGCTGAAGGGCCAGGCTTGGGCTCCACACCAAACTCAGATTTTAATTGTAGCTCTGTTAGGTATCAGTTCTGCCGCCAGGGGCAAGCGCTCAGTGCGTCTACTGTTAGTTTCCTCACCTTCCAAACCAGCTGACTCCCCCAGGAGGACTATGAGAATTAAAGATGAGCTAGTCCACGGTCCCAGCACAGGCTTTAATAGGATCTGGTATTATTGCCACCACTGTGTTTTTTGAGGGTGTGGGTTCTAGAAGACACAGAAAACAAATATAGAAGATAAAGTTACTATAGAAGAAAATGATTCCTAATGGAGGGATGCATGGGACATGGTTAATGATTTTAACAGTTGAATGTGGTAGAGCTGCAGTGAATTTAAAGGCAGAGGCTTCTTCCTGGGAGACAGGTCTTTTGTTGTAGCCATGTCAAGAATAAAGGAGAAAATCACATAAAAGAGCTAAGCACAGCGTAGGCACTTGGTTTCCAGGTGATAAATGTTGGCTTCTGGAAACGGATGTGGCTCAAGAGGTTCGGCGTCCATCTACCATATGGAGGGACCGGGGTTCGAACCCTGGACTTTCTGGTAAAAAAAAAAAAAAATGTTGGCTTCTATTAATATTATTAACTTTAATTTTATGTGGCAGATTAACCATGTCAGAAATTACCATTCTTTGGGCATCAGAATATTTTTCTTGGCTATATTTTCGTAGTGTTTAGCCGTCTGCCCCACATCCTGAAGTCCTCTTTCTCTCTTTGATCTTCCATGGTTTCCCCATAGGAATAATAAATTAGTATTTACACTAACCAACCTGCATTGGCTCAGCCCACCTGCATTTTTTGTTACTGTTCTTGTCTTGCAGGGGGCAGCACTGAAATACCTGCCCACGATTGTCAATGATGTGAAGTTGGTGTTTGATCCGAAAGAGCTCAGGTAAGGAAACCCACGGGTGAGTACTTCCCAGCTGCCCACGGGGCTGCCTTTTCAGAGCCTTTAGATAACGTGGAGCTCCTGGTTCTGACTAATAGGTGCATAAGACGGTGTCCTTGGTTGCTCTGGAAGACGAGCTACTGGTGGTGTCGGTGCCAGTGTTAATCGTGGCTTTATATGGGAAAGGTGTCATCTGCCAACTGTCCCAATATTTTGCTTGGAAGATGGTTTATGGTCCAGTGGGTACGTAATACAGATTTGGCGTTTGCACACTTTAGGGTTTGAATGACCATAGTAGTGGTTGGCTTTTGGTTCTGTTTTTAATACCTAAAAAGCTTAACAGAGGAGCTTTCGTGTTCTTGTGTCCTCCCCTCTTCTTTTCTCTGTGAGCTTCTAAATGAGAGGCTGTAAGCCCCAGGCAGAAGACTCAGAAGTTGTCATCTCTGAGGTTGGAAAAAGGAAGTAACAGCAAGGAAGCTTTGCGACCCGTGAGCAAGGCTGGGCACCAAACCGATCTTGCCATCCCTCACTGTGCAAGTTCAAGCGTGGTCCGTCATCTTGTTACTGAGCAAAAGTGGGCTGCTTTGCCCAGTGTGCTTCATAATGACCAATTTCTGAGGCATCAGGGTTTCAAAGAGAAAAGCCAGCTTGTAACAAGGAGAGCAGATGGCCTAACTGCCTAAAACCTGTAACCTTAATTTTGAGGAGTTTAGAGTTTTTATGGATTACCTTCATGATAGCAAGTACACACCAGGGTGAGAAGAGTTTGCAATGACTACAAACAAGGGTGTGGCCAGTTTTGAATAACCATCACAATAGCAAGCACACACCAGGGCGAGGCCGATCTAGCCAGTTTTGTGATTTCAGTTATGAACTTTTGGCTATTCTCTAATATCCTGGAAAAGTAAGAAAAACACATTGTATGTAATGATTCAGAAATCATAATCCTTTGTTAATTCTCCACCCTCGGTTACAGTCTGTGGGTGTTTCTTTATTCTGAAAAGCAGCCCTTCTAACCCAGACATCTAAAAGCACAGGCCTCAGCTGCTTTTGTTTTGGTTTAGATTTGACATTGGACATGATAAACTGCCTGCAGGTGATGGCATCATTTTCCCCAGCACCAAAGGTCTTCATAAATATTAGTAAAGGGCCATCTGTCCCTCGGGCAGATCAATTAGATAAAAAATGACCATCCTCCCCACACTTTATGTCCAGCCCAGGTCGCTCATGACCTGGAATTGAAGGGCGTGGGGCTTGCTGGGCAGTGCTAGGGGTCCTGAATCATCATGTCTTTGATATGCCTGAGGATTTAGTGTCATGCAGGGATGCATTGATTTTCTGCTTTTAGGACCCTGATAATGCTGGAATTAGCAGATCCTAAATGAGAAAAGGAGAAATGCAGCTGACAGGCCTGTGGGCAGCACCAGTGGCCTCCTCTCTCGGGGACATGGGTCTCAAAGTGTGCTCCCCAGATCAGTAGCAGCCACATCCCCGAGGACCTGCATAGCCAAGAAGAATCTCGGGGTCCTCCGCAGACCTTCTGAATCAGAAACTGTGGGGTGGGCTCAACCGTTTGGCTGTAATGAGCCCCCTGGGTTCTGATAAATGCTCATGTTTGAGAGCCTCGGGTCTGGAGACACTTGAGAGGAAGTGGGGTAGGGGTGGGGGGCTGGCTCTGGGTCTGCCCTTGTCTTGTGCACAAGGATGAGGACCTCGTGCTCACAACTGATGCCTAAACCACATGCTTGGGGGTCCCTGGAAGACCCTCTTCCCCAGGGCCGGGCGAGTCTGGTGTGGTCCCTTTCTTCTTTGCACTTGTGTGAATCCCTCTTCATCGCCTTTTTTCAAAAAATGAAATTGAAAACCTGTATTTTTTCCTGTTTACAAAATTCATTCTGTTTTGATGCGGCAAAAGAGCCCCCAGAAGAGGCTAAAGGTCAAATGTCGTTCCAAAACCCAAAAACTAACTAGAAGGACCTGGGTCCTTTTAGATTTCTTTTTTGCTTGCATGCACACACATACACACACACACACAAGCCCCCTAAAAAAAAATCAGCAACGCATGCTTGATTTTATCTTGCGCTCAAGATGTCTTGTTTGCTCACGCCATGAAGGCATCATTCTTAATTGTTAGTAGCTTTGATGGCGCTCCATCATTTATTTAGGCCTGACGGCTATTATGCGCTTTCTCCACACAAGATAGGTTGTACACAAAGCGCTTTCCGTGCATTATTCAATTAGTCTTTACGACAATGCTATGGCATAGGTTCTAATATCATCCCAATTTTGCACTAAATAACTTGTCCACGATGGCAGCGCTCCAGGGCCGACCCAAACTTTTTGATTGCAAAGAACAGGCTTCTAACCGCTATTCTTTACCTTTGGGTGTGAACTTGTGGGTCGTGTGTTTTGATTTTTTTTCCTTGCATTTTTTAAATAGTTTAATTATTGTACTGCCCTTATTTGTATCATTAGGATAAACATACAAGTGGAAATCCTCGGTCATGAATTTCCTTAAAAGAATCTTCATAGATATTATAAATTACTTTCAAAATGGTCACACGAGCATTCTACCAGTGCACGTTGATGTCTGTCTTCCCAAGCGTTGCTGGCACTGGGCGTTATTTTATAGAGCCTTTGCCCGCCTTTGGGTTGCACAAAGCCTCTCGCTATTTTAATTTGCATTTCTTTGGCCACCACCAAGAGCACACCTTCTGCCCCTCCTCTGTCGGGCCCATTGGCCATTTGAAAAATGCCATTTCCTTAGGAGCTTTATTGAGATTAAATATACATACCGAAAAGTTCACCCACTTGGAGCACTTCAATTCACTGTTCTTTGGGATATTTACAGAGTTATGCCACCTTCACTGTAATCCAATTTTACAACATTTTCGTACCCCCAGTAAGATCATTTGTGACCATTTCCAGTCACTCCCTATTCCCACCCTCAGCCCTAGGCACCCCCTAACCCATTTTCTGTCTATAGATTTGCCTCTGGACATTTCATATACGTGGGATCATATAATATGTGGTCTTCTGTGACTCACTTCTTTCATTGACATAATGTTTCAAGGTTCGCCCATGTTGTGACATGTATCAGTACATCATCATTTCTTTTTATGGCTGAATCACAGTCCATTGTTTGCCCTTTCATCACTTGAGGGACATCTGGGTTGTTTCCACTCTTTGGGTATTATGAATATATTGCTAGGATTCATATGCCAATTTTTGCGTGGACATATATTTTCATTTCCCTTCGGTGCAGACCTAGGAGTAGACTTGCTGGGTTATATGGTAACTATGTTTAATATTTTGAGGAAATGCCAAACTCTTTTCTAAAGGGGCTGCACCATTTTACATTCCCACCAGCAACGTATGAGAGTTCCAATTACTTCACATCATTGCCAAAACTTGTTTTTATCTGACTTTTGGAATATGTCCATTTCAGTGGGTGTGAAGTGAAAAATAACCTTTTCAAACATCATACCAGATGAAATTGTGGTCCGTGCTGCATGAGGGGTACTGGCCAACATGCTAGTAGCATTTAATCACCGTTTAAAGAGGCCGCATCTCGGCTCTGTCTTGCAGCAGCAACGGATCAGTTTGTTGTTTGACGTGTATCCCTAAACTCCCTTTCACTTTTGTATTTTCTCATAGCAAAATGTTTACAGAATTCATCCTGAATGTTCCCGCGGGCTTGCTGACCATTCAGAAGCTCCATTGCTTGATCGAAATCATTCACAGTGACCTCTTCACACAGCATGGTGAGTGGGACCTCGAGAAACATTCAGTTGTCTTGTTAGTAATTGTCTGCAGAGTTTGACTCCTGTGAATGCTCTCTCACTTGTCGACAGGGGTGGAGGCTGCAACCAATGAAAACAGCTCTATTACCAGACAGGAAGATTTAGCCTTTACAAGAAAATGGTAATTCACATATAGTGCAGGTAATAGATTATTGAAAAACGAAGGCAAAACTCTGTAGGTGGTGATTTAGGTGAATGCCAGTGCCCTGGGATAATCAGCACACATTGTACAGCCTTTAAAACGGGTGATTGTCTATCCCGGGAGGCAACCGCTTGCTTCCATTGAGATGATTGCAAAGCAAAATGTCAAGTTTTCTTTAAATGTAGAAGTAATGGTTCTGTCTTATCCTGAACTTTGTAATCTTTGATGTAGTTTCTTCAAACTCTACTCAGTGTAATAAGAATTTTAATGATTCCTCAACTCATTTATCCTGAGGAACACCTTCTATTTTTAACCTTATCTCCCTCCCCTCTTTATTAATCATTTTCTTTCTATTTGGACAGATTGAATTAATATTTTACACTTGTCAAGCACTTTTATTGAAAGCTTAAAACCTTTGCATAATTCCACAACCTTCCTCGTTTATTAGAAGCAGAGGCAGAGACTGTTGAGTGACATCCTGACTGAGAGGCACAGATTTAGGCTGTTCCATTTGTGCCCAGACATTTGGCCGCTCCATTCATTTTCCTTCGCTTTTGTGGGGGTGATGTTTGTAATTTCCCTAGGCTCTTCCAAGAATGGAGCAGCCCAAGTCTGGGATGCCAACAGTGAGCTGCTGGCAGGACTGAGAACCAACCCCTCGGGCATCTGGCTTGGCCCTTTGTCCCCTTCTGTGCTGCTTGGCTGGTATTTGCCTGCTGGTTTTAATCTTCCCGGTTTTACTTTATAAAATATACTGGGGCCTACACTTGCAGCTAAGCCTTATGGTAAGAGAAAATGTTCTTTTCATTTGGGTAGTAGTGTTCCTCTGGAGAAGAAATCTCTAACCAAGAAGTGGTGGATTTGCAGCTGCCCCCCCCCCAGACAGACCTTGATCCCAAAGCCCATTCCTCATTTTCACAAAAGAAAGTCAACTCTGTCACCATAGTCTAGGAATCAAAGCCCAGGAGTCTCCTCTGGGCCAGTAATCCTGTCTGTCTGTCTGTATTTCAGACTCTCAGTCGAGAGCTGAATCTTGAACTGCCTGTTTTCCAGGTGTTATCCTTCTCCTGAAGGACACAAGTGGGATTTAAGGCTGATGATGGCAGTGATGGGCAGGAATGGTGTTTTGTTGTTTTAGTCCACGTGAATTAAACATTTTTCCAGAGCAGATAAAATCCTCAGAAAGTGTTATATCTGAATCTTATTAAGTTGCTGACAGCCAGTCTCCTCCCCATCCAAGACACACACTCTACCAGTACCGCCCGCAGGCCTTCGCTGAGTTAAAGAGTCCAATGGGTGACGCTTGAGTTTTCTTGAGTATAGTAGAAGGAGGACATATCTGCATATGGTTCAAAATATATATTGCAAAACTTTGTTTCCCATGTTGTTTGGTTCCTTTTGAATAAGGGACCTAAAACATAAAATATTTCATTAAAAAGAATGGAAATATAAATTCTTGTAAGAGTACAGTTCAAGGTAAAAAAATTCTCTGTTTACACATAGTATATTCTTTTAGCTATTAGAATGCTTGAAGGGAAACTAACTTATACTCTTTATTTTTGGTGTCTGTCTACATGTTTCTTCATTGTATATCTTTTCCTCCATATTAGACCACATTTCTGTTTTCTACACTCCTCTTTCATTATAGACTGCCTCAAATCCTGCTTCAGAAATACGTAACATGTAAATAATTGCATAGCTTTCTTTAATAAGGAGCTGTCAGGTAATAGAATGTTTCAGAATAATTAGCCTATTTTAAGGGCAAAGTTAGGATTTTGATCTTAATAGCGAGCTTTACCCAACATGGTAAATGAGATTTGTGAAATATATGAAACCCAAATCATTATGGGCTAAATTAGCCCAAATTAGCCTGAAGCTTCGTGTCTTACAAGCAGCTCTAGAATTGCCCAATCAGTAGTACGTTGTCTGAGCCGCCATCAGCAGCCCAAATGTGCTTCCAAATACACCATGGTTGCCTGGATGCTTTTTGGCCAATGTGAAAATGATCCTACTAGCAAGGTTTGAGTTTAAGAATCTTTCTGGGTAAGAATATCAAAGACAACCCTGGTTTTTCTAATCTGTAAGCTCCCTGGTTCTTCGAAGCTCCCAACAGCCGTTTTACCTCCTTATCGTAAAAGGTTTAACAGTGGAAATCTTCCGGTTGGTCTGTACTTAAAAAGATATTATTACTTTTACAAAGAGTCTGCATCATGTTCGCTAAAAATATTTGAAGCTGAACAATTTTCTGATGTGATATGATGGACATGGATTTCATGTTTTGTTATATTTCTTGTTAATTTGTTAAAAAAAAATAATAAGTAAAAATGGGATGTCCATGTCCTGTTTCTTAATCCCAGCAGAATTATGCTAACTCCCCCAAACTCCAGATTGTTAGAACTTGAAATTACTAGACGCAGGGGTCTGTGCTATTGGCTATGCCAGCCCTTAGTCAATATTTTTCTCGGGGCATGGTCAGAATCCATCACTAAGTAGTTTTTTTTTTTTTTTTAAGATTTTATTTATTTATTCATTTATCCCCCCCTTGCTGCCCGTGCTCGCTGGGTCAGCCAACCACGCCGTGGGGGCGGGCCTGCCCCCACCAGGAGGCCCCGGGAACCGAACCCGGGGCCTCCCATATGGTAAACGGGAGCCCCACTGATTGAGCCACAGCCGCTTCCCAATCACTAAGTAGTTTCTTCAGGCTTCTCCGGGGGCCCCAGGGCAGGAATGAGTTTCCCAGCCTCACTTCAGCGGGACGGTCAAGTTGATCTGGGTGCCAGGAGGCTGGTGATGAACTCTGAAATGAATTTCTCCTCTGAAGAAAAGCCTTTCCTTGCCAGGTTTGAATTCGCGTAGGCCAAGGCTTGCATCACCTTGCATATTTTCAAGCTGGTTTCCCCTATTGCTCCTTTTTTTGTCCTCTTTGAGGACCTGGAAACTGAAGATGCATCCAGCTGCGTTAGTCTACAACAGGAGATGATTCTTTTGGCAAAGAGGATTGTGTTTTTCTGGCTATGTCTTGGCAGTGAACATCTGACCACCTTCCAGGTTGGTGAAAGGCAGAGTGATTCCATGTTGGATAAACTACCCAGCAGGAAAGTGTCCTCAGAAAGCCAGGAACCGAGGTCTTCTACCTAAGGACATCCTGAAAAGGCCAGTTAATGGCTGGTGCTGTTCACAGTAGAAATCAAGGCTAGTGTTCAGGTACATCCCCTGGTCAGGACGGGACTGGGTCAAAGGCATGCAGGAAACGGGCCCCAATCTCTGAGACTCATTCACCATCTCCCCTTGTCCCGCGTACTCCATAGCCAAGCCTAGGAAACACACAGCAATAGGTAACCCAATGCCTTTTTGATAAAAGCATAGTTTTAAATAAATTTCTTTAATTTTAAAGCAGAAAAAACTGTGACTGATGAGTTTTGGATTAAACGGTCTTTTAATGCACATGTCTGCAAGAGAGTAACACTTCCTCGGTCTGTGCAGTCAGATGGGCTTCTTGGGCAGGCGCCACAACCGCTCTGAGCTTCTCCCACATGTTTGGAGGATGTAAAAATACTCTCCACGCTGTGCCTCGCGCCTAAGATAGCCAGCACTGTGATTGGCACAAATAGGCATGAGATTAATGGCAGTTATCACTGTTAATGATGTTATGAAAGTAAGTGATAACCCACGGGGTCTGGAGTCATTGGATCTTATTGCTCTCTTCTACCAATGAGAAAATGTTGATTTAAAGAAGGCAAGCATCTTACTCATGATTTCAAATGAATTTTGTGACAGAAGTGGGCCTTAATGGCAGTTTTATGATTCAGTATCCTGTCACATGTTTTTCTAAGGCTGGATACCCTCTGGAATCCCACGGGAGCCTTGCAGCTTGCTCATTGCTCTCCAACTTATGTCCTTAGCTGTTCTTATAGCTGGAAGTTGACTACTTCTGGATGGATCTTCTTTTCCAGTCGTGATCGTTCAAGGTCATACATCTGCTTTGCATAAATGCATGACACCTCAAGGTTGATAGTCTTATGTGAGTCATCTGCCCTGTCAGAATGGAAAGAGTTTAGTTCAGATGAAAGATATTCTAGGAAAAACTATAAAAGAAAAAGAAAAACAGCTCCCCTGAAAATTAACAAAGAAAGATGTTATTGGATCAGAATTTGGTGTAGCTGACACCAGAATCTACTTCAACTCTCATGGATGCTCACACATCTTGACTAGTGAACTTCTTTGCTTTTCTAAAATCTTTCCTATCAGAGACTTGCTTTGCCTTTTTCCTAAACAGAAAAGCAACATAGGAGAGGGTGTTGGGCATCTCAAGAACTGTTGTCTTGGTGAAAGAAACAGGCTGGAGATGGGACCTCCAGAAACAAGACCCCAAACCACATGAACCGTCCCAACGAGGGCACCACAGCTGTCTGCTCACCATGTGTACTGGCTGCCATGGTCCTGTGCTGCCTTCAGAAGCCTCTGTCCTTGTCCTTGTCAGAAGGACATGGGCACTCTTCACATGGTTCATTTCTAACTGACGTCTTGGACAGTCATGCTGCATTGGCAGAACTAAGCACCCGTGTCTGCATTGCCGTTGCTGGTGTGGCTGTGAACTTGAGTTCTGACTTCTGCACTGGGGAGATGGAGCTTATAATGCAGAAATCTCTCCTAAGTAATAGAACGCTGATTGGAAGAGGAAGTGGGGACCTGGCCAGGTCGGGCGTCCACTGCATGAAACTGCTGACAGAGCCAGGCACCAGGCCCTTTGGTGACTCCCTATCACTAGTTGCACATGGTTCGAGTGTCATCCATGTCATCCTTGTTTCTAAGGAGATGCCCCCTTCCTTCTTTTATCTTTTTAAAGGTGATTGTTGGGGTTTATGTCATTTCTCCTTCTACAAATAATTTTACTTCCTTTTTGATTAGAGAAATAGGTCTGGAGCACCTTCTGTGATGAAAGCAGATGGGGCACATGAGGGCTGGGAGTGTGCGCTTTGCCTGGATTCTAGTCTTGCCTCTCTTACCTACTAACTCAGTGACCTTGGACAAGTTACCCTCTGGGCTTCATTTTTCTTACCTGTCCTTTTGCTGTTGCCTGCACCATAGGTTTTGAGGATGAACACATGTCTCATCCTTAGCACTTGGTGTTTAATGTGTACTCAGTAAATGTTAGCTATGTCTATAATTTTTGTTGATGATTCTATAGAAAGATGGCAGCTAAGGTCCCTGCACTCACTGGAGAGGGTGATTAGAAAGTCAAACACTAGCTGTGAGACAGTAGACCTGGACCAAATAATGAAAGGGCCTTCCAAGGAGAGCATCTCCTGAGAGGCTCTCTGACTGTCCCCCCATCCCATGGCTTCTCATGGCACTCTCCCGGGTGTGATGTCAGAGTATTTCCTTCTTGTGTACTTGATTCTGATCTGTGGCCCCTCCCAGGCAGGGCCCGGTCCCTCTTATTATTGTGCTATCATTGTGCCTGACTCATGGCACCCCCAGAGCGCATATTTATTGAATGAATGAAAATTTACACAGAAATCCCAAATCAGCACTTTCCCCAGGAGACAGTGCAGGAAGCGCGATGGGGTACGTGCACGTGCAGTTCATTTGATTGAAAGGAGACGAGGTTTTGCATTCACATGGGAAAACAAGCTCCCTCTCCATTCGTTCTGTTCTGAATGGATTGATCGGGGGGAATAAGAGAGATGTCTGTGAGAAGTAACTTAAGGAGAGACTTGAGTTATGACCATCTCTGAGCAATTTTTATATAATCAAGATCATTTTCTCTTTGCTGCTGATCTAATCTTTCCCCAGTTTGTGGAAGTATGATTTTTTTTTACTGGGTGGTCCTGGGGATCGAACCCAGGTCCCTCCATATGGCAGACGGACGCCCAACCATCTGAGCCACATCCGCCCCCCGGAAGTATGATTTTAAGAAGGGGTTTCAACTCTATCTCTGGACTCAGGATGACTTTTTGTTAGAAGTATGGAAAATGGGAAAAAAAAAAATAGAAAAGTGGAGAGAGAAAAGAGTACAGTGAACTCCCATGTACTCATATCCCAGCTTCACAAATAAGTAAATCATGGTCAGTCGTTTATTTTTCATTTATTCATCCCTTCCCCCAGATATTCTGCAGCCCATCCCAGCCTTCACAGAATTCCTTTAGGATATCTTTTGAGATGTGTGGTGGTGATCTCAGAGCGAATGACACTGATTCCAGAAGAGGGAGGAGGCACAGAGGGACTGGCATCCACTTTGGATGCTCCTGCTTCAGCTCTGGGCCGAGGTGAAGGGTCTTTGATGCGTTAGCATGCTGTGCACGGAAGCCAGTGAATGGGTAATAATGGCTTCCCAGTGTTGTTTCACTGCGATGTGACTTGACTGCTTGAAGGTTGGTTAAATAGATTATGTGCTTCACGAAAAGATGACTCTTGCATATAATCTGTGGTTTGGAGGTAGAAGATTTTCAGAGCAAGATACAAAGAGAAGGGGAGGTCAGAGCTTTATAATCGATGCATTTGTAGCTTTGTTCCCCTGTGATTATATTGTTGCCCACATATCTGACAAAAGCTGTGAAAATTGAAATTTAAATCTTTGTATAGAAACAAAAAGTTTCAATGTAGTTAAATGAAAATAAGCACTCAAACACTGAGGTTTATTAAGGATTTATGCTCATGAAAATGTTTTACATTAATGTTACAGAAATAGGGATAAAATGAGTCAACCTGAGCTCGCATTATTAGGCAAAAGCATTAGACGTACTTGCATGTACTCTTTGGGGTACAGGTGGGAGACCTGGTAGAACATGGGCCCTTACCCACACCCATTGCTCTCTCCCTGTGGCTCGGAATCTGAGACCTTTGGAAAGCTTGCTCCAAGTAACACTGAGTCATTGCTTTGCCTTTCAAGATATAATCTTTCTATGTGCCTATATTGACGGTGATCAAGCAATTGATAGATATATTTTAGAGCTTACTATGTACTCATCATTGTGTCCCAGGTTTTTTTTAATTTGTTGATTTGAAGAGTAAACTTTAGTGGTGAGATGTCCATTGTGGTCAATGACATGGTCAGTGACCTCGATGTAAGCCCTGCTATTCGTTAGCACCCCCTGGTTATTCTCTCCAGGTTGGAATATAGCCGTGACTAGGAACAACAATTGTGCCATTATCTGGGCCATTTCTGTGGCTCTTTCCTTCACCACAACAAACAGGCTTCTGTTAGACTGTTCGTCAGCCTCTTAAAACGTCATTTGTTGTCCACTTTTGAACAATAGAAAGCTTTTAAAAAATGTAGGCCCAGAGAGCTTAAATTATTTCCTTCATTCTTATTTTCAAGGTGAATCATCCTACAGTTACCAAGCAGAGTAAAACTCTCCTTTTTAATGGGGGAAACATTAGTTACAGCAGCCTTTTGAAATCTGAAGGCAAAGACTCAGATAACTATTGAGACTTAGCTATTAGGATATATCCACGTCAGAATTCTAGACTGCTTTCATTATGATCATATCTAAGATAAAGAATTCCTATCTCTTAGAATTGCCCTATGAATCAATTGTAGGAAAGAAATGCTATGTGTTTAATACAGACTTAGAGTAAAATATATATTAATGCTTTGGTCCATAAACAAATCAAAACCAAATCTCTTGAGCATCTGCACTGTGGAAAATTGATATTTCTCCTTTTTGAAAGGGATCTTCAATCCAGAGCTACTGTGTGGTAGTTTTGTTAATTTGATGGATGTTATAAGGAAAGGAAAATCGGGTTTGGGACCATCAAATGCCACAGTCACATAATGTACGACTCATATAACTTTCTGCAATACTTTAATTTAATAGTCGTTCTGATGACTTCTAATGAACGTTACCAGCTGTGAACCCTGGAGACTGATTCTTTTAAATAATGGTGGAATATAAGCCTTATTTTCTCCTCAACTATTTTTTTTCATATCTGAGAAAATTTTTCATCTTTATCTCTAAAGTATCCTTTTCTTTCCTTATTCTGTTTACCACTATTTGTTTCATTATATATGTATTTTTAAAGACCACTTGTTAAAACAGTGCAGGCTTTTAGAAATGGCTTATTTATTTAGTTATTATAGGAGGGTGAAGTCAATTTCAGTTTCTTAATTATATCCATTTTAATTCTCTCATAATGTCTTAAACACCTACCATGTGCTCAGGACTATTATTTAGCAAGTTTGATTCTTTAAAAAGAATCATCACGGGGGGCGGATGTGGCTCAAATGGTTGGGCGTCCGTCTGCCATATGGAGGGACCTGGGTTCGATCTCCGGGACCTCCTGGTAAAATGAAAAAAATATATATATAGAAGGTGCATGGGCTGCCAGGCTCTGTGTGCTGGTAAGCCGCCAGGCCCCAGGAGCCATGTAGCAAGATGATGACGTACAGGAGAGAGAGACGCAGGGGAGAGACAAGACGAGATGCTCCAAAAGCGCCGAAAGCCAGGAACCAGGGTGGCGCAGGTGGCAGAACACCTCTCTCCTACATCGGAGGTCTCCAGGATCGAATCCTGGTGAAGACTGGAGGAGGAGGATGAGAAGAGATGCAGGAAACAGACACAGAGAATTGCCCAGCGAATGGACACAAAACAGCAAATGGGGAAGGGGAGGTTTAAAATGGATAAAGTAAATAAATAAATCTTTAAAAAAAAAAAAAAAAAAGAATCATCACCTTAAACATGTAGAATTAGAAAAGAGTAATTCTCTCAATTAAGAGATAAGTAACAAGTCAATCTGTAAACTGAATCCCAGGCCGGGAGCTGTCCACCACCTTAGTGCTGACTAGGGCATCGGCTCATTACCTTTTCTTAAACACCACTCTTTTCTTAAACTGTTTAATACCCACCTTATGAGTAATGCATTCTGAAAACTGCACTCATTTCAAATGCCATATGGAACAAGACTAGGTACAATTAAATGTATAAACAAATACATAGAATTAAACATAAATAAACCACTTAGTGCTATGCTCACATGTTCACAGTTTTCATAGTGTTTGTCTTTTCTTTTTGTGTGGGGTCTGTTACCTGTGACCAAGTTCACAGTGCCAACAGTTCATGCTTTAACTGGTCTAACCTGTTCTGCACCCGCCTCTGGGAGGCCCCCTCCGTGTTGCTTGATGGTGAAAGCAGGATGAACGTTTTAAGAACAGGCTGTCTTGATTGTTCCATATCTAGCCAAGCTCATCCTGGGTGCCAGGAGAGGATCTCGGCTTATGGGCAGCTTAGCTCTGAACGTGCATGATGGGCTGCCTGCACTAACTTGTCTGCAGCAGCTGGGCGGGGTGCCTCAGGTCAGCCTGCGGGATTTTGGTGCCCCTTTAGGATGCCATTCTTTTTTTCCAGATGTTTTCTTCATAAACCCCTGACTGACCACACTTTCCCCCAAGGGAGTGGACCAGGACACATGTTTTTTTTATTTTTATTTTTTTTAAAGATTTTATTTATTTATTCATTTATTCCCCCCTTGCTGCTTGTGCTCGCTGGGTCAGCTAACCACGCTGTGCGGGTGGGCTTGCCTTCACCAGGAGGCCCCGGGAACCGAACCCGGGGCCTCCCATATGGTAAACGGGAGCCCTACTGATTGAGCCACAGCCGCTTCCCAGGACACATGTTTTTGACATTGTGGTTAACCTATGCATTTTTTTTCCTGTTACATATTCTAACCATAAGGTGGGGATCTCGTCATGGCATCCAGGAGGAGAATGTGTGCTAGACCACACTGACCAAGACCTGTGTTCTTGGCTACCTTCACTCTCCCAATTAAAAGAAAACAAACACTCCACAGCCCTGCTCATTCTCTCTTTCATCTTCTTCTACATGAGATTCTGCCCAAAGTCTGGTTGATGTGCAGAAAATTCAAGCTATCTCCTTGATCCCCTTCTGTCTACCTAGAAAATAGATTCTCCATCTGACCAGATTTCCCACACAATCTTCCCCGGCACTTTACTTATGTCCTTCTAATTGTCTCATCTCCTTATAAATGGGACTCATTTGTGATTTTTTTAAAACCATTAGGTCTTTCATTTTTTTCTTATGACGTATTATTTTCTATTACAATACTAATGGAAATTTAAACCCTGTTATTAGACTGCTCCAAACTAAAGGGTGTGGAATGTCTGCTGCCTTACTCCCTTATTCCAAAAGGTGATACTCTTTTTACAAGGCTTAGTGGCCCCATCCAGAAGACACATCGTTGACCAACGTCTTTTTCCCATTGTTCTACAATCTATGTGCTGTTGTGCATCTCCTTCTGATTTCTAAGATACTTTATTTTTCTTCCTGTTATTGTTTATTTATCAAGCATCTGCCTTTGAGATGTAGACTACTGGCTAAGGGCAATGTAGAGGTATAAGAAGTAGCCCCTGGTCTTAAGGACCCTGGCAGTCTAGACCACAGTAGCATGAGTAAGATCTATGTAAGGGCCAGCGTTGTGGGAAAGAACAGTAATTCCTTAGGAGGTGGAATAACATCCCTAGACTGGCTTATTCAGGGAAATCTTCAGGATGGAGATGGGGTATTAGTGGGGCCTCAGAAGGAGAATTTGAGTAGGCGTCCCTGTGTTCTCAGTGTCCAATTTCACCCCAGTGTGAATACTCGTCTTCATATTTTTTAATAACATAGTTGGATTTGATGTATGGTCCAAGATACTTTTAATTGCTTCTGTCACACTTTAAATTAAAATTCTGTGAGACTGGGTACCTGGAGGCCAAATGCAGGTGACTGCATTTCTGATCAGTTCACGCGCTCTGCCTAGTGGCACTGGGTTTGTCTCCCCTAAACAAACATTGCCCAGCAGATAGCAACAGCAGCACGGTGCAGGGCAGTTGTGTTTACTCCCTTTTACAGACAAGAAATTAGAGTTCAGAAAGGAAGAATGACTCGGTGACATTTAATTCTTCTGATACTGCTATCATGACTTGTTACATTAAAATGATTCTTGGAACATTTCCCAATCCCAACCCCCCAGGTGGCTCCGTCACCTGTTTTTCTCGCTGTTTTTGCTCGTTGTCTGCTGGTTTTCTGTTTGTTTCTTCTTAGGAGGCACCGGGACCCGAACCCAGGACCTCCCATGTGGGAGGTGGGCACCCAACTGCTTGAGCCCATCCACTCCCTGCTCATTTTTTGCTTGCTGTCTGCTGGTCGTTTGCTTGCTGTCTTGTTTGTTGGTTTTTTGTTTGTTTTGCTTGTTGTCTGCTAGTTGTTTTTTCTTGCCTGCTCTTTGTTTTTACTCAATGTCTGCTTGTCGTTTGTGTGTTCTCTTTAGGAGGCACTGGGAACCGAACTGGGCAGGCACCCAATTGCCTGAGCCACATCCGCTTCTTCTTGGAACATTTTGATTTGCATATACACATACCAGAATCAAGTGTGCTTATACACATGTACACCTGGGTGGGCCATTTACCCGAAAGAGCTCTGACTTGGAACCAGGCATCTACTTCTGTCCCAGCTGCAGTTTGCACGTGACCCCTGCATGCCCCCTCCCTGTCTGGTTCCTACATCTGTAATAGATAGAGATGTGTAGATGGAGCCTATGATCCCTTCCAGTGCCACCACCATCTTCTGCATTTCTATTGCTTGAAGACTTGTGGGGAGAGAGAAAATCATTTGAGCAAATTGAATCATGTGGGTACAGGGTTCTTTGATGGTAGAAAAGTAAAATGATTGTCTATAAAAGATGAACAGCAAGCATCTCCCATTTATATGGCTCTCACTGTTTAATTCTCATTAAAAGTGTTAATCTGGATCTCAGCTCTATGTAACAGGGGCAAGGTTATTAAATGCACTTTATGGATCATTTGTTTAATGTGGCCAAACTAAAAATTAAGAAGCATATTACTCGGTGTTCATAAAAATGAATGTTTTAAACAGACAAATTCATTCTAGTATTTGCCTCTTGCTTTAGTGGAGAGCTCTAATGGGGTTATAGATGGATTTTCTGCTTGGATATTTATAAGCTGTTGATGCCTGTTGAATACCTTTTAGATAGATTAATATTTCTTATTCTGTGCCCATTACCAGTACATCAATCACCGTGGCTTTGGTCCACGCAGCTGCCGATGGACAGATGTAGAGTTACTGCTGTCTCTAACCCTTGGGGGTCACGCTAGGGAAGAGGGGGTGTATTAGTCAGGATTCTCTAGGGAAACAGAATTAACAGGAGATATCTGTACATAGTATGAGATTTTATAGGAGTCTCTCACATGACTGTGGGGATGCACAAGTCCAGGTTCCGCAGGGAAGCTGCAAACCAGGGGCCCCGATGAAAGTCCAGTGAAGGTCCTTGAGGAGTTTCTGGGGGATGTTGGCTGTCCAAAGATGAGCTGGGGTGCGGAGGGGTGGCTGGTAAGATGCAGGGTCCGTAATGCCCTCAGCCGACTCGTGTGGCCTCTGGGCCCACCTGGCTGCCTGCCCCTTGCCTGGCTGCTGGGCTGGCTTCATTCCCCTGTGTGCATGGCTGGGAACATGGGGACATCTGTGCTACAAGCGTCCTGGCCGGGTTGTGACGGTGCCTCCGGTTAGTGGGTGTGGACGCTGGCAAGTCCTTGACTCACATCCATGTGACAGGAGGCTCGACAAAATCGTGGCCCTCGATTCTGCCTACACTGGTGGGTGTCAGTTCATTGAGATGAGAAATTGCACATGAGAGCTTTAACCTCTGCTTCTTAGCATTCTCTTGGGCTGTGCCATCCAGTTCCAAATAGAATGCAAGCCACATAATGCAATTTAAAATGTTCTAGCAAGTGCCCTGAAAAAATGTACAAAGAGATAGGTGAAATTAATTTTACTAATGAATTTTCCAACCTAACACATCAAAAATGTTATTTCCATGTGTATTCAATATACAAAAAATAATTATTATTCTTTTTTTCACCCTAAGTCTCTGAAAATCTGGTGTGTATTTTACACTGACAGCTCATCTCCATTAGACACCAAGTTTTCGTCAGAGATGCTTGATGTATATTTAATGAAATTCACCATAGAAGTAGAGTCACATATCCAAGGTGTTCTAACAGTTGTTCCCAGTAATTGAATCGTGTCACTTTGTACATTTAAATTCAAATTAATTAAGGCTAAATAAAATTTAAAATCCTGCTCCCCAGTGGCTCTGGTTACATACATTTCAGGTGCCCCCTGGCTTCCACTTTGGAGCTGCCTGATGCTGATGGTGTGGCTGGCTGGCGAAGGGAATGATCTTTCACGCTGGAATGTGTGTTGCTTTTTTTTTTTTTTAAACAGATCAATCTTATTGATACATATTAATAAAGCACAAATCCATCCAAAGTGTATAATCGGTGGTATTTGGTATAATAGCAGCTATGTACAGCAGGGGAAGCATAGAGACACTGAGAGGTGATGAGTTTTTGTTGTTTGCTGTTTTATTATCATTATTATTATTGGAATAATGAAAGGCTCTAAAAATGATTGAAGCGATGAATGCCCAACTATGTGATCATACTGAATACCACTGATTGCACACTTTGGATAGATTTATGCTTTATTAGTATGTATCAATAAAATTTGTTCATTAAACAAATGATTGAAGTGATGAATGCACACCTGTGTGATTAGACTGTACTGCTTTTTTTTTTTACTTTTTTTTAAAGGATTTATTTATTTATTTATTTACTTTTATTCATTTTCACCCCACTACCACCCGTTTTCGCTGGGCAACTCTCTGTGTCCATTTCCTGCCCTCTCTTCTCATCCTTCTCCTGTCTTCACTGAGATTCGAACTTCAGAACCTCTGATGTGGGAGAGAGAGGTGTCCTACTGCCTGCACCACCTTAGTTCCTGGTTTTTCGGCACATCTCATCTTGGCTCTCCCTTGTGTCACTCTCCTGTTACGTCATCATCTTGCTGCGTGGCTCACAGGGCCTGAGGTGCACCCGCGCGCGGGGCCTGGGGGTCTCACCCACTCGTGGGGCCTGGCGGCTCACCCGCACACAGGGCCTGGCAGCCCGCACACCTTCTATATTTTTCTTTTTTTTTTTTTTTTTTTTTTTTTAATTTTTACCAGGAGTCCCAGGTCCCTCCATATGGGAGACGGATGCCCAACCATTTGAGCCACATCCATCCCCTTGCAAAATCTCTTAAGGTTGACAAAATATACCTAGAGTTGCAGTCATTTCCCATACAGGATGGTCATATAATAAACCAGGCTTAGTTTATCACCAGCATTCTAAAAACCAGACCTAGGGAGGAAAACTAGGTCTGGGGACACATGCCTGGTTTCTAATATAGCGAATGTTCAGCCTATGTATTGCTTTTTATAATGTCCTTCTGCAGCATTATCTCATTTTGCCCTCACCAGAGGAGGGCACTTATCCCCAAGCCCCCACATTATTATCTTGTCCAGCCATGGCTGGAGGGACATGTTTCCCCTGCTGACTGTGAAAACATCCAAGCTGTGGATACTAACACATCAGAAGGATGATAACAAATGGGGTTTTATCTTCTCGGGGCTAAGAGAATGAAATGACTTTACACCTGAGAAAAGGCCAGTCCAATTTGCAGAAGTTTTGTTGTTTCTCATTGCAAACAGCTGGGTGACAGTCCAAAGGTGCTAGCCCATGTCGCTGGCTGGCAGGGAGCCAGAGATGGTCGATCAGGATGGACCTTACTGCCTTCCCCTCGGGTAAATTCTGACAAATGAGAATAGTGCACTCACCTCCGAGGACAGTGCAGCTCACAATGACCTGTCTACCGTAACAGGTGATCGGAGCAAGAAGGGATGGATTTAGAGTTCTTAGTACCAGGGCCACAAGGGCCATTCCTGCCATCCTTGAGTCCAGAACTGTGGCCCTCTGATTTTATAGATCCATTTCTGGACACTGCCCTCCTCCCAGCACACACCGACCAGTCCACTGGGCCTTCTACCTATACTGGGTTCTTCCTGATCCTAAGCTTACCAGGCTCGCCCTGTCATTTTTCCCCTTCGTCACATCGTCAAGAGCAGTTGTTGATCATGCTGCCTCAGCGACTCCTAACTTCTCCCTCTGAAGTTTCTTGGAAATCTGACTTATTCTCCCAGATGGTGGCAGTGATGGTGATGGCTGAGGCCCAGCTCCTTGCTGGGTGGTCATCGTGGGTGCCGGGTTCAGGCCAAAGGGAACGTAGACTCATCCTGGTGGTGTCATCCGGGTGGGGGTGGGGGGAGGGAAAGGATTCGGAGAAAGGAGCAGGTAGGGTGGGGCACACCTCAGTTTTGCTGAGGGACCTTTCCAGCCCGTTGGGCCTGGGAGTTTGAGCACAGCTGCTACCTTGGGCCTTGTGTTGGGTTCAGGTCAGCAGATCAAGAGTGACTGAGGGTGGGTGTATTTGTGAACACTGGTGTTCTTGTATGAATGATGTTGGGATTTGGGATGTTAATGGAATTAGCGTATTCAGTAGGTCAGCATTTTTGGGAGACACACTTTCAGGCTCGCTTACTGCCTATGAGGTCATTTTCTCCTGCCATTTCCCTTGGGCTGGCTTTGTCCTTGGGCTACTCTAGTGTCTGTGTCCTCTCCTGCACCAGCAGGGCATCTTGGCTTCTGGAGCACTCCACTAATGAGTTCATTTGGAGGGAAACTCTCCTTGGCAGCCTCAGTTTATCCATTGGCATTCATCCACTGGGTTCATCCATTGTGTTGGGCAAGGAGATAAAGGAGGTCTGTTCAAGGCGTGGAGAGACCAGCGTGGTGCCAGCAAGCCAGCGCCACCCAGCCGTGCTGAGCTCTCCCTCCCTGGCCCCTCATGGATGGATGCCTGACTTCCAAGCCAGCACGGCTGGCCTGGCCTTGGCTGAGAAGCTGTGAAGGCACTTGAGCATCTCACACATTACTTTTGCCTAAGTATTGATTACTGCAATTGTGAAGTCAATGAGTAAATACATATATTCATATATTCATTGAACAAATCTCTCTGGAAAAATGGGGTTGCTGTCAGTCTCTGGAATAAATCAAAATGGAATTTGAAAAGCCTTAGCATGAGCTGCCGACGTGCACACAGCCCAGCAGAAGACAGTGGAGCAGAAGTACTTGTGCTATTTCTGAATCCTTGTTTTTCCCTGCCTACACCCTGCTCCCACCTCCACCCCTTGTACTTCATTATCATGTAGTCCTTCTAAGTAGGTCTCCACATGTTTACAGAAACCAATCTAATGTTGCATGCTCAGTTTTTTCTTATATACAAAAAAATCTCAAGGAACATTAATGCAAAACATGCTTTTATGTATCATTAACATTGTAAATCCTAAAATGTGAAATCCTAAACACAATCTAACTGTTTTTAATGTTTCTGAGCACTGCTGTCTTCTGCATTTAAGGGAAACGGTAATGGCTAGGCTGGTATAAGAATACAGGACTGGAAAGTTGATGATGCTCGAGTTAAATTGGATTTCCCAATTGGAACAGAAAATTAGTGATTGTATTTTGTCTTTTATCTTGTTTGTATCTGTTTCCCCATTTGTTCTTTAATTTTCAGATCATGCTTTATATGCTTCTATCTAAAAGAACAACAACAGAACAAAAAAACAAATGCTTATTTTTTCCCCTCTGCTTCCTCACTCCCCAACATCCCTTCATTTCCCAGATACCCTTTCCGGAGTGTGGTCTGTGCCGGCTGTGGCCACAGCCTCGTCCCTCTGTGGACTACCCAAGGGTGCTGCCTGGACCAGGCATTCAGGCCTCTCTAAATTGCCTGTGCCCGAGCTGTCCTGTTGTACCCAATCTCCCCCCCGCATTTGGCACCATTGACAGCTCTGCCCTCGCTCACACCTCTGCCTCTTCCCATGCCGCTCTTGACTCCGTCTTCATCTCCTTTATCCATATCCTACTCTAACACCTAAATCTCATGCTACTCAGTGATTTCTTCTCACTCCACACACTCCTCCTGGTTAATCTCATCCACGTAAATTGGCTTTCATGCCAGCCTAGAGGCTGATGGTTCCCAGTTCTGTACTTCTGTACCAAGGCCTGGAACCCAAAAGCCACTTGCTTACTCAACGGGGTCCCTTTCACTCAAACTCAGCTTGTCTGAAACTTGGCCCTACTCATCTCCTTCTCCCTTAAACTCACATCTTTCTCTCCTTGGGTGACAGCCCACTCAGGTGCCCAAGCCAGAATCCTGGGCTTGTTCCCGAACCTCCTTTGTCCTCCATGCAGTTAATCACCAAGCACTGTATTTGGCCCCTCCAATTTCTCTTGTTTATGGCCTCTTCTTTCAAACCCACCGCTGCCACATGAGCTCAGGAATTTGCCCTTTCTTGCCTGGACTATTGCAGTAGCTAATAGACCAGTTTTGTGCCTCCCACCTACCCTGTTCTCCCTCTGTTCCAGGACAGAGGATCCCTCTAGCCTTTTCGTCTGAGCATCTCTCTCCCTGATCAGCATGTCTTAGTCTCCTCACCACTCTCCGCCTTACCCATCATGCTCAGGATAGAAATTGAACCGCTGCCTGGTTTTTTGTTCCTCTGTTCTTCTCCCCGTCGGTTTCGTGGGGCCACATGGAATATGCTCATGGCTCTGAACACGCCAGCGTCTCTCCTCCCCCCTTGACTTCGTGCTTACTGTTCCCTTTGCCTGCCTTGCCCTCCTCGTGGCCGTCTCCACATGCCAACTCCTGCTCTTCCTGTGAGCAGGTTACGGTGCTGCCTCCCCGAGGAAGGAAGCCTCTTCTACTCTAACCCTGACTCTACCTACACAGGAGGGTCTTGCTCCCGCTGCGCCACCTCCCACCTGCCTGGGAACTAGGCCAGGGGTCTGGGAGGCCAGAGAGAGGCTGTGCCCTTGAGTGAGCATCTAGCCTGCTCCAGGCACGGCACTTTGTGCTTAACCTCAGCCTCACATTGCACCTTGTACCTGTGAGCAGTTAGCATTATGCTACCCATGTTAGGGATGTGGGCAGTGCAGAGAGGCGAGGTGAGCTGCCCAAGAGGGCTCCTCTAGTATGCGCAGAGGCCAGAATTTGATCTCAGAGAACTTCCCTCCGGCACCTGAGCTCACAGCCCTCTGCCGGCAGCCCCCTCTGCAGGTGCACGTCCAGCAGAAAGTTGTCCCTGAGTGAGCGAAGATAAAGCGGAGGGTCCTGAGCCGGCCAAGCTCAGAAAACTTTCCTCGTCTCGGGAAAGGGAAACGTGTTTCAGTCCTCCTTGGAAAGGAGCCGAAAACTGCAGTTCAGATACTTTTTTTTAAGAAGAAATATTTCTTTTAAAAGTTGCAGTTCAGTGATTGTACAGTTGGAGAAAACCCCAACATGTGTGGTTGTGTTTGTAATGCTGGGCACACGCTGGGATCTTTGTGCATGTGTTGTACCTGTATATTCATCAATCATTATTGTGTATC
>JAKSZT010054544.1:10243273-10309995 GCA_026826555.1 Tolypeutes matacus
ATCTATCTATCTATCTATCTATCTATCTATCTATCTATCTATCTATCTATCTATCTATCTATCTATCATCTATCTATCTCTGTAAGTGCCTAGCTATGATATACAGATATAAATGTATCTACAAGTGGACACGCACACGCACATATACGCATGCACACATCTGTGCTGATGTGTAAATTATTTGTGAAGTGCTCTATAAATGATTTCCTCCTGGCCAAGTAGTCTGACCATCTCCAGATGTCAGTTGTTCACGCCATGTGATTGGAAGGGGCAAACTGCTTCTAGCAAACCCGAGTTGCCTCCTGGTGGGTCTCCTCCTGACGGGCATCCCCATGTCACATGCAGACTGCAGAGAGATCCTGCTTCCCATGATGACGGATCAGCTCAAGTACCACCTGGAGAGGCAGGAGGACCTGGAGGCCTGCTGCCAGCTGCTCAGCAATATCCTGGAGGTGCTGTACCGGAAGGACGTGGTGAGTGGCGCCTGCGCCTGCTCAGGCCGCGGTCGAGGACCGGGCAGGAAGTGCACCCTCGCCTCGTGGCCCAAAGTTATATTTTATCCATTTAAAAAGGAAGGGCAAAAATAAAAAATAAATAAATAAAAAGAAAAAGGAAGGGCCTTGATTTTAAGGTTTAGGCTCTCTCTTTCCCTCTGTACAGTTGCACCCTTAAATTATTTTTATTTCTGTATAAAGTCCCTTGATTTTATATCCTAGATATAATCCTAGATTTTAATCCTTAAGTTCAAACAAAGGCTTTGCTATTAAAAATTGACAAGAAATGGAGGCTAATTACCTTCATTCCTTTTTTCAATTCTTATTTTTATTAAAGTAATATATGCACATAGATTTTTAAAAAAAATTTCAGTCGTGCCTCAGAGATTTATAATAAGAGCTCTCTGCCTCTTTTCCCGGACTCCCTGGGTTCCTTTTACCCCATAGGTAAATGCTTTCAGTGCTTTCTTAGCTAGTTTTATCTCTGGTATTAGTTTTTATATTTCTAAATTGTATGTTTTTACCACTGACATTAATTTTTTAAATTAAAAATTGGAGTAAGCATGTCTTGGAAATGTCTGACGCTCTGTGCGTCTGTGCACACATACACACACAGAGTCGTGTGACATCACTGATTTTCCAGATGTGTCTGAAAAGGTGGAAGCGGCCAGGCTTGCCATTCCACTCACAGTCTCTGCCCCTTGGCACTGTTTGGGCTGGCCAAGGTTTTCAAGTGGATGAGGCTTGTTCTCAGCTCTCTCCACATGGCTGTCCAGCCTTCCGGTCAACCCGTACCTGCCCTTCCTGGTGCTGGCTCATTCTCCAGATCCTCATTAGCTCCCTTGGAGAAAGAGATCAGATTAAACAGATTCACAGTGATCTCGTGGCTAAAGCAGCTCGTCAGGGTCATTGCCTTTGGGAGGATTTTGGGAGCCCAAAGGCCAGCATCCATTGGTCCCATTCCAGGCCCCTCCCTTTTCTGATTGGGGAGGATGCTGGCAATAAAGAGAGGTTGTACAGCCAAACCGCGGGAAGGAGGTGGAGCCTGTCCTGGCCCTGTCAGGAAGGGTCTGTAAGGCTCATTTAAGGCGGCTGAGATTAAGGAAGAAGAATCTATAATCCCATCACACACAATATATGAGTACCTTTTTACAGATAGAAAATTCCATGTCCCTGTGAGTTTTAGAGAGTTTGTTAAAAATGATACTTAATTCCCAAGTCTCGAAAAAGCCCCTGTATTACAACTGCTTTTCCCTCTCCCTGTCCCTAAAGCATCCAGTGGCCACTGGCTCCACATCAATGTTGTAATTTCTTCCATTGCTTGAATCACAATATGTCTACAACAGAACACCAGTAAGTCCACTCTAGTCCACAGCTCTTTCCCCAATCCTGAGGAGTCTGGGATGGTGATGTCCACTCCACCTCCAAGTGAGAGGGGGCTTATATCCCATGGGTACGATGGATGGGACTATCCTGTCTGCAGCTGCAGGCTCTCTCCATTCCCTGGGATGGAGCATCGTATTCTATGTGATGGTTTGGTCCCCGTCATTTGTATTCTGACATACAGAACAGTGTACAGTTGTCATCTGTCAACCTTCCATTTACAAATGACCAGCTTGTCTCTAAAAAACTAATGGGAAGGCTAATCAAGGGTCATAAACATTTTATTGTTTGAATAGATCTGCTTTTATTTTTAAATTTTGCATAAATTAAATTACTATAATTATATAACAAATGATCATTAATGGACTATAATTAAAAAATGCCTTGAATTTTCTTCGTGAAAGCTTTTGCTTTTGACAAGGAGCAAAAGCATCTCCTTAAGGGTTATAATTGATTTACTCTTTATAGAGTAAATGGATTCTGTAACAGCTGTGGTGCCTGCATTTTAATGACTCTTTGGTGCTGGTTTTCTCTGGTGTGTCCTCCTCCAGGGGCCAACTCAGCGGCACGTTCAGATCATCATGGAAAAACTTCTCCGGACAGTGAACCGGACCGTCATTTCCATGGGGCGGGATTCCGAGCTCATCGTAAGTGCTCAGCAATGTTTTAATTGAATATTTCATTGTGGCCGACAGAATCTTTTCCAACAATGCCATTTAGTCTCAAGCCCTAAAATCCATCTGGTCCTTTTCCAACTGTCCTTTGAAAATAAGCTTTTTTTAATTTTAATTTTTAACTAAAACATAGTGAATGGTTAAGATGCATCTATTTACAGTCTAGGTATATTAAATGTATTAAAAGTGCTCATTTTCTATGATTCCAGGACCAAGTGTCACAGTTCGAGGGTAAGCAAACCAACATTTTAGAGAGAAACATTTGGTTCTAGTTGTCTCATTACTTCTAGCAAACGACATGCATATTTGTTCTAAGCCCTGATTCTTCTGCTAGTTTCTTTCTATATATTTACATGTAAGATGCCATCAACACAGCCTTATGAAGAAGGACCTTAAAAATTAATTGAGATGCTCTGACCTAGCTTTTTTATTGTCTGTTCTAAGGTATTGTAGGTTTTTCTCTTATGCAGAGTATTCAGGCTTGGAAAAACGTATATTAATATTTTTAAAGAAAGTTTTAACAGTCATCTAGACAGCGCTCCCATTTTATATTTTAATGCATTTTTTTATCTCCTTCCCCCCAATTTTCTTGGGTTTGGTTTCTTAAGTGAAATGTCCACACGGAAGTACCATTTAATTTTTGCATTTCTAGTATGCATTTTCATTTTGCTAACCTTGTTGGATGGTATTTTACAAACATGTTCCTAATTGATAAACAGAAAAATACATTTAAATTTATCACTGGCAATCAGACGAAGCACATTGGTCTTTCTTGGTATATGATTCAAGTTTCTCTCTGCATATCTAGGGGTGAAGTAAGGTGAAACATGGCTCCTGAAGGCAAGGCCTGAACATAGTGCTGGGTTTCTTTTGATTTCTCTGGCTGGCATCACAATAGAGGATGATGTTTTTGGTGAATCATAGATTGGTCACACAGAAGAACAACAAACCATGTTTAGTATGTTTCTGTGCAGTAAAGTAGTCTAGTTTATTCTCAGTTTCAGCACGTTATGTTCACATTTTCATTTTTAAAGTGTATCTCATTAAGGTTTGGACATGGATATTTTAGGAAATGTTTCCTTGTAAATTGTCTTCATTTGCAGTGGACTTTTCCAGCTCTCCTGAAACCTCAAGTTGCCTGCCTCTTCATAGTCTTCATCCTACTATTCCTTTCCATAACTCAGAAACACTTTTCTATGCTGGAGGTAGGTGGAGATGTGAACCCTCAGGAGCAGAACTGGGGGAGACTCCAGGTGCATCGTTGAGGTCTGGGGGTCCTGTCTCCTTAGGGTCATGCTGTGGGTTCACTTTGTTCCTTCCCACATGATAGACCCGGGAAGGGGTCCTATAGAGAATGAATGGGGTGAAATTGTGCCTGTTCCTGTGTGGGTCTGCCAGCATCCCTTTTGCGATGGGCTCATGGTACAAGGGGCCGGGGTCTCAGTCCCTGACAGGTGCGCAGCCCTGGAAGTGGTGTGCCTGCTGGGCAGATGGGGACACGGCAGCTGTGGACGCAAGTGAGCGGATGAGACAGTTCCTATCTCTGTTAGGGAGGAAGCGGGGCTTGAACCTCGGGGTAAGTTTACTTGGTTCATGGCCAACTGATTGGACATTAAACGGGAGCGATCCAAGGAATCCATCCATGAGAGTTTGGTATGGATACCTTGGAATGTGGAGAGGCTGTGAGATGTGCCCACAGCTCAAAGGCTCTAACAACTTAGAATGGAGGGTGATGAGTGTGGTCTCTCCTCCCACGCGATGTGGCCCAGGATGCCTTCAGGGAAATTCTGTTCCATTTCTGGCATAGCGGCAATAGGAGTGACAGTAAGGGCCGTGGTTCTTCATTCAGCACGTAATTATGTGCTCGGCAATCCATAACCAAGATTATTTCTAATTCTCACCTTCATCACGCATGTGCACTGCAGAAAAGGCCCTGCAGAGAGAGAAGATGTTGTCCGAGACCCCACAGCTAGCCGGGTGGCCCCTTTCAGAGCCTGGGTTTGGTGCCCAAGCCAGCTCCCTTCAGCCTCTTCTCCAAGTTTGAGGCTCATGAGGCTTTATGGCAGTGGCTTGTGTCGAGAGGGTCAGAGACGACCATGCTACTCTCGGCCCTCTGTCCTAACTCAGGGGGCAGTTGTCTGGGGAGAAAAGTACCTTTCTACTTTCCACCTTTCAGTCGTTTCCATGGACTCTAGGAGCTCCTGCAGGTAGAAGGGCCAGACGAAGACTTGAAGGCCCCTTTTTTGAAGGGTTTGGGAGCTCCTGAAGTAGAGGGCCCTGTGTCATCCCCATGATGGACTTTCTAGAAGTTTCTGCCTTGCCTGTTCTATGCCTGCGATGAGCTACACTAGGTCTCTCCAGGCTGCGCTGTGTTCATGCTGAGTGGTAGGTGGGACTCCCAGCGGCTGGCATGGCAGGGCAGCAGGGCAGCAAACTGCCCCATCCAGGCCCCTTCCCCATTCTCCACAATCGTAACTTCTTCTTATACAGACGTCTCTAGAAGCAGGAATGGGATTTAGGTCTGAAGCCAACTCCTCTCAGTTCCAGCATCTCCAGTCTCTAAGAGGACTCAAGAAATTCCTTTGAATTTCTTTTGTGAAGCTGTCTAGGCTATCATGGAAGCCATCTCAGAAATATATGTTTATTCTGAATAAGCTATAACTATTTAATGAGCGGTGACAGCATCAAGATGCTTTTGAGAATCACATTCACCATTTAAAATCCGAGCTGTTTAGTGAGAGCTTTCTGTCATCAACCAACTATGAGTCCCCTTTGTGGTGTCAACAAAATAGTGAGATTGAAATGCTCCTCCTCCTTAGGATGCTTGACCTTGCTCTTCTGATTTGCATCAGATGTAGATTTATGCATTAACTTTTTAATGCCACTCTTGTTGCTGTGAGAATTTAGATTAGAAGAAGATTAGGGGAAAAAAGATCCCTGGCAAGGTGGACAAAAACCTTAATCAGTAGACCTTCTAGAGTGGAAAAAGAGCAGAAAAATAGCTCCTAGACCTGCTTGGGGTAATCTGTAACATTTCGCTACACTATAGCGATTTCAGTCTTTAGGTGCCGCATAGTTTTGTATAAACATAGTGGAATGGGTCTAACTATGAATCAGCTTAAAAGTTCTAAGTAATCACAGAAAAACAATTTTTTAAAGGACTTTAAAGCAATTAAAAATGTTTGAATTGATATGCTTCCCTTAATGATTTATTTCGTGATATCAACAATAATACTGGAAATGTGACCTCTGATTCCATCGGAAGAAGATGTTAAACGGGATGCCGCTGTGGTCCGACAGTTCCCCCGTCTAGTGGAATAGAGAACTGGGGAACTTCACCCGTAACTGGGTAATCTGTGATATATGGCGGAAGGCTTTCCTTTTATCTGCATCTGTGGTATTTCATAAAAATTCCATTAAGCAGTTGGTTGTACATCATTTGTTTTAGTTCATTTTATACTTTTCACCATTATCTTTGAAATGGGCTTTTTGAATGCATTTCATGCATAGGATAAAAATATACCATAATCATAAGTACCATATATATATATTTTGTAGAAGTCCTTTCAGCAGATGTAAAATTGCTAATCGTGTGGATGCATAAAGTAGGGCCGAAAACAGTTGCTTTGTGTCCCCTCACCCAGGAGTAAAAGGGCATTTTGTCTCTACCTAGTGTAGTTTGATAGCGTTTGATAGTGTAGATCGATTGAGTGCAATACTTATTTTTCTATTAGGTGTAATTACAGGTGTTTTCTTCCCCCTCTTCCTGCTGGAAGAGTGTTGTCTGGCCCTCGGTGTTAGGCGGCATGCCTCAGCGTCATGGGCCTTGACGAGTAGGTAGCGTGTTGGTTATACCCTCCTGTCCCGTGGGCAGGAGTCCCGGACTGTCACTGGGAACCGCAAATGCCACTGAGGCACATGTCTTTGCTGGAAGAAGCACTTGTGCACAGAGCAGGATTGAGAGCGGACGGAGTAATTAATACTTAGGAATGTTCCTTCTCCTACAATATTAGCTGCCGCTGCTTCTTTCAAATGAGATTTACATTCTGCTAATGGGTCCTTTAAAAATGTAATTGAGTGAGAAGGACTTTTAAAGATTTTTCTGTGGCCTGGATACACACCAGAAGCCTGGGAATTACTCATTCACTAAAATGAAAGAGGGAGCCTCTTCTAAGGAAAGGTTCCCTTGGAGAATCCACAGAAGCCGCCTTAGGGAAGGGACAAGGCTGCTTGGGATTCTCCACCGGTTCTTGTGACTCTGTTGACTCGAGAGAGGGGAGTTGTTTTGTTTCTGCTCCAGTCACCACTGGAGGGGCACGGAAGAGGGAGGGTGGTGTGTGACTCAGCATCCTTGGTGGGGAGGCTGCTGTGAGTGAAAACCCAGTGCTTGCTTTGAGCCTGGCTCGTTTATTTGGACCTGCCGTGCTTCTCCATTTGGAAAGTAGGATAATAGAATTGGTCTTCCTCTGAAAAGGGCCTTTGTTACCAAGGTTCATAACCAAATATTTTCATAAAGATGTTATGTTCCCCTGCGTGAACGTTCAATTTGAGATGTTTATTCTGATAGAGTTTTAAGTATGAATGTGCTTTAAAAAAAAAAAACAAAAGGTATTTTTTCAGTCTTCATCTACAAAAGAAAGTGATCTCTCTTATACATGTTTAAAATGGATAGTGTGTACCAGTGTCATAAAGAGTGTATTTTATAAGAAAAAAGAAAAGGGGAAAAAAAAAGAATGTATTTAATTTTGTAATCGATCTACTTCCAAACAATGTGAAAAAAACAACTGCCTAACGTATGTTGTGTATGGGCAGCGATAGCTTTATAAGTCCATTTTTATTTGGTATCGGTACAGCAATTTTTCCTGCCTCCCTCATAGTCCTGTGGCTGTTATTTTCTCAAGGTTGGTCACTAAATGCGGGTTTACTGCACAGGGAAGAGGGGACAAAAAGCACCTCACTGCCCGAGTGCCATGCATGCTGCAATTCTTTCCTATTCATACCAGCCTGCAAAAGTTCCTTAAATAAATTACCGAGCCACTTAAAAGTTAGTAGCTGCTCTTACAAGACCTTCACCTCTCCAAAATGCATGCTGTGCATCATAGCGTGATTAGTTAATGCTAATTCGCCAAATGGAGTGTTATTTCTCCTTCTTGCATCAAGAACTGTTTACTTCGGTACATAAATTGACTGTGCGTTTATCCCATGCCAAAAGTGCCAGTGGTCGTTTCGTAGATAAAGAGAGGTACATCAGTGGCGACACCACGCCCCTGAAACTACCCTGCTCAGTAATGAAGTCAAATTTTTCTTGCTGATAAAAATGCTCCTGCAGAATCAGTCCACCGGTGGGCTTTGCAAGCATGCTACGTTTTCACAAATGGTATGAAGTGGGAAAGCTCACAGCCCATGTTTTGTTCTTTGTTCTTGTTCTCTGCTATGAAAGAACAAAAGGCAAGATGCTTTTATTTCACAGTGTGCCTTCTCCGTTTTAATCAAGGATGTGTATTTTAATTATGACATGCCTATGGTGGCAGGCCAAGGAAAACCGTGTTGTGGGGAATCCTAATTGTTACTCTTTTGCGAGATTGGAATCAGTCAGCCCGAAGCGGGTTATTGGGTTCCCACACTGTTTATGACACGGCAGATCTCCTGGAATGTGAGGGAACCTGCCAACTTCCTAATCTGCTCTAAGATAGTAAGATATTTGCCACACCCTGCTGTCCTCCGTTGTACCTTCTGCTGGAGTGCAGGGAGAGCCTGAGATGGAAGGAGCAGAGGCAGGAGCCCTGGGACTTCTGCCACTGGAGCCACTTGCACCTTGGTAGAGTATCTGGTGGGTGCCCAGGAGTTAGCCTCCGTAGCGGAGTGTGCTTCACTCTCTCTGGTTCTTTAGAGAACCAAGGGCAGCAGCAGGTGGCTCAGATGACTACAGTCTGGGCTCTGCATATGCCCACTGCACTAGCACAGCACCTCGGGCCTTCCTGTCCGCTCAGCTCGTGCCAGTCCCACTCATCCCCTCTTTTCCTGAGGAACTTGCGAGGACAGCAGGAGCCTCGCATGTAAGCCCACAGCTCTCCATCTGTGCCCGTGGGCTCCGCTGCATCCAGACCAGGAAGGGGGTGGCATTACTCACCTCCGCCTTCCAGAAGCAGCGGCTGCCCACCCATGGGAAAGCAGGGGAGGGGTTGCTCAGCCTGCCTGGCGCTTCCTCCCAGGGGAGGGAAGAAGAGAGGAAGGAGGTGGCCTGTCCCATGTGGCTGGGGCTGTTTGGCAGACACGTAGAAAGAAGCTGCCTGCTCCAAGGTTTGTTAAAAAGTTTGTTAAAAACTAGACCACAGTTCGGCAGGTGCTTCGTGTGCCTTAGAAAGTTGCCCTGACCTCTGGGTGGCCATGGGCCCTGCCAGCACGCGTAGCCTGGCAAGCTGTGCACGAGCTGGATTTCAGGCTGCTTCCCCTACAGCCAGGCCGCCGGGCAGGGCACAGGCCATCCACCTTTTCCCAGTGGTCCCGGCTCCGACCTGTGAAGTTCCTTTTTCAGCCTGCACATTCTTCTTTTATTATTTTGTTAGATGACTTTGATTTCCCCAAATTATCAAGGCCATGCCACAAGTTTAATAGCCACACGAAATGTTACCTTTGATTTTTTTTTTTTATTTAAAAATTAATAAAGAACTTAGTGACAAGTATAATAATTTAATCTCTATACTAAAGCCATGTGTACATTTACTGTGAGGCCACACTGTACCTTGGTCTTGGATCAGAGTCTTTTCTTCCATCTTTCTAAGACAAGAATTGTCATTTGTTATTGACATATTACAATTAAAACATAAAATGATTTTTTTAAAAAATTGAATATAGTTTTATTTTTAAGAGGAATTAGTGCATCTCTGGAATTTCCTTTTTGACTCTAAATTTTTTTTCTGGAGGTACGGGGGATTGAACCCAGGACCCTCACACATGGGAAGCAGGTGCTCAACCACTGAACTACATCCGTTCTCTGACCCTAAAATTTTAAATCTCTCTATATTTTCGAATAAACTGCTTTGAAACACTGACATTATTTTGTTTACTATGATGTCTTCTTCTTTAGACAGTTTTATTGTACTAATTAGAACACTGCTAACACCCTTGTTTCAATTCACTGAGCGAGTCGGGATTCTGAAAAGGAGGGATAACTTGTTGCCGACATTTTTATAACTCAAGTTGAAAACAGTATAAAATACATGAAACACATTTTTAACTTTCTGTCCCCTTGAAACAGTTTGCACTTCCTCCATAGCTCATGTGCATCTTTCTCATCCTCCTCCTTGCACAAAAAATATTTCTCAGTTGTCTGCTGACATTCAAGGATTTGAGCTCTCATATAGTGTCACCACAAACGAATTTTTTTTTTCACTTAGGAAAGCATACTTCTGCAATAGATTTCACGTATCACCCAAGGAATGTTTCTGTGAGTTATACTTAATTTTTTTCAAGTCCGTTTCTGATTGCCAATCACTAGGTCTTTGTAGAATCAAAACATTTAGAACTAAAATGGATTTGCTGTTGAGTCAAAGAAAATTCATGGCAAGAAAGAGTTCAAAAATCTGAAAAAAAAATGCAGGTAGTAATCCTTTCTCCAAGGTTAACCACTTTATTTTTGGCATCTAATCAATGAAGTGTACGTGTCAGCACTGGACTCGACATGATATTGCTGGACAGAAACTTGAAGACTGTTTTCTCATATGTTCATGAACTATTCAAAATTTAAATTGTACCATAAAAAGGCAAAATGACAACCCTACTTTCTATTGTGAAAAGCAAAAAATTGATAGACAAAGTCATTTATAGACTAGGGGCTTTTGATTTCTATAAAAAGATAGTTGCAAAGGTGCAAAGAAATAAGTGAAAAAATAAAGGAACTGAGATTTACACCGCAATGTGCAATCAAGAGAGAATGCCAAGTGTCACTGTTTAAAAAATATCTAAAAACATTTGATTCACAGCTTTCCCCTAAGGACGTCATTTAGTACAGCTAATAGGTTAAATGGTAGATGAAGTTGTTCGCTTGTAACAGCTACGCTGAACACATGGTTTCTCTTTGAGACAGTCAGGTCTTCAACAGTTGTTACAAAGTACAAGGAATTATATAGGATAACTGGCCGCACTTATAGTGGTGAACAACATGTCAGGAGACTGATCTACAAAAACACTTCCCACGGTGGCACAGAATGCCGGTGATGTGTTGGTGACGGCATCATCCACTGTGTACCTCTATGTGTGTTTTCATGTTCTTGCCAGAATTTATCATTTGGCCTTTGGGTACCAAAAGATTAAAAATGAGATCTAAGAAAGCTTGGTGTCCAATAGCTCTGACCCTGTCAACTTACAGTGATTAAAGGCATGTCCTGACTTTGGGGGTTCCTGGCTGCTGGCCATTTGGAAATGAGCAGTAAACATGTCATAGGTCTGGAGATGGAAAGGACACTAAATTTGAGGCGTCAACGTGACACTGAGATGTGGTCGCTTGGCTTAGCGCTACAGCACATGAAGGCAAATATACATAGAGTCACATTTTAGAGATTATTCATGGTCTCTGACCACTTGAAAAAATTGTGCTTTCTCCAGAATTTGATGTGCTGAAAATTGCACTCACCCCCTGCTTATTTGCAAAATTAAATGTAAAAAGGAAGTCCTCTGCAAACATAAGGCTTGCTTTTTCTTCTCGTTATTTAAAAAAAATAAAAGCTTGAAAAGAATTATGAGTTTTAGCTGTGTACAGAGTGGCAGCCTGCCCTTTCGCAGGTTGGTAACGTGTTACTTGCAGATCTGGGGTGAGGTGGGGATGGAGTTTTTCCTTGTCGTGTTTGACTACGTAAAGTTTCATTTCAGAGTTTATACCCCACATCAGTGAACTGCAGAGAACAGCTGGCAAGGCATGGTTTTCAGATCGTCCTTATTTGTTGGGACAAAGGCCTTTTTGGTACGCACCACCCCTCACGCCATCCTTTCCGTTTCGGAAAAGTATTGACTTAATTGCAGTGGGTGTTAAAGTCGGCCTTTACATTCCAAACACCACGACTCTTAAAGGAACCAGAGTTTCCATCTTCCATGCTTTTTAGATTCAGTTTTGGATTTTTGCTTGGGGGTTGCGGAGTAAGTCTCCTGAGAATAAGGCGAAGGTGCAACCTGAGTTTCCTCAATAGGATGGAGTTTCCTCAGAACTGGCTGGAGTTTGTCTTCTTGCTGTTTAAAATCTAGCTCCACACTAGAAAGAAGAGAGTGAAGAATTTAGTGCTTGTTCTTTCATATATAAAGATACTTAGTGACATCAAAATTTGGTGAAATCCACATTCATGTTGTGTTTATAACATAATTTCATGGTTTACTATTAAGCAGTTGGCTATATGTTTTAGCTCTCTGTCACTGAAATAGTTCAAATACATTTCTTTTGAAAAAATGACTTATTTGCTTTCATTGCAAACCCTTGGAGTTTTGCCATTGTGCACAGTTGTTGTCAAAGTATATCTATCTGTTGAAATGAAAAACATAAAATAGGAATAACCCCGTTGTTTGTCCATAAACCTCACATACGTGATTCGTGGAGTAAAACAGATAACCCAAATTGAGTGTTCAAGGGTCATCTCAGGACACATACATTCTAGTACTCCGTACACGTAGAGAACGGTGCTACCCAAACACGCTGTACCTTTTCACAAGATGAGAGAAACCTGTTTATCTCACCTGAAACAGTCATGAAATGAAATGCTCCTGGCTTCCACTCTCCTTGCAAAATCTTGTCACTCTGAAAATCTGGTCAGAGCCTAAATATCCCACGCTGGGGGAATAGCGTGTTGGTCAAGTCAACCCTACTGGATGTTATTCAGCTGTCCTCAAAGACAGTTTGTCAGGCAGAAACTGAGGTCGTGTCAGGTGACAGTACCACGATCGTGATTACATACCTGGAGCTGCAGTGTGTAAACCCGGAGCCACTGGAAGGACGTTTCCCACTAGCAATGATGGGCATGTTAGAATGATGGGATTAAAGATGATTGTAAAAATAGGCCATTACTTCAAAAATTTCTCCGAAGAATGCTGTCAAGTTGGCTAGCATCCTTCCTTCTCTTCACCGCTTTAAAAAGAAGCAGCGTTGGTCCCACTAACTCTGATACTCCCCTCAGAATCTGGCTGGAACCCCTTGCCCCGGGGATCTTTTTTTCTGTGTCACTTCCAACAGCGATGAACCTTTGCTTCCTCCCCACTTACCCCACCAGTACCCTTTTGAGACTGGGTCATGGGCCTTGCTAGGCCTCCAGAAAGTTCCTTGGGTTCCTTTCATGTCTGGTCTGGAAGCCAGATCTAATGTCAGTAGATTGCAGTACACAGTGATGATGATAATGCAAGAGCTCATAACATTTTATAACCAGTGGGACCGAAAACCATTTATAAACACGAAATCCTATTGATTCAGAGAACCATTAATCCTAGCCATACTTTGACATTTTGGAAAGACAAAACAGCAAAGCTGTCTTATCTGGAGTTTTAGGAACAAGCTCAAGACCTGTCTAATGGACCATTTTATGTTTTACATCCACTGTTCCATTTTTCTTATTGTCAAAGACTGGAAAAAAATTAAAATTGTCAGAGACGTTCATGGTTAGTTACCCCTTATTCCAAAACAAGAGTTACTTTCCCCATCTCAGAGGGCCCCTTTGAGTTATGCTGCAGTTCACAGGAAGTAGAATAAAACCTAATGAACTTGCAGCATAGGTGATAATTAAAGCATAGACCCTTTGAAGGACAGTTGTGAAAAGTGCAAATCTAATGGTGTTCCGCACTTATGAAATGCAAGCTTTCTTTCTGTTTCGTGGCATTCAGAAAGAACAGAAGGTTTCTTTCCATCGTGTTCTTCCCACTGGACATCAGGTGATGGGGGCGTGTCCCTCTGAGGGTCAGTTTTCTTTGCTTTACTGGGGAGACAATAGTTCCTGCCCTGGCTATCTCACTGAATTGTGGTAAGGACACAAGGATAAAAGCCAGTGAAAAGCCTTCCTAAACTATGACACTATTCAAGTATTTTTCCCTTTACTTATTATCTGTTGATGACTAATTTTATAATGGGAACAAGAGCAAGAAGTAATAAAGGTATCTACTAAAGAATGCTTCAATCTGGATATTTAACAAGGAAAACAAGAACCTTTCAATTGAGTCTGTGAGATATTAGAGTACCCAACATGGGATTTTAGATACACAGGAGTAATCTTACCAACGGTTTATTAATATTGAAAGCATGCTTTCCAGATCATAGCTGTTTCACCAATTCCAGATAGGTTTTGAGTTATTAGAACTGAGAAGCGGGTACTAGCATTTCTTAGGTTAACAGTACAGTTCTGGGTACCTGTAATTATTGAATTCCCATTAAGCAACTACATTGGGAATCCTGTTATTAAGCAATTTATCACACCGCAGAACCATGTAATCACGGAGTAATCTAATCTGAGTTCTTGTTAACAACACGGCTTGCCTTTATCTGTGGGGTTGACTCCTGTTTGCACTCCCCCATTCCAGTGCACTGGGAAGTGGTGAACAGAAGCAGGTTCCTGAGGGGCTGGGGGTGTGTGCCTGCGACTGCCCGCTGGGAAGTGCCCGCAGGGGGCGCCACGGGCGTGCTGGCCCTCCCTCATTGCCATGCCCACCCCCGCCCCTGCATGTTGGAGGATGCACACGCAGCAGCTGCATAAACTGTGGAGGGCTGTGCAATCGCTAATACGTAGGAGGGATTTGCATCTCCTGGACTCTGCTGGGCGATTTGTCTTGTCAGAGGAGGAGCATGTGAAGGCGCCCCTTTGAGTCTGAGGCTGGCAGCTGGCTGGGGAGGGCAGTATCAGGAGGTTAATGGTCTGGCCAGCTCGGGTTGGCAGAGAGGAAAGGCCCCTTCAGTCTGAAGCGCCAAGTGGCGGGAAGAAAGCAACACCTGCTGTCCGCCTAAAGGGTAGAAGACCTGGACCAAAGCCACCCGCTGCTGGGGCTGGGCTACGTCCTCAGGGGACAGGATGCCAGCACGCAAGGTGCGTCCCTGGGCCCGGGGACTGGCGCCCAGCAAGCTGCCTGGGCGAGGGAGAGGTGGGGGCGGTGGCTGCCACCGCAGACCCATTTCCTGATAGTCACTGCTGTCTTGGTGGCGGAAACACCTTCCTCAGCTCTGACGTGGCCCCCACTCCCTGGCCCCTCGTCCCCAGGTAACGCTGCTGCCTTGTTCTCCATCTACCTGCTGAGAGATCCATCCGCCCTACTTTGTTACTTCCTTCTCCCTACAAATCCCAGGTAATTCTTTTATCTGATCCTCACCTTCTTGCTGCGTCCTCTAGAGTGGAGCAGCAGGGCTGGGGGGGGTGGGCTGCCCCGTTTACCCCTTCTTCCCAGCGCCTGAGCAGGACAGGTCTGTGGAGTTGCCAGAATAGCATGACTGAGTGAGTGAGCAGGGCCTTAAAAGGCAGCTCCCACCTGGACTTGTGCTCCAGCTGTGCTCTGCCAGAAGGGTGCACCTCCCGCCTCCAGCCCAGGTCTGTGCCATGGCCCCGTTCTGTCCTAACTCAATCAAGGTTCTGGAAGGTTTTCTCCCAAACACACACTCCAGGATCTTTTTAGAGCCTAGCTCCACGCGCCCACTCCCACGTCCTGCTTTGTGGAAGGGTCTGCAGGAAGAGCTCGGGTGGTGCCGGTGGGGTCAGAGGGGCCAGCCTGTGAGTGGCCACGTGCTCCTGACGCGCTGGGGGGACCCGGGGTCCCTTTGTCCCCTTGTTTCCTGTGGCTGGAGGCCGGCTTCTCAGTCACAGGCGGTTTGCACCTGCCTCCTGAGGGCATCCCGCACTCAGGCTCACCCTGCAGCCGGCAGAGAGCTGGGAGCGTTTGCACGCCAGGTCTGCTCCAGCCCTCGGTGTCTCGGCGGACCAGGGTGGGGACTTAACACAGCTCCTAGGGCACCCCCAGGTCTCGGCGCCCAGCAGCTCCCTGTGCCATCGCCCTTCTCCTAGGAGATGGGTGTCTGCAATGCACTTTCCTGGGCATGTGGCCAGCACCGTTCACCTAGGAGTCGGAAGCCCTGGCTGCTGCTTTCAGTCTGAGTGGGCTGGGCCAAGGCCAGCTTTCCCTGGGCAGGGTCTCTAATGCCTGGAGAAACCCAGTCCGTAGGTGTGCTGGGTAAGCCGCTGTGGTCCCTGGACTGCGCGCGGTGTTTGAGAGTAGGTAGAAAGCTCTGGAAGCTGTTTGTTATTTACCTTACATTGCTCCCTCCCCCCATCCAGCAAGACACTCTGCCTTGCAAAATCACGCCAGCTGGAGCTGCTTCTCCACGTAGGTCCTTCCGAGTCATCTGCTGCTCGGTAGGGCACTCACTGGCGGATGCTTTAAGCAACCGGGGTCGATGTAGCTTCCTTAGTTAGCCTCTTCAATTGAAAACAAAAGTTTTGAGGATGGGGACATTCTTACAAAATCAGGGTTCTATACATTTACAAAGAAATACAAAAAGCTACCCTAGATCTCAGGCTGCTCCGTCAGCTGGCACCCAAGCTTTATTTTCTTTCCGGAGATGGTGCTTGGCTTTGGCTTTGTAGTAACACTTTTCCCTGCCGCTTCACGCAGCTTTGCAGAGGAGCGACGTTCCTGCTTCTCCAGTTTACAGTATGGTTGTTGAGCACGCCTATAAATACTCAGGCCCTGCCTGCCTTTCTTCAGCAGGCTGTGCCGGCTCCTGAGGCTAATTTAAGAGCAATGCATTAGCAATCTCTCTCTCAGACCCCGTGTGTTTGGCTCCCAAGCACTTGCTTGTTTTCTGGAGTGGAAGCAAACCTGAAATCTTTGATTTCTCTGGCCTGGACAGTGTCAGGGTGGCTGGGTGGACTGCAGAGCAGAGGCTTCTGTTTTTAATTCTCTGAATAGATGGCAGGATCCCCCCGCGCTAACTGAGGCGTTGCACTGACCCACTCTCTGCAACTGTGGATAAATAAGCTCACTCGTGGGTACCTGAGCTTCCTCAGTTGTGAAATGATGGTCAAGATGCGTGCCCATCCCGAAGGAGGGTCCAGGAGAAGGGCCGTGAATGTGGGGAGCTCGCGGCAGGTCCAGAAGCACCGGCCTGTCGGGCTGGACGTTCCTGGTCAGGGTGGGGAAGCTGCCCGGAATCCGGCCGGCCCTGCGTTTCAGCGCCATGGACAGCACCCGCGATCCAGTGGAGCTGCACAGTGGCGGTCTCAAGTCCAGGCTTGGCCGGGTGAGTGGCTTCTATTTTCTGGGCCTCGCTTTACGAATGTGACCCTGGCCACACTGCTCCAAGCAGGGGAAGAACCAGGACCCCCAAATCGCCGCCATTCTCTCCTGAATCCGTCTCCATGTGAATATTGGAGGGGGGAGGGCACTGTAAATCCAGCATGCCCGCTCCTCTGTCCTCCCAAGCAGAGCTGGTAGCCACCATCCAGGCAGCTGTGGGCAAGCTCAGCCCATGCCCTCCTGCCTATTCCGCGTCAGCTGGGTCCAGCCGAGGTGCCCTCGGCCAGGTCTCCTCTGCCCTAGTCCAGAATTACAGCCCTTTTCCCTTTGGCCAGTGATATAGCCAGGTCTTGTTCTTCCTCTCTCCATGCTCTGCCCTTCCTAAGTCAGAGTCAACCTAGGAAAATGCACATCTAGCAAACCCCTTGCCCAGCTCCTATTCATCCTTCCAAACCCAGGCCACATGTCATCTCCTCTTCCTGTGGATTTTAGAGAATTCCTAAGTCTCCCACGCCTCTGTCTCTCCCTAAACCCCTCCAGAATGAATTATTCCTCCAGTAGGGCTCTCTGCACAGTTTTCCTTGAGCTCACCTCATGTTGGACTGTAGCTATTTTTTTCTGAGGTCTTTTGTGAACTCACTGAGGGACAGACCATGTTTCATCTTTTGTCTGCGATGCATTTGGCACAGGGCTGTGCTCGGAACATGCTTTCCTTGTTTACTGAATTGAGGTAAACCGACCAACTGAACCCAAACCCCTCATTTCTAATCTCACCAGAATGCTGCTGCCTTATTTTCTGTCTTGCATTTATAATTTATTCATTGAAACTAACATATATATGCATTATATAAATTATGTATACATATATTACATACACATATGGATCCCATTCCAATAGTTTCAGATATTAGTGATTTGCATTTACTAGCTTTGTCACACTTTGAATCAATGCATCATGTCTTTGTTTCTTCCCTGCCGACCATTTCAATAGTAGGTGTGTGACCTACGGTGCCTGCAGATCACTGTAAGAAGGAAAATACCAGAAATGGATGGCTATTCCAGAATGTGGATACTCAAACTATATGTAATATCCTCCTTTCCTGGTGTGCAATGACAAGAAAATTATGAATAACGTTTTTTTTTTTAAAAAAACAAACAAACAAAACCCGAAGCAGATATCCTATATATAAGCTCTACTATGAAGTATCCAAAGTTAGAATTGGACAGTGACCTTTCTAAATACATCCTGGCTACGTTCCCTGATCGCATCGAAGAACAGCCTTTCTAGGGGTGACTAAAGCCTCTTCCTTGGGGGCCCATCTTGCCTGTGACTTTCTCTGGAGCATGGAGGCTGGTCTGGCACCCAGGCCTCGTTAGTGCCCGAGGCTGATGGCAGGCGGACACCTGGGGTTCGGGGAACCCAACGTTTGGTCTCTGTTAATTGTGCCATGAAGAGGCTGAAATGGAAATACTTGAGCCCTGTGCATAACTCTGTCCGCCGTAATCTCTCAAGTAAGAAAGGGACCGGATGACTTGCAAGATTGTCCTCTGTGTACCGGGCATATTTGATCTGCCCTCCTAGCAAGCCACAAAGATCATACCCTATAATCACAGGAGCTCGGTCGCCAAGTGAAGCCCGCCTAGATGCTGCTGACACAGGCCTCCGTGAGGAGCGCGTGCTTTTCTGTCTTGGGGCAGAAAAGTGCAGCGTAAGTATAGTTTAGGGGAGAGAGCACACATCTGTCCTTCAGTCCAAGGTTGGGTGCAATGAGTTCTTGTAGGGGCACTGGTGGGAGGTTGGTGAGGGTCTTGGCTATTGCCTCGCCCAAACATCTCATGTTGAAGATGGACCATCTCCTGCCCAGGGAGGGCAGGTGACTTGCTGAGATCCAAGGGCCGGAGCTAGGGGTACCGAGAAGCCTGGCCCCTCTAAGCCACCAGAACCCTAGTTCTAGGACGCTATGAGGTGCTTCCCTCTATTCTGATGTTGGCAGCCTCTACTGATACGGAGTGATGATGGTTCTCATTATCCTGATCAGAAAACCCTTAGCATCTCTGGATGTCCTCTGGCTCCACCAGAGCCTGGTCTAAACCCCTGGTTCCACCAGAGGCTGATCTAAACCCCAGCTTTGCCCTTCCCCTTCCTCTCCCCCAGCCTTGCTGACCATAGGAAGAATCTTCTCAATATAATTAGCCTTTCTTTCCTGAATAAATTTTAACTAGTTGCTTTAAAAGTAAAATGCTGAGATGAGTAATCGGTTTTCAGTTGCATTTCAGAGATTCATGTCAGAATTAAAGTGTTACTAACATCTAGATACTTGCATATTGGGGGGAAAAAACATAAGATATATTTAGAATTCTAATAGAATAGGAAAAACTTGGATTATTGGCTGTAGACATTTTCAGGGAGAGCTTTGAGGTCTGTCCAAGTCATTCTTCTTTTTCTGACTTAGGATTTACTTTATTAAGAAATTATGTCCATGTCCCAGAATAACACTGAGTAAGGTTTTCTACAGTGATCCCTTTCTGTCATCTTCCTCCCACTCCATCACTCACTGTAAATACTAAGATCCCAGCACTAAATATTAAATAAAAGGCTAATTTCCTCCACATCAGTTCATGTTGTTAAAGAATTTAATATGCACAAGTGGTGGTAATTGAAGCAGGGCTAGAAAGGGCACTTCCACTAAGAGATAATCACTAAATGACAAAGGCTGCAAAGATTTCTCTCCGAGTGGGCTGTGGACAGAGAGAATGGGCAGCACTTCTGCATACAAATGCAGCTACCTCTTTTCACAATAAGGCTCCATTAGCATGATTCGGTGCCATTAGCTGTCTTGATCAGGCACCACCCTCCCCAGCAGACCCTGGGAATCAGTGAAATAGCTGCTAGGATTTTGATTATCAATGCTAATTTTATCGGGAAGTCTTTGCAGACCTTATATTGTATGCTCTTATTGGTGATGCAATAAATAGGACAAAATGCAAGCCATTAGTTAGGTGAATTCCTCATTCGGTTTCTTAATATTTGGATAATTTCCTCATCTTTCCTTAAGTCTTCCAGTCATTTTGGGAAAGAACTTGCATAATTGAGGCACTTCCCCCTTGATAAACAGCCATAGACTGCCAGGTCCTGAAAAGTTCCCTTTCTGCTCTTAGGATAGCCTGTACCTGCAGGGAGGCATCCTCTTCTATTCTTGGGGTAGCTCTAGGGCTTTCTCCCCAGATGTTCACTCTCTCTAGCCCGGGATGCTCCGGAAAAATCCATCTAAACCCTCCCCAGCATGGCATCCTTCCAGGAAGAGCACCCTGGCTTCCTTCACCTCCTCCTCTGACGGCCAGGTCATGGCTTCCCTGCCTCTGCTCAGAAGGCGCCCTTTTTCTCTTAGCCCCACTGTCCCTCTCTTCATAGGCAGAGGGTATGCATGGGCTGGCTTCAGCCAGAATAGACACGCCTCCCCAGGCTCCAAGTGCAGAGCCTGCCCCCAGTGCATTAATACCCACGGCACAAATGGGAAGGGCTCAGGCCTTTTATGAAGCAGTGCCTTAAAACTCCTTGGGTCTGACTACCCCTGGGCCATTTCAAATGGTAAAATATATGGCCAAGACAAAAGGGGTCCCGAGCTCCCTCCCGGTAGTGGTATTTCCGTCTGCTCCGGCTGGGGCTCTGAGCCGGCTCCTTGGCTCCTTTGCCCACTGCGTATTTATCGGGGTCACTCCAGGCCGGCTCGGTGGCGGCCTGGACCATACAGAAGTGAAGACGGCGTGGGCAGTATCTTCCTGGAGGTTACAGTTGCTTCAGGTCTCAGAACCAATGGCAGGAAAGCAAACGCTTTACAAGAAGATTCTGGTAAAGATGCTTATTTAATGAATCTGAGTCAATATTATTATTTTTTTTAAAAATCTTGCTTTCATGCCCCAAAGCCTTTGAATTGAGGTTGGCACATGCCGTGTTCATAAAAACGTGCAAATTTGAATTCGAGCCGTTTCACTGCAGTACGATTTTCCCAATTAGCCATTTCAGTAGAGGAAGGGGGTGATGAATTTGCTGTGGTGTGTTTCACTGCTCCTTCTGAAACAAAAATCTGAGCAAAAGGTGAATCACCAGTCGGGTGACTCATCACATCAGTCTAACAAAAGAATTACTAAGATAGGCTGGATACAAATGATTTCAACTGCTTGTGAGCAAAGATTATATTAGTAATTTATCCTTAAAACATTTTCTGGAATAATTACAGCATATTTTGACAGGGAAAATGGATGATAAGCCAAAAAAGTTTTATTAAAAAAAAAACTGAAACTTGACTCTCTTTTAATCATCTTTCATGCTGAGATGGTCGTTAATTAAAATTTCCCAATTGGTCTGGCTCAGAAATGGAGGGATGTCATCTGGAGGAAAAAATGTACTCATGTCAACCTGTTATCAAAGAGATCACTTTTGTTCCTTTGGGTTTCAGTGGACTAGGCTGTAAGGCAGTTGGTTCAGGACCACAGAACTCTTGTTCAGCTCTCCCTAGGTTGATTTACAGATGCAGTTCAAGATGTTACTCAGTTGGGAAATACTTCCATGACTGCTCACACCGTCACCTCTAGTGGCACTTGCTGTTGAAGCACTCAGGCCAATTTTGACGTCACGGTCACCACACCAAAGAGCGAGAAGATGCTCAGCCCTGATCTCAGAGGCATCAGCTACCTGGGCAGGTGGCTCTGGAAGGCCGATGTTTCCTTTCTCTCAGGGTACTGGCAGCCTTTTCTTCTGAGATTGCTTCAAGACCTTTTGTCCTTCGGATACTTTTTCCCAGTTCTGTATATTTCCATGACAGAATTATTTTTTACAGAGAAATATGTACCACCACTCATGGAAAAAAGTACAAATGTATTTGAGAAAACACCATGCAGCCCTTTCTTGAACATAGCACCCTTTTCATCTCCCTGGGCCAAGAGTTGCTAGAACACAGCTGATTCTTATGCTCTCTGAAAAAAGTTCTTGGGTTTGGAGGGAAAAGCAGTGTGCAGATGCAAGACGGGCAGGTCAAATTCATTGACTGCTTGGGCTCTCCACCTGCCAGCAAACAGGTATGACAAATTGCAGCATGTGGACCCTGGTGGCTGTGATGACTTTGGCATTTCTTTATTTTGAAACTCCTTTCACATCCTCCATCCCAAGGTGCTCCAGGTAGCCCATGGAAAGGACCGAGAAGGAGGTGGAGATGGTGGTGTGGGACTTCCAGGGAGCCTCTCTGACCTCTGGGATGCTAGCACTGGTACCTGAGTGCCCAAGTCAGCCTTTGAACCAACTGCAAAGTCGTTGACCTTGAACTAATTCAAGAGAGAGTCTCTCTTTTCTCCGCTGGAATTGAAGGAGGGCTTGTTTGCATTTCCAGGGTGGGGAGGAGGAACAGACTTAAATCAACACAGCCACTGAAATGTGGAAACGTCTTCTGACTCCTTTTGGACCTGTGCTTCTAGGTGCTGGGGCTGCCCTGTGCTCACCTGCCACGGGGAGCCTTCTGCTGCAGGAATAGCTGATGCCCTCCTAATCACACAAATGTCTCTTCTCAAAGAAGCACCTGACATTGGAAGATTGAATCATGGAGTACACAGAAAGCTGGGAAATCACCTCGCTAATCTCCTTTGTTCCACCTTCTACCTTTTTTGGGGGCAGTGGGAACACTGAGTGAAGTTACTTATCCCAAGGTATCTACAACTCCCAGCCACAGGGCAGAACTAGAAAGACTGGGGGACTTCTGAGCGGCAATCCAGTCTTCTTTTCACTCTGTCCTATTAGTCCTTTGTCTTCCTCCCCTAACCAAGGTGCTGGATCAATCAATCCTGTCCTTTCTCAAGACATGACTGGTCCAGTCCCAGGGATGATGCCCCTTTCTAAGAGGTTTCTTGTTCACCCATCACCCTCTGCTCTTACGTCTCAAGCTGCCAGCTTACCAAGATGTTGTATTTGTTCCTCAACTTGTTTATGCCATTTGAACTCTAATTTATTTGAATGTTACGTAAGTCAAAGAAATATAACTAAGACATAAGAGAATTGTTATTTGTGTGAGTTAGATGCTTTGGGAAGAGTAGGGTGCTAAAAAAAAAAAAGAGTTTCAAAAAGGTGTGGGCAAATCAAGTATACACCAGAAGGATGCTGAAATCAGATTCCGTAGCAAGACCTTGCTCCACTTTCAGGAAAGGAAAATGGGCGTAGTTTATGGAAAGACCATGGGCTCTAGTAGAGGCAGCACCATTAAAAAAACAAAAACAAAAACAGCTAGGCCTCACCTCGGGAGAGGGGCATGACTTAAATCATGTAAATGAGAGATTTCAATTTATATGATTCCAGTTTGAATGAGATGTTTAAAAGTTAGGTGCACATCGTTTTGTATGACTCCCCTTTGTCTGACTTATTAATTACCTAATCCTCGTTCCAGCTGTGACTTCCACTTTCCCATCCCTTCCTTGCTCATTCCTACAGAACACTCTTGTCCAACCTCGATACCAAGTCTAAAGAGTATCTGTTATATTTTAATTGTTTACAATATAAAGTGATAAGAAAATGGGGACGTGGAGTTTGAGGAGCTGTACATGTCCAAATGGATAGTAGTGTCAAGATCTTTATTAACTAGTAGTTGGAAAACTCAGTGAAGTAGCAAAGACTTTGGGGGCTGTGGGAGCCCAGCTGACATGCTTTTGCACAGAACGTGCCGTTGACCTGCTCAGGAAGCTTTCCAGAGTATCTCACTTCTATCTGCAGCAGAAGTTTAGGGGTTGTCGGATTGTTTTTATTGCTGTTGTTACCAATCTAAAAGGAGAGATTTTAAAATACATTGAAAAAGAGACCTGAAGCTGCTCATCTTCCCAGGTACCACCTCGCCCCAGGATGCTTTGCTCGCTTGTAGTGCGCTGGTGTCAGGCTTTGCATGCCTGAGGAGCACCTGGTGTGTCTTCAGTTACTGAAGAGTCACACCAGGTCACAGTGTCCTTATCGTCCCATCTTCAAGGACAAGAACTCTGTGAGTAGACGTGCATTTTCCCAGATTGTGTGAGATCATCGAAGAGAGCACTGTGGCTCAGTCCCTCTACCTGGTGGGTCACCCCTCATTTTGGCAAATTCCTGTGGCACTTGCATGCATGTCGCCCTTGTGGGAAGAGGGCTGGCAACTGGCATATTGGAATTCCTGTAAAATATTGGTTGGGCCAATTTTTAATAGCAATCGCTCAAGACTGATTTCTGAAAAGGCAAATTCCTGCCCTTCAGAATCAAGTTAAATCTCTTTTAGTATCACTTTTTATATAAGCTACTTGGGGACCTGAGCTAAATTTATTTAAATTACTTTGGTTAAGTCGGACAAGGTCCTAATAATTCTTTTTCAGTCACCCACAAAATGTTAAATAGGTTTAGGCTGAACAAGCTCACTCTTTCTCTGGAGATCTCTGCTCAAGTCTGCCTTGTTGCATTAAAAGCTAGGATGGCCTTTTGCTCCCAAAGAAGGAAAAGCTAAATTGTGAGGAGGTGCTAGGGATTCTCCGTTCTTCACTTCTTTTCCCAATTTATTGATGTCAGGGAAGGGTTATTTTACCTCACTTACATCTTTATGCTGCTGATTCAAAATTCTCAAATCAGTGAATATGATTCTGAATATATTCAGAATATGATTGCAGCAAAAAGATTCCCAGTAAGCAAGCTTCTCTGAGAAGGTGCCATCACTGTTTGTAACTTGGAGAAGTTGGAAGAAAACACTTGCACGGGTGTCGATTTTCCTCTCCTCACCGGCAGTAGCCAAGAGCGTCCAGTGACTTGCATGGGCACTGCTCCGGAGGCCGCGGCCCCTGCGGCCAGGTGGCCTCAGCCCTTTGCCCGCGGCAGGTGCTGCACCAGTAGGTAGGCTGCGCATCCTTGGCATGGTTGACGTTTCAGGCCAGGACTGTCCCGGGCACTGTAGGGTGTTGAGCAGCATCCCTGGCCCTTACCAGGGTGCCAGTAGCACCCCCAGATGTGACCAGCAAAAACGTCTCCAGACGTTGCCAAATGTCCCCTGGGAGCAAAATCGTGCCCAGCTGAGAACCTGTGCAGGGAGGCCTGTGCCAATTGCCGCCCCGGCTCACCTCTGCCTGCCCCTGACAAGTTTAGCAGGTGACCCAAGGCTGTTCCTAAAGAACCCGGGGCTGGGCCTGCCATGCTGTGCCCTGGCTGGTGTCGTGCAGGGGCCAGAGCTGTGCTTTCCCTTGCAAGAGGAACCTGATGGCTCCAAGGCTGTGCGGCCTCAAGCTTTTTGCTGTATTTCAGGCATTTGGATCCTCTCCCCATCTCTGCCTTCTTATGCAGATGATGGTGAACTTGAAGATTCTTTTCAGAGGTTGTTCTGGGGGAGGGGTTGTAGATGTGCAAATATGCATCTATAATTGGTTTTTGGATAACTTGGCAGATAACTGAAATTATTTTCTAGGCTTAACTTTTTAAAGAATGAACTAAATCATAGCATCTCTTAAAGCTCCATAGTTTGCTTGTGAAAATTACATTCCTGCAGCAAGAACAAGATGGCCACCGCTCTGAAGGTTGTAACCATTCTTAAAATGCTAAATTACTGCTTACAGCCTAACATGGTTTTTGCCGGTACAACTTTCCTGCTGGATTCTGACATCTTGTTGACGTCAGTAATATAAACAAACCTCACAGAAAACACAAAGAGCAGCTGGAGAGTCTCTAGGCTGGGAATTCTGCCCCAAGGGATACGAGGGCCCCAATCTTTGTGAGTTCCCTGGAAATAACTTGCCCATTTGCTGTGAGCAGCACAGGCAGTGAGGTTTCAAGACATCCATCTACACCATCTGGACGGCTTATATTTCACAGCCTTTCCAGAACATGTAGTACAGTGCTCATGGCTATCGATTCCGAGGGAGCAAGCCATCAAACTTAGAACCAGTTCTTGACAACGCTAGGATGCATTTGCAAGATAAATGGGTTCAAGCTCTACCTCACCCCATGATTATATACCTGGGGTCTAGTATTTAGAGATAGTTTAGAATTACGGTCAAGTGAGGCCGTTGACTTTTTGGTCTGATGCAATGCTCCCAGCATGATCCCAAAGTGTTCTTGCATTCGTGGGTAAACATCATTTGTCACTCATAATAAAACAGTGGGAAGAGGGGAACATACCTATAGATAATACATGCACTGTTTCTGCACGTGTCACAATTAGCTGTGTCTTGCCCAGTCCGATATGAAAGCCTACAAGATAAGAACAGGAAAGCATTACAAGTGGTGGCTGGGGCCACTGGCCTGTATAGAGCAGATTCCTTAAATCCGACGCTTTCCCAATGGCATTGCTGGTCATGGCGATGGAAACCGAGTCATGTATGCTTCCCTCTTTGCCTCTGCCGAGATTGTACACAACCAATGCAGTGTCTACAGCTAAGATGATCTTTACATTGGATTTGGAATATGAACCTAAGCTACTGGATGAAGTAAAGAATCCCGTTTTGTTATAAGCAGAGGGAATTTGGGATGTTTCATTGTTGTTCCTATTTCTAGTGCTTTAATGAAGTTTTAAGGAAAAACCCAACCGCAGAGGGGCTGACTTCACGGCTTGTTTGTGCCCTGCCCCCTCCTAGCCTGACAGAGCAGGGATCCACAAACCACGGCTGCAAGCCAAATGTGCCTGTCTCTGTTTGTGAACAGCACGCTAAGACCGGTTTTTTTCACGTTTTTCAGTGGCTGAGGAAAATCAAAAGAAAAAGAATATTCTGTGACACCTGAAAGTTATATGAAATTCAAATTTTAGTGTCCATAAAGAAAGTTGAGGATTTTATCAATTAAAAAGAAGTAAACTTTGGGAAGTTGATGTAGCTCAGTGGTTGGGCATCTGCTTCCTACGTATGAGGTCCCAGGTTCAATCTCTGGTACTTCCAATTAAAAAAAAAAAAGAAATAAATAAGTGTTTTGTAAATATCTACACAGTAGCCTTGACTTTGCCTTTTGGCCTATAAATCCCAGAACAATTACTCTGCGGCCTTTTAGAGAAAAAAGTTTGCCGACCTCTGTGCCTTCCAGTCTACTTTCTCTGGCTATATTCCCCAATGAGTTCTGTTGGCCCTCTGAGGCCAGGAAGATTTTTTTTTCCTTGTGCAAGTCATTTATTTGGGACGTGGCCCCAGGGAATACCGATAGGGGAGTGAGGAGGTGAGAAAGAAAGGAAGGAAGCCCCATCATACAAGTTACTCCTGTAAAAGAGAAGCTGGAGCCCCCAAGCAACCCTGGATATGTATGGAGCAGGCCCCTTGGTCACTGGTTGAGGCCTGCTTCCCGGTGCATTAACCCCCCAGCACTTCCCGCTTGCTCCAAGCAGGAGCAGAGTGAGTTTCCATAGCCAGAGAAAAGGCCGTCAGGCAAAAAGTGGGTGTTTGCAGTGAGCAGCCCTCTGTGTTTAGAGGTGAGGTGGGCAGGGTACTAGTGCCTGCCGCACTGCCATCCTGTTGCTCTTCTGGACTTTTCCTTATCCTGTGCTTTTGTGGTTCATCTTCTACCCCGAAACGTTTGGTGTTCTCCAGGCTCGAGCCCTGACCCATTGCTCTCTTCAAGCTACAGGTCCTCCTGTCTACTCTCATGGGTTAAATGATGATGGGCTCCTCATATCTGCCATATCTTGGGCCTTGTTCCTACGCCATGTCTATGGGCCTCCAGCCATGGCAGACTCAACATGTCCTGGACCCAAATCATCATCTCTATCCAAAAATCTGCTCTCTCCTTGCATTTTCTGCCCACTGGTGGCACCACGACCCACCGGTCACTCTAGGATCTAGGTATCATGCCTTGGTTCTTCCTCTCCCTCCCTCTTCACATCTCATCAGTCACCAATTCCTGTGGATTGGCTTCCAAACATTTCTCAGAGTCCTCTCCTCCCCACTCCCAGAGTCTCTCCTCCCCACTCCCAGTGCTTGGGTCTGGGCCCTTGTTACCTTCCAGCTAGAGTATGCCAAGAGCCTCCTAACTGGCCTCCGTAATTCTGACTTGAAGATTAAGATTAGCTTTTGGAGTATACTGTGTAAGTTTGTATAAATTTTAAAGTTTGGTGATGAGATTTCTTGAAAATCTCTCAGCCCTGGCACTTGAAGAAACTAGATTGAGCATGCTCTCTCAGTGTTTCTCCTAACCACTTTGACTGGCTTTCCTGTCTGATATTTTTAACATGAAGACATAATTTTTCTGAATATTATTTTGTACCAAGGGACAAACATGATAACCAGAATCTGTTAAGTCTGTGGCAGGAGAAAAGCTTCCACCTGAAACTCTTTGGGGCCAAATTTACATTGACAGAGTCACTCAACATCGTAATAGTGTGCACAGAAGGTTTTCTGTCAACATCGATAGTCAATATTTTTATCACCTTCACTATGTAAACTTCTCTTCTATGCATCATGGATTTTTAATTGAAAATAACTTTTGCTTTCCTTTATTTTGCATCACATAAACATTTGACAAAAGGATTTCCTGCTCGGTGCAGAGATGGTCTCGGGTGGCTTTGACCTTTGAGTTCTGCACAGCTTATTTATTAACCAAATGACTATATTTTGCCCAAAACGTTTGAGCAAGAATTGGAATCAGAGTATTAGCTGCATTTGTGTTGATATTTCTTCCTTGGCACTTCCCATATTTGGGCAGCTTTGGATATGCACATTTTGCCTTTTCGATCTCCCCTTGGCTTTGTCAGGAGAGAGGAGGAACGAACTGCTAGTGCAGTTACACCTTTTCTTCAAATACGGTCATTTTTCGTCCTTCGCCCTTTCCTCTTGATGATGTGCTCCAAGAAGGCATTCTTCCCGAGCCTTCCCACCTGGCTCCTGATTTGCTGAAGCTGTTGCCAGGCTCCTCCCCTTCATGGCACTGACCACTGTCTCTGCATCCCTCCGTGCCGTGTCTACATACAGGTACATATGTAAGTCCTTTCTCCTTCTAGCTTATTCTTCTAGAGCTTATTCCTAAGCTCATTTCTGACCAAGGGCATTTTGTATAGTGAAACACTCAAGCCAACCTGCCAGATGTTGAATGTGTTGTCACGTTCTTGGGCCGGCGTGCAATGCAGTGCTGTCTGCTATGGCATCGGCCAGCGTGCGAGAGCCAGCCGGTGAAAGGACAGCGCATCACAGTCATCAGTGCATGCTAGTGGAATCCGACATTTAGGCTCTTCAAAGACAGGCATTTCCTAACGCTTATCTGAGGGCACGCGTTCTGGGCGCTGAGGAAAGCGTGAATTCCAAGCACATCGAACTCTCCTGTCGTTGACCTCTGGACAGCTCAGCAACTCCAGCACTAGCCTGTATCGTGTCGTTTCCAAAGTGTCTCACCTTTTCGCCTTGAGTCCTCAAACTAATGATGCTATCCTCGTTTTGCAGAGGAGATACGGTAACACTGCAGGCTCGGGAGCTCATTATTCTTTGACCCCAGGCTTCTGATGGCCCGTGTCGTTCCGCTCATACCTTGGGACTGGTGTGCTGTGCTAAGTGTAACTAGCAGGTTGGGATAGTCCATGAACACAGCACTGGCAGAGCAGAGGCTTCAGCTCCTCGAGTGTACAAGAGGACTCTCTTTGAGAACCTTGAAGATCTTGTTAGACATTGCTTTTTCCAGTCCTTGCTGAAAAGACTATTCTAATCAGCTTTATTTCTTCATTTATTTTTAAAGATTTATTTTATTATTAATTTTAATTTATGCCCCCCTTGCTGCTTGTGTTCGCTGTGTCCATTTGCTGTGCGTTTTTCTGTGTCTGCTTGTCTCCCTTTGTTGCGTCATCTTGCGCGTCAGCTCACCGCGCCGTGCGGGCCAGCTTGCCTTCACCAGGAGGCCCGGGAATCAAACCTGGGGCCTCCCATATGGTAGGCGGGAGCCCAACCAATTGAGCCACAGCCGCTTCCCCTAATCACCTTTAAAAGCACAGTTTTTCCTTCTTACAGCCAGGCAGCTAATGGTATTAATTGTCTATTAAGTACCAGGTATCATTCTGGGTACTTGGGGGCCTTTTGTGAATAAGGTAGGACCCTGTCTTCATGGAGCTTACAGTGGATTGGGAGAGGCAGATCAGCAATGCATGAATAAATGCAAAAATGAATGAATGAATGAATGGTGAGACCATTTTTGAGATTGCTAAGAACCATGGAATGTTGTGAAGGGGTGGCTTTGGCTTATACTCTGAGGTGACATTCGAATGGTAATCAAAAGGCAGTAATTTGTCCAAAGATTCAGGGTTGAGTGTTCCTAAGAGAAGGACCAACATGTGTGACCACCCTTCAGTGGGAATGACGTTGGTATGTTTGCACGTCAGAAAAAAAGCTAGAATAGATTGAACAACTGGAAGTGGAGGGAGATAAGGTCACACCATGTAAGACTGGAAGCTCTTTAAATTTAATGGAAAGCCAGTACAGTGTTTTTCTTATAGGTGGTAGAAAAAAATGACATGGAAATCACTTCCTCCTGACTTTTATTCTCATCCCTCTCCTCATTCTACAATACCACTCTTCATTTGACTTCCTTTCTTTTGCTTCTTTTATTTCCAACACATTCTAATTCATTCATCGTTAAAACATGGCATACTTTGACTTTGGCTGATGCCTGCTGATAAGAAGCAAATGCGTCTATGCTCACTTCTTTCCAGCTAATTTAGAAGAAAAATTGGTGGTCCGTCATATTTCCATCATGTCTGAGCAATATATTCAGGACCTCGTTGCAATGAATTTTTCTTGGAAAGACTCTTCAGTAGGTTTCTAAGGTTTTGTTTAAAGGAATGAAATATTTGGAGTCCATAAATATGGTTTATAGTAAATACAGGTCAGTGAGAGATTAATTTATAGATAAAATTTCAACACCGTGTGTCATGTGTTTAAGTCATAGGTTGCCTCCAGGAGCTAATGTCAATCTGGGTATTCCTGCTAAAATTTTATTAAGTATTAGGGCATTCTGAGTCAAAGGCTTAAAAATATGTAGTCCATTGTGCTTATTGGTTTGATAATTCATCTAATTGTCCTCGGAGCTTCTAAGATATAGGGCTTGGCTTCCCTGATAATCTTATAGTCACCTTAATAATTACATCAGAGCATCTAAATGAGTGTGTTATCCAAATATAGATGGAAAGAGAAGTTCTTACTACAGGACAGAGAACACTAAAGTGCTATTATGAAATTTCACTGTTTCTTCCCTTCTCACCCTTGAAACAAGTCATAAAAGCAGTGCTTGGAATGATGATCTTTCCAGATTGCCCTTGCCATGAAGAAGAGCAATCCGGAAACTTTGGATGGACGGAGTAGATACTCCTTCTCCAGTGACAATTCAACCAGAGAACTTCTGTGAATTAGAAGTTTGGGGAAGAGAGAGCCTATGTTAATGGTGTAAAAGTTGTGAAGGAAGAACATCTGGATAAAAAATTGTAAAGTTTACGTCTTGCAAGTTAGTGGCTACATTTGTACAGCTCTCTCCCTCTTAGTCTATACCTTATGTACGTTCATAGCCCCATGTGCCTGATCCAATGCCTGCTACCCTCTGGCTGTCCAGTAAATACTCATTTAACCTAGTCACACAGTCATTCTTGTGTTCTCATATCAAAGTCTGTAATAACCCCGAGTTCCGACTCAGTGCAGAAAGACAACGAGGAGGATACATTGTGCCCCCTGAGCATGTCATTTGGATGTATCAGTGCGTTTCTGTTGGTGGCACTCACTATTGTTTTATTACAGTGAGTTGTCCTTTGTCAGCGTTTTCTGGTCTAATGTGGCACTTGGTGTGACAGCGCCCGGAGCCTGTGGCATTGTATTTTCAGGGCTCTGTGTGACACTGCAGTGTCCACATCACAGCTCCGAACCTCCTCTAACTCGGGGCCTCCCTTGATGCTCTGTGGACCCTGATGGGTCAGGAGGTGCTTTACTGAATGTTAAAGGAGACGAGACATGAGCTATAAGGTCGTGGGGGATGTAAGCTGGGTCCTGTGGCAGCGTGGGAGAAGCTGCAGTTCAGGGTTTGTGAAGGCAGAGGGATTCGGAGAGGCCAGTTGTACAAGGGCGTTTTGGTGGAGTCCCGTTTCTGAATCACTTGCAGTTCTACTCTGTACTGAATGAGATTTTTTCATAAGACCTTGCTCCATGTTAAAGAAAGTAAAATGGATGTGCTTTATGGAAGACAGGATGGAACTCTAGTTGGGGCAGCCAGAATCAAAGAAAACACCTGAGCATCCTCTCTCTCGTGTCCCGGAAGCCCCAAGGTTCCCTAACTCAGCATGTGATGCACAGGGTTTCTAGCCACCTGCCGCCTTTACAGAGATCTGCTCCAAGTCTTTAGCTGACGTTATCAACACTCCAGAATACAGAAATACACTTTCATATATTTAAAAAAATTTGTGATTATTAAGTATGCAAGTTTCTAGTTATTCCTATTGAGATTCTTTAGAAAAAGAGGCAACTGGGAGTCAAAATTTTTAAAAATGATGGGCAGACCCAGGGCAGAGCTTGAGCAACAGTTTTTGTAACAAAGCTATAGGATTGATAAAGGAAGAAGAAAGAACACCAACTTTAGCCACAGAGCTGCACCATGGCCACGTCCTGGGTGGCAGGGTGGACAGGACAGACACAGCACCTGCTTTCGCATCAGGGCATCACAGGGAGATCTAAGACAGCAAAGCCCTAGATGTAGGAAGAGGCGCTGAGAAATGCCAGAGAAAGGTCACCCAAAGCTTTCGTCCCTGCCACATGTTTAAACTGCTCGGTGACTCTGAGACATGGAAGATGGGTCCTGAGAGGCACTTCTAACAAATCAGAGTCAAAAAATTAAAAGACCTTAATTGTTACTTAAAAGGTCAGGAAAGGGGGGAAAGTCCCTTACTGTGCTTGTTATCCAAAGCAAAGGCTACAAAGTTACAGGCATCACAGAGAAGAAAGGTCAGCAGGTGGAGACTGATTTCATGGTGTCTAATATTAAGTACTAGCATTGGGGTATTGGATTGACTTCAGTGTTGTTCTGATGCCCAGTTTTAGAGCATGTAAACACCTTTTAAATCCTTCCATGGGTTCACTCCAGGCCATGGTCCTACAATCCTATTATCTCCATAAAGTCATAAATTCTCAATAGAAAAAAAAAATCTCACTCTCCTGGGCGATTGTGGACGACACATTTGAACATGTCCAGTCTGGCTGGAGATTTCAGAAAATCCTTCTCTCCTCTATGCTACATCACATGCAAGTTAGCATGCATGCAGCTGTGTGCTCCTCCCCTGAAGCTCTGCTTGGTCCCAGAGTGCAGGGGAGAGTCGGTGACCCAGTTGCTAATTTGCTCCTCTTAAATGGCATGGTAATTTTCAGCAGGTTCAGAGTTTCTAGCATGCAGGCAAACGGCATTTTGGACAATGCTAAGATCCGGGAGTGATCCTTTAAGTGTGGTCTTCAGAAACACCAGCTACCTAGGGTATTGGGATTGTCAGACTGAATTAATGCCACAGCTGTGTCCTGGGGCTGCACATTAGGCTCTGCTAGGGTCTGTGGTTGCTGCAAAAATGAAAAAGGCTCTCAACGATCATTTTATCCAGTTGTTTAATTTATTCTCTTCATTTTGATCTTTCTTGTTCTTTCAGCTTCGTGCTCACCCAGTGCCAAAAATGCTTTTTCTTCCTCATTCCAGCCCAGTTTGTATTCCAGCTGTCCCTTCTTGGTAACCAAGCCATCATGTATGTCAGCATCGTAAAGGGCTCTTTCCCTTAATAGTCTCAAAGTGATCTTAATTTGAAGCATAAAATGATATCACCACTATTGGTGGGAGAAATTAAATTTCAAAAAGTAGTTAAAGTCAGCTGTTCAGTCCCACACAGCCAGCCCACCAATGTTTTAAGTCTGCTCCTGGCAGTGGTTTGACTTGTTTCTGACTCTAAGAGTTCTCACTAGCAATTAGCCAGATGATACCCTGAAAGCGCTATTACATCAAAAGCTTTCCCCATTTCTTCAGGAAAACTCACTTTTATCTGTTTTAATCATGTGACCTATTAAATGCCAGGATTTGGGGATCGTCCAATTCAAATTAGTTAACCAATCATGAAGTCAATTTTCCTATAAAACTCCAAGATCACCCATTGTTCCATAAATGGTATTTCCCCGGTGATGGTTTGACTTAATAGCCATCTGTTGGCCAGGAGTAGACTTGCTTTGTTAAGGTGAGCAGTTCAGGGTTCCCTGGAGGCCTGGGGACTCCAAGCAGACAAAGCAAGTTGTTGGTGGTAAAAAGTGAGATTCTGTTTGAAGATCTCAGAGTTAACAGTGATCCCCAACTATTGCAAAGCTTTGTGGCATCCTTGCCCGCCCCGGTGTCATCTTAGAATTCTGCAGGAGTAATAGCATTAACTGCCTGAGGCCCCTTTAGCAGGCTCTCAATAATGTCACTCCCCCACTTCCCTCTGCCAGAGGGCCTGTCACTCAGTGTTGTCAGGACACGCTTCGTATTTATCTTTGGTTGTCCAACCAACATCTGGCATGCCTGCCACAGAAGAGGTAGCAGTAAAGGTTTCTGGAGGCCTGGGATGGTGAATGAAGGGGCAAATGGAAAAATAATGTGGGAAAGTAACTTTAAGCAGATCTAGGAGGGTTGGTTTGATCTCTTTTCCATTGTAATCTTGCAGCTATTACCTGGCATTTAAATAAATATCTAGACATTCACATTCCCTGTTGCTGCCTGATACCTCGAATATGGTATGACAGTGACTATGCTAGTATAACCATTGAATCACATATGTCTAGAGAATTTTAACCAGCAATTTTTAGAAGCTACATAACTCGATTCTCTTTTCTTTTGCCTGTAGATACACGGTCAGGTGGTAAGGCCAATCCCCTGAATAGATTTTTTCCTCTATTGGTCTAGGCCTTCTTTTTTGGATAAAAGGCTCTCGCTGAAATTAAAGTACATCAAACACCACTTCTTTTCCACACACAATCCAGCAGTTTCCAAGAATATGAACGTGTGTGTTCCTAATACCCCTTGTGTGCTCGAGATGCTCGTTGACTAAGGTTGGCTCTACAGAGAAAGATATGTGTAGTTCCAGGTTAGAACTCAGAAGAAATATCCCCATAAGAACATGATGGTCAGCTTGTTTAACGCTCTTTAGTTCAGCTCAATACACTAAAGGGTTTTTGGGGGCTAGCCTGGGGAGCCCACCACCACAGATAAATTTGGCTTGTTGGCCAGTGTTCTCCAGTCTGAATACCTTACTAAGAAATGACTTCTTTGGGAGAATAACCCATTCTTAAGTTGAGCTGGGCCATCTTCTTTCCATTCATCTTAATCTTAAATTTTTCAGCAGTAGGGCAAAGTTCTCAAAATTGCACCCGCCCCATTCCCCCAGAGCCAGGAACTGAAATGTTAACCCTTGAAGAATCAGCCCTATGTACAGACTCCGTGTTACCTTACTTAACACCACGGGATAATTTTCAGTAGTTCTGTTTATTTCTACTTTGCGTTCTAATTATGGACCTTAAATTAGCCAACACAACTAAATAGCTTTCTCTGTGCTTGCGTGTTCACCATTCATCAAACGTTTGCTGAGTGCTTTGTGCTGGCTCTTGGCTAGAGGAGCAATTACTTGGATGACACAAAATACAGGTGCTTAAAATCTAGAGGGCACGTTCTAAGAGGAAGGAATTGCTCATATGTTAGGGAACTAGGGTTGGATTGCTTTGAAAAGTGACCCTCCTTCCGTGGGACTGTTTCTAATGTGTATTCAAACCAACACCTGTGGGTCTTGGCCCAGCTTCTCTCTTCCCTCCTAGGCGGATCTCAGCACGTCCCCCTGCAAATTCCTCTGCACCTTCTGTCTTATGGGTCATTCCAAATCCTAGTGGATTCTCATGCTCTGATTAGGTGTCTTCCTCCCCCTTGATCGAGAGCATCTTCGGGCCGTGAACACGTCCTCATCCATCTTCCCAATGTTGGCACATAGTTCCGTGCCTTCCAGTTCCTGTGCACCATAAACGCCTCTTTCTGCAGAACTTCCCCTGCCCTTCACACCACTGATCACACTTGCTTTCTGCCTGTCTCCCCCTCTTACAACCTAGTACCATGAGGGCAGGCGCTTGGTCTTCTTGTTCCCTGATGAATTCTCTGTGCCCACGTGGGGGTCTGGATGCTAACTACCTATTTTTTTGAAGAATGAATAGGTGAAGAAACCGTCTGAAAAGGAAAATTGGGCTATCAGTTTTGTGATGTTTCCAGTTTGATCGGGTGAGAACATCTGTCTATAATAAAGTGGGAACATTATCCCATTTTAAATTTCCCCACACAGGTGGAAAAGGTCAGCCATCTTCTGTTTCTCACAGCCAGTTACTGAAATAAATGGCTTAGCCTGCACCTAAACCAGGCTTCCCGGAAAATGTCATTTCTTTATCCGAGAAGCCCTCCTGGTTAACTGGTTTCCGTGAGAACCACTCCAAGGGAGGACTCTGTTGCTTTCTTTAGACAGTGTTGACAAGTTAACTTTTATTGGCCTTTCAGCTCCCCAGATGTGGTGACACTGGCAAGGCTCTGGCTAGCAGGGAAGCTTTTAATGCTTGTTTTCATGATAAAGACGTTAAAGTGAAATAGTAATGGTGCCCTGTCAAATAGCATCTGCAGCAAGTGTGAAGATGAAGATTTGAACTCATGTGGGGGCCTGTTCCCTGCTACCAGGCAGGAGCCAGTTGGCGTCCCCTGTCAGCTGAGCCCCCGTCTCACTCCAGCACAGGGTCATTTATTACCTGGGCCTCTCACTCAGACCCTGTCCCACCTTCCTCCTTGCTTTGCTTTACATGGAGCCATGCGTCGCGAATAAAGTGGAATCTATTAGTATTGTATAGTCCTCATTAGTATTTCCAAAAATACATGCAAGTTGGGACAGAGACAAATACAGAAACATGATTATTAGGGCAGGACCTTTTTTCCTTTTGTGTTTTAGGATCAAATATTCATAATGTGGCAAATCATAACATGCCAAAAATGAGGAGAGATGGTAACTGTTATTTTTCTGTGTACTGCCTGGTTATAGTGTAACCGGGGTGAAGCTTACGTTTCATTTTCTTTCATATAGTCAAGAAATCAAGGAGATACTAAGTTGCAAAATGATGACAATCATGATGCAATTAAGTCACTTGCTCTGGAAGCCCCAGGAGGAGTTATTAATAAGGAAAACGACTTTTTTAGGGCTGAGCTGAGGCTGAGTTGATTAACTTGTTTTCCTAGAGGGCAGATAAAGCTTAAGCTATGATTTATTGAAAATAATGAAAATGAATTTTGGTGGCACTGGCTACCAAACTAGAATGAAAAATATGACTGTGGGTACACTGTATTAAAACATATTTTCCTTCCGGGCTGCCGTTTTTTTTTCCCTCCAGGTCTAGTACTATCACATATAGTGTAATTTACAGAGTTTTTAATTTGAAAGCATTAATAGTTGGCATTTGCCAGTGGTTCTGATGGTAAATATCCACCAAGGCTTTTATCTTTTAGTCATCATTTCTTTTGAGCGGTTTCTTAAGAGTGGCTTAGTTAATGATTTTAAATCAGAACTTATTCTCTTGAAGCTTTTGTGCTTTGTTTCAGAAGCCTGGCACAGACAGGATTTGTTAGTTAAATAAATGCTTCCGAGCTCTTTTGGCTGAAGAGTAAAATCTTTAAATTTTGGTGTGTTCATTTGTAAAATTCTTGATGTCCAATTATAAAGTTTTTATCTGGAGAGAGAGCCTAGTGCTGTAACCAATTGAATAGTGATAGAAAAAGTGTTTATTCCTTTTTTTGGGGAAAATACACCCAGTTTTAGGTCATCTTTCCCTCTGAATTTGCCCTTTCCCAATCTGACCTTTAAATACACACAAGGTTTATTTTTATTCAATTATTTTAATTTTGTCCTTCAAATTGTTTTTCACCTGGATTTAGACGGGCCTTTGAGGAAGCTGGTGACTTGGGCCCTTGGTGCTCACCCGGAGGGTTGTCTGTGGCACAGATGGTCCATGAAGGCTCTATGGGCTTTGCCCAGGCCGTCGGCTCATAGGTGGGTTTTTTGGGACCTTGCCCTCGGGCGCCTACACATCACTTATCAATGGTTTTGATTTTCTGAAATCACCTCATGGATGGGCTGCCACATAATGATTTAGCCATCCTTTTAAGATACACTTTATTCTTGGGACCACGTGGCAATGGTGATCTCTGCCGTGGCTAGTATTGGACGGATACTTTCTCCAGAACACGAATTAGCAGGAACCCACCAGGCCTGCGGCGGGAACCTATGGCCTCTTCACATTAAAGGAGGAACCCAGATTTGCAGCAGGAAAAACAATGCGTGCTCTGTAAGTCTGTGTAGACATATCACATTTGCCATTGTCAGGAGAGAGGGGATGGGTGCTGGCGCCCGAGCCTGGATGGGAATTCTGGCTAAACCGTTTCTCACTAGCTTTTTGATCTTGGAGAAGTTCCTGAGCTTCTCTGGGCATTAGTTTCCTCATGGAGCTAGTTCCTCCCTTGCGGTGTTATTTAAAGGATTAAATAAGACAGTGCAGAATAGCCTACACATTGGAGGGGTTCAGAATAGGAGGATTTTATTGTTGGGTCTCTGCCCAAAGACAGCTACATCTCTGGAACTCTTCCCACGGATCCAATGGGAAAGACAGCTCAAATAATGTTGCCTAGCTTAGCAAAAAATTGCATGGGATGTAAAAAATGTTTGAAAACCAGAGCTTGCATTTCATCTTTAAAAAAAAACACAAAACTGAATTCTGGGACACAAATCCATAAATTCCATGAATGTTCATGTCATGCCCTGGACTGTTCCTTTTATCTGCATATGGCATGTCTGAATTGCCTAGTGGCTTGGTAGTGAGGCTTTTACTCACCCACCAACTTAAAAGGCTGGGGAGGTGTTTGAAATCTGTTTTGGCATTCTGCACAGGAAGGTTATTTAAATTACAATTTCAAGTATGTGTGATACCTACATGAAGCCCAAAGCAAGAATTTGAAATTTTATAGTCTTACATATTTTGCTTTATTTTTCATATTAAGGACGGAAAGGCTTATTATTTTTCAAGAATTTTAAAACACTGTGTACAAAGTTATAAAAATATAAGCCATAGAAAAGGCTCACCACTATCCTCTGAATTAAATGAACTAAATGCTAGAATGAATAAGCTGTGTGCTCCTATTTCAGAGTATAAAACATGGTAACTTACACTTGGACTTTAGGACCTGAATTTTTTATCTCAAATATATAAACGCCATTAGTTGCAATAGCAAAAGAAGAAAAGGGTTTTTCTAAAAACTATTCAAACGATTGCAGCCTCGAAGGGCAAAGGCCTACTCTAGTGTGTGTAGCTGTGGCAGTGACAAGGAATTGATGAACCATCGAGAGGAAAAAAGGAAACGTAACAGCAGGACCAGCGTACGCATTTGCTGGTGGAGATCTAGAGGGTTATTTATTTTTCCTGTAAACTGTTACGTGCGTTTTAAGGTAAAGGGTGGAATTGTGCTGTTCTCAGACATCTGTAGAATTTGTTCTTAGAGCAAAGAGGAGCCTTTGCAGTGCCTCCTGGCCCTGCTTGCTTTTACGCAGGAAAGCGTAGCTCGGAGAGGTCAGGTTAGGATGAGAGAGGACTTGAGCACACATTTCCTGTCTCCACATCGTCTGCCCTGTCCATTACACCAAACACACCTGTCCTGTGCTCGGCTCTGAGAACAAGTGCAAAGCCCCATGTCTCCATTCTGTAATCCTCAACCCCTCCCAAACCTGGGAAACCACCAACCTAAGTGATAAACCAAGAACATGTCTCTGAAGGCGTTCAGGTTTGTTTTCTGCTCAACCTGGAATTTTAGCCCTTGGAAGGTTGTTACCTGGTAACAAAGTTCCTTTGAAGGAAGTAATTCTTACTGAGTCTGGAGACGAGCGGAGCTCCTTCTCCTTCCGAATTTCATTTACTCTCCCATGTAAGCCCATGAAATGGTGTTCTTTGCTCTCTTTCAGGGGAGGAAGCTGAGGTCAGAGAGGTTAATAAACCTGCCCAATGTCACAAGGGAGGGGCAGGGCAGAGTTCCCAACTCAGGCCTGGCCACCTGTAGGGCCAGAGGGATTTTACCTGCTCCCACCCTGATCCTCATTCCCGGAAAATGGAAAAATGCCCTGCACCAGAGGCAGAGCTCAGCTGGAGAGCTGGAATGATTTAAATGTTCTGGGTTACAATAAATTTGGGAACAGGGAGAGACACGGAAACCGACTTTTTCAAAACGTTAGAAAATGAAGTGCTGACATTTTCATCTCATTCAGATGAGGAGTGCTGAGGGACAGGAGCGTATTTGGCAGGAATCAGAACCTCTCTGCTTCTGGTTTGGCTGCCGAGCCCCGTTTCCTCCTCGCTGCCCGCCATCCCCTGCATCTCCAAGATACGTGCGCCAGATGCCTGGGAGGGCAGCCTCCTAGAGGAGACCTCTCAGGGTTGCGTTCAGGGCCCCAGAGGCAAGACAGACTGCGTGGGTGCCACCCGCTTCCCCTCCTGGAGGTCTGGCCACTCCCAGCTGCCCAGGCGGAAGACCTTGATCTCAATTAAGTGGGTAACTTTTGGCACAAGCATCCCATCATCCTTCTGGTGGGTGTGCTGCCAAGTGGAGACGGAATCGCCTAACTGCTGCCCGAGACCTTTGCATTTCCTCACTGCCTGGCACAGGGCTGCTGCCGTGCCATTTTCCATGCTGGTTCTTTCTGCTCTGTGGCTTAAGTTGTCCCGTCCTGCACCCTCCATAAGGATGATGCGGTATGTGTTCTGTTTGGGCATGGGCGATACCAGCAAACTGAGAGGAAAGGACTTGACAGATCCTTTTGAAGGACACCCCAATTATGAATGATTCATCAATGTAAGGATGCAGGATAAAACAAGTTCATCATTTCCCTCCGACTGTCATCAAACATCTAGGTGAAAAGCAACCCATATCACACCTGTATGTTGTGTGATGACCTGGTTTTCCTGCTGGTGGCAGGGTGAGACCTTTTTCAGGTTTTCAAGCAATGCCACCATGTACATATTATACATGTAAGTTACACATACATGTATAATACTTGTAGGTGCACATGTACACATGCACATTTAATTCTAAAGCTGGACCCCAAAGGTCGTGCAGGCCGATGGCGCATTAGGCATATGCTAGAATAAACTGCTTGCCGATGCACTTGAACTCCTCAGAGGCTCGGGCTGATTTTATCTGGGGCTCACCACTTAGGAGACGCTTGGTCAGTATGGGAATGTGTGGTACCCCCAGGCCTCTGGCAGTCACACAACTGGATTTCCCTGGACCCATATCCTGCCCTCGTTTTCAGTTGAGTAAATGCAGTTGCTATATTTACAAGGCCGTATAGCAGGGGCCAGCCAGCTAGGGCGGCCCCTGCAGCTCAAATCTGGCCACCACCTGGTTTTGTAAATAAAGTTTTATTAGAACACAGCCACACTCACTCATTTACATACTGTCCACAAATGGCAGAGTTGAATTGCTGTGACGGAGCCTGTATGTGGCCTGCAAAGCCTAAAACTATTTGGCCCTTTACAGAAAGTTTGCTGGCCTCTGGCATAGAAGAATCTGCAATGAACACAGGTTCCCACGAGGCTGAGCCCTTCCCTCTTAAATGTGTGGACCTGCACGTGGCCCCTGGTCACTCTGTGGGGGTCTCTAACAAGCAGGGTCCCAGCCTGGGTCTGTGTTGACTTGTTGCCATCCTTCCTGTCTCCCTTAGCTCCCAGTTCTCAAAGCCACTGCCAGGGCCACCCTGAAGGAGCCCCTGAACCCAGGCGGCTGTCTCTCGGCCGCATCTTTGTTTTCCGTCACGGCATGCCCTGGACTCAGGGCGGTTGGACCATCATGCCGCTGAGAAGCACCCCCTTTCTCAGCAAGGCTGGACAGGACCCCAAGTGACAGTGGCTGCCCCCGTGAAGGGGTGAAGGGCTGGGAGCAGTTAACGAGAAGCTGCGCATCGCTGGATTTCCAGCTCTTCTCCTAGGCTTTTAGACTCCTTGGGTTGGTTTGCTATTTAGCATTTTCCAATTCAGTACAACCCCCGAAGCCACTGAAGTGCCAGGACTTGAGCTCCACTGATGGCAATGTTTAAGCCTGCAGTGGCCTGGATCCTGCCACTTAACGCTGCAGGGAACGCCGGGGACACTGACCAATAGCCTGTTTCACTCTGGCCAGTGGCAGACCCTAGCCTCATGTTTCTGGTTGAGCTTCTTGTTGTTTTCAGCTCTTCTCCAAATAGCAGAGCATCCTCGGCTGCCACCAACCAATGGACGTATCAAGACCTAAATGTATGGGTGCAGAGTCTCAGAAGCCAACAGAGCTGTCTGCACCCCAAGGCGGCCATTGGGGCTGCCGAGGCACAATCGCTGGTGAGCATGGTGACCCCTCAAGAGCTCTGGCCTGTTGGGCAGGGGGATTTCCTGCCCTGGGATCCCGCAGCTGCTCTGAGGAATTTGGCCTGTTACAGAATTGGTTGGGTTTTTAAACTCGTGCCCCATTTGCCCAGTTCTCAGTCTCCAGTGACAACATTCTTGGCTTATTTAGGGAGCCTGTATGACCCTGACCTTCCTGGGAAGAGACATGATTGCTTCTCAGAGCTCTGAAACAAGCAGGATAATACTTGGCATGCATGCAACCACCACCTGCACTGCCTAAAGCAGAGCGGTTTTCGTGAATTGCCCGAACACTTTACAAGGGACTAAAAGGCATGACTTTGAATACTTTTTGCACATCTACCTACTTAAGGAACACATCCTACTCAAATGCTCGTGTTAGGGTGTGTCCTTTACTCAAGACCTTACTGGGTCCTAGTGCACCCCAGGAGCTTGTAGATATTATCTTTACTGTCGTGCCACACCCCCTCGAGAGAAGACAACAGTCACTGAGATTAAGTGACTCACCTAAGCTGAACACTTTCTCTGCGGAGGCCTTTCAAAAATCTACGGCAGCAAATAGGATTGAAAAAGAGTCTCTTATGGAAAATCATTTGGAAGCTGCTGAAAGTGGGTGTGGCCAGAGACAAATTCTGACACGTGGAGTAAGAACTGGGAAGAGCTTGCCTGACAAATGCATAAACTCAATGGTGGCAAAAGGTCCGCTTAAAAAGGTTACCCCTTAACTATGTTTCAGGAAACGCAGGCTGGCCCCTGGCCACCAGCCACGTTAGAGGAGGAGTGTCTTCCGCAGCTGTGTCCTCACGTCTTAAATGTGCCAGGCACCACCCTCGCCGGGCCCTGCTCGAGCCTGGAGGGCAATGCAGAATGTTGGGAGTAAGTTTTGTCATTTGGACTTAGGCTTGTGCATCTGTGCAGCACACAGTGATGCCTGCCCTCTCCAGGACTGATCTTCCCACAGGCGAAATCAGCAGCGGGGCTCTCGGTGTTTTATTGGGCATGGCGGGGATGGGGCAAGAGGAATTGCCCTTCTCCACCTTCTGTGCATTTTCTACCAGCTAATGCCTCGGAGGCTTTGGAATATTTTCCAAGGCAGAAGTTAGCGATACTTTAACCTAGTCATTAAATGTTCTGCCATACAGAAAATACCCTACGTATAAGAATCTTCGTAGACTGAGTTGCGTTTCCTACATGAGATGCCACTCATACACCTATTCCTAGACCACCTGTACAGCAGGTAACGGTCCTGCAAAGTACTCATTCCCGTGTCCTCTCCTGGAGCCTGTGCAGGAGCAGAGTGCTACGTTTTCATGAGTTCTGGGAGCCAGTTGAACTCTTCCACAGAGGAGTATTTACACTCTGGAAATCAGCCCAGCTACAAATCGGGGCTGCCACCTGCTGCTCCCCTCGGCTCTGCCAGCCCCACATGCCAGCTGGGGTAAAGAATGAGCTGCCTCTCGCCTGCCGCCCTCTCTTCTACTCAGCCGTGGAACAGAGGGGCAGGGAATTTGAGTTTCAGCCACGTTAATGGCCCTGAGGGTTGAGTAAGGGGGCACAGTCAAGGCGGCCGTGGACGGTGAAACACTTGATTCCCTGTTCTCTGAGTCCACAGGGCTGAAGGGGAGCTGGCAAGGAAAGCTCTTAGAATAGAAGTGGGGGTGCGCCAGGGCACAGACAGACCTGCCCAGCTGTGGAGAGCTGGTCTCTCGTGGTGACAACTGAACGCGATGTTGGTTTCAAAGTGAAATCACCCTTTGCCTTGATGCCATCCGGGAGTTAGGGGCCAGGCACTGTGCTATATTTGGGGGTAACAGGGTAAAGGACTTTTTGTAATGATGGAAATATTCTCTGTGCTGTCCTATGCAGGGGCCACTAGCCACATGGGGTCCTGAGTACTTGAAATGTGGCTCGTGCCAATGAAGACCTGAATTTTCAACTGTAATTCGTTGTCATCAGTTTGAATTTGGATTTAATTTGCCACATGTGGCTGGTGGCTACAGAAACGGAGAGAGCAGTCCATCCTTTCTGGGGACAGCCTGTGTGCCGGGGGCGTGGGGGCTCATTTGTGGAGTGGACTGCGGATCCTGCCCCTCTCGCCGCCAGGAAGGCGAACACTCGTGCTCCTGCGGCCATGGACCCATTCAGACGCATCTGCTGCGGCGCGAACCACAGCGCCCAGCTCTTCCCTCCACCCTGAGTCTCATGTGCTAGGCAGGTGGGCGAGCTGCCATTTGCAGGGGAAGAACCGGAGGCACCCAGGGGCGGCCCTTGCCAAGGCCACGGAGGCAGCACCGCCGTGCGGACCCCTCTTACTTCCTCAAGTCGACTTTGCTGGAGGACCCTGCTGAAGGCACAGGCCATGCTGGCTCAAGAGTACAGGGAGGGGCTTCCGCCTCCTGGCTTGCCTTTCGCAGGGTGCTCGTGGGGGTTTGCCCCTGGAGGTTTTTATCCAGCCACACATTCAGGAAACACATTTGGTTCTATCCCTTCTGGCAGATTCTGCTTCTCAGCTAGCTGGGTTGGCATCTTTCCCTTTCGCTCTCTGGCTCAAGTCAGTGCATGTTATATCAAAGGGAGTGTTTGGGTCACCATTGGTACTTTACATTTTTCTATGGGAATGTGGCCTGCTGATCAACAGAGTCCTTATATACCCACCCTAGTTTGTTGCTTTTGGATCTATACACACATACACGTTAAATGGTTGAAATGGGATGAAAATGGAGATGTAAACCCAAATTGAACAATGCCTTCTGGAAACTCTCTATAGTATTGACTTACCTACTAACATCTTGCTACGTTATTTTACACTTGGCGAGCATCTCTTTTCACGAAATAGCATAGAGTGCAAACAATACCATGGAAACAGGAGGATGGGTTTTGGGAATTAGCTGCACCACCTGTAGGATGCTGGAGAATCCAGAAGCCACAGGCAGGATCTCCACCAGGCCCTTTACTTCTTGAGCCAGGGCTTATGCCTCCCTCGCTTCCTCGCAACCTGAAGGCTGTTTCTTTGCCTGTCGTTTGCAATAAGCAGACCCCGAGTTTCATTCAACCGCACAGTGGTCTGTGGCCCTCACAGCGCCTGCCAGCTTGCCTTCGTGCTGGCCGCCGGCTCGGTTAAGCAGGGTCTAGGGGCCCACAAGCCACACGAGCCTACAGGGTGCTGTCTCAGATTCAGCCTCCGGAATGTGGGCGAAAGGAGGCCAGGCAGCCTTTGGTGGAACGGGAACGAGAAGGCCTCGCTGTGCAGACACAGGCTGGCCGGCCATAGGCACTGTCTCGAGAAGCATGGGACCAGCGGCACTGGCTGCTTTGTGCTCAGCTAGTGCCCAGCCTGTCCCACTGGAGGCTTCCTAGAGAGCTCAGGGGATAAGGTCCTGTCTTTAATTCATTTGTGTCTAAAGTTAATGTTGTGCAATCTAAACGTCAAACCACGCTAAACAAAGTCCAGCCAGCCGTCACCAATGCTGGACCGTGCCGCCACGATTGGGTGTCACTCCTGCAGCCCAGCAGGCACATCCGACAACCCGTGGGGGGGGGGGGGGAGCCGATGTCCTAATCCATCACAGATGGTGCTTTTCAAGGGGCATTGCTTGTTGGAGTTCCAGGTAAACAAAGGAAAACATGCTGTCTATTGTGTAAGACCCTATGTGCCCTGAAGTCATTCCCGTTATAACCAAGTCGGCGGTGACTTCTGAAAATGAAATCTGAATCCACTCCTTTCCCTTCTATCCTTTGATTCCTAGGAGGCAAGTGGTTTTTTTTACTTGGATTATCGAGTCTGGATTAGCATACCTACTATATATTATTAGCATCATAAGCCTTTAGTCCTAGTGGGCAAAATGGGAAGGTCCATCAGTTCGTTCAAACTCTAGGTAGCGTTTTGAATTCAAGGCCAGGCAGATGAATGCTAACCAACGAGTCCATCCCTGAAGGCAAGGCTGTAACGAAGTCTAGCATCATAAAACAAACAGTCACCCCTTAGTGTCCCCTGCGTCCTAGACTACAGCGTCTTCACAGGCACTGACTTTGGCTCATTATGGGTGGGGGCTTTGGGGGCTGCACGCGGCCCCCGAGGGGGAGCAAGTCAAGGCAGGGGTGAGCATACATACCCTTCTCGATGTGCCTCTCCTTTTTCCAGCTCCTGAATGACACCCAGGAGCACTTTGATAGTCTCTTGGCTTGAACTGATCAAGTTCTCCATCATCTGAAGCTGTGCTTTCAGGTCCACCACGTCCGTCTGAGGCACGATTTGTCGGCATTCTTCCCCCACGGCCGCCAGCGTCGGACAGGGCCGGCGCTCCTCCCCGGCTGGGGCTGGAGCCTGCGGGGCCTTGTCACTGCCTTCAGGGGACGGGCACCGCAGCTGCGGGGAGCAGGCCGGGGCGGCACCCGGGGGTGGCTGGAGCCCGTTCGCGTGGCCCGCACTCCTCCGCTCCTCCTCGGCCCCCGCTGGCCCGAGGGGCCACTCGCCGGGCACCGCGGAGTTGGACAAGGCGGGCTCGGGGCCCCTGGCGCCGGGGGCCGCTGCGTACACCGTGGCGACCTCCGTCTTGAACAGCCTCCCGAGGGCCGGTCGCGCGGGCTCCTCCGTCTCCGGCGTCCCTCTGTCCTGTCTGCTTTTCCCGCGGGGCTGGAAGGCCAGCTCTTCGGAGGGCGGCCGAGGCGAGTTTTGGGGAGGCCCTTCTCGGCAGCTGGGCTCGTCGGGGGTCCGGCCCAGCTCTGGGCAGTTGGCCCCGGCGGGCTGGTCGGCCGCGTCCACGTGCTCGTTGGAATGGCAGACCAGGGCCGTGGTGGTGTGGACGCGGGCAGCCTCCTCCTCGAGCTTCCCCTCGCTGCCCTCCTTAGCATCGATCAGAAACCCATTGTCCTGACTTTTGAAGGGATCTGCAGCGGGGATGCTTTTGAGAGTCCCCTTTTTGCGGTCCAGAGGAAAGGTCTGGTAACACTTCTGCAGGTCCGGCGAGGTCTGCACGCCCGTGCTCTTGGTGACGTTGGGGATGGACCTCCGCGCCGGCACGGTCATGTACTTGCGGTATGCGGCTCTGTGAGAGAGCGGCTTGGCCCCCCTCTTCTCGCTCGGCTGTCCTGCAGACAGCTGGAGGTCCCTCTGCTCGTTCTGCGCCTCGCAGATATCCTTGAACCGCACCTGCAGGGCTTTGTTGCGTTTTTTAATCTGCCGATTGGGATCCAGGGCATATTTCATCTCCAGGGCCAGAGAGGCAGCCGGTTCCACCTCGTTCTCCGAAGCTGTGAGTCTGCATTTGCTGCTTTCCTTACTGACCATGTTTCCTGCATTCAGAAACAACAACAAGCCGGGTCAGCGGGACAGACACACACAGGCAGTACAAACTTTTAGGCAGAATCACGGCCGCGCGCCTCCTAATTATTTTTAAACAGGTGAGGTCGGCCTTTATGTTAAGGAAAATCAGACAGGCGGAGAATTGCTAGCAGGCACAGCTTGAAATGCTTCTCAGATATTAAAGCCTGCTTGCCTTTCCAGGTGGGATACACTCATTTCTTTTCTTTTGATCGTAATACATGTTTCCCCGTTAGACAGCCCTGTTTTACTATGTTCATTGAGAAACCCAAGGATTTGCTGCTTCTGCTTTGCAAATTATCCTTTCGTATGCACGCACAAACTTTAAAGGCAGATGGCTTACCAAATACGACTCATTTGGTTTGGGTTTTTACTATTTTTTGAGGATGACGTGATAGATTACTAGAATCCAAGAGAACTGCGTTTTGGCTCTTAAAGGCTTTTTGAAGATTCTAAGTCCCGTGTAGATACGCGTGGGGAGCACTGAGATGAGGAAGTGGGCTGAGTATATATATTTCAGCTTGCCCTTTTGGGTGCTGCAGCATAACTAACCAGAAAGGCTACCTCTTGGGGTGTGGCTTGCTCTAACGGGTTAACAGCAGCCATGAAAAGAACTTGGGTTTCCCTGCATCTCTAGAGGCAGTGTTAGCAACTTTTCTCTGATTCAGTGGGAAGTGGTATTTGAAAATACTTTTTTCTTTAGAGAGAAATTATTCACTCTAGAATCAAGTTCTGTGTTTTGATCGCCACCTCTGAAAAGGAAAACAATGGTGGTTGTTTCAGTACTTAAATCCTGAAAGAGAATAAAATCATGTGGCTTTCTGTTAATCATGCAAATTCATCCTGGGCTGAATTATTAAATGTAGCTAAAAAGATGCAGGTGGCCAGCGATTCCTCCCGGGGAATACCAGTGGGGTAAAGCGCCTGCACTTTATTAGGCAGATTCACAGCTGTTTATTGCACATGGAAGAACTTTCTGGAGGGCTGAACTGAAAGCAAGAAAATATAGTTGAGAATGTTGTCTTTGAGTTAGCATTCTCTAGGTTTCTCATGTTTGAGAAGAAAACAGTCTGATGGGAGGAGTCTGGGGCTGGCAGGGATGGAGGTGAGCTGGTGAGGAGAGCTGCAGAGGGACAGCTTGGCTGCACTGCCCTGCCGGGCTGCCGACGGACTGTGGGACCTGCCAGCGGGGAGCCTTGCGGCCCAGCACAGGCCTCGGGGGGCAGGGGGCACATTTTGGGAAGCTGCCACAAGAGCAGCGAGGCAGGGGCTGCCGTTTGTGGTGATGGTGGCTCTGCGGCCCAGGTGCCCTGCCAGTCCACACATGGGATGCCGATCTCAGCCAGGCCCTGAAGGCCAGTGCCACACTCCCCGTTTCAAGGGGAAGCTGAGGCTATGCTGCTGCTCAAGCTCACACAGCAGGAGTGGGACCCTGATCCAACTGACCCCTAAATCCACGCTAGTTCTGGTAGACCAGGCATCCAGCAGAGAGGCAGGATGTGCCCTGAGTTCGCACTCTAGGCCGCAGGTGAGGTGGTTTGGTGAAGAGAAGGAAGGACAAAGCCCCCAGTCCCCTCCGAGCGTCGCTGTATGACTGCAGACGCCTCCGAGCAGTTGGGGCACCCCGTGAAATTTCCCTCTGCATCCCAGACCCACGTGGTCCTGGCACTTTGCTAGGAACGACTGAATGAAATGAATTATTTCATTAACTATGCCACTGATGTCTAACTGGTTTTCATGTGAGAGCACATCGAAAGGTAAACTCTGGAGAATTTTATTTAGATTAGTCCAGGATTTCTCAAGGACGCACCACTGGCCTTTAGGGCCGGTTCCTTTGTCGTGGTGGGGCTGCCAGTTCACCCTCGAGTGTGTACTGAAAGGCAAGGCTTTGGGTAGAAAGCAGAGTGACAGAGCACGGACAGCCAGCAGCGCCCACCTGCCCCAGGCCGCGGCCTGCCTGTCCTGAAGTTCTGCTGGAAGAAGACCCGGCTCCGAGCTGGGTCCAGAGTCGGGCAGGTCCTAACCCCGTGAAGAGTTCTGTCTTCTGGCCAAACAGTGAATCTAAAACAGTCTCCTCGAGATCGCTGAAGAAGGTAGAGAACCTTCTGTCTTTGTGTCTGAAGCCTAACCAAGCGCTGTGGCTATATCGGAAGCTCGGAAATCTGGGCCGTTTTGGAGCGGTCAAAGGAAAGCAGCGTTGACATCCTCAGCTGTGTTCTGGGGAGGTCTAGGCCATAGGTAATGGGTGTAACAGGGCATGCCTGCTGAAATTGGATAATATATATCTTTTTAGAGACACTTATCCCAACCAGTTGAAAAGACGCACACAAAAGGACTTGGTGTGGGGACAGTATGGGAGATGGTGGGGCTATAAGAAGAAAATTAAATCTTCACCCTCACTCTTATCGCATATTCATTCTTTAACTGCCTTTTTTGTCCAGGTATTTCAGAATCTATTGTGCCATCATTCTGCAAAAGACCTTCATACTAGGTAAAATTTGAAAGAGAGAGCATTTTTACAGAAAGCAATTTACGGGTAATTCTTCAGCCTTTTCCCTGCCACTACTGAAAAATGTGTGTCTGAATAAGTTTGTCCTACCATGCTATTCATCATCACGATTTCCCAGGAACTGCACTGAAATAGTTTTCTGACATCAGTCTGCTGGTTTGGAAAGATATTCTGAGTCTTGGGGCCCAACCATCAAACTAATAAAACAAATCAGAAGAATTAATTGCCAGTGGCAAAATAACAACAACAAAAATTAATAATTCTGAGCTCTTCTCGGTTTTACAGAAAGTTGCTAAGTATATTCAAATCATTTGTTTATTAGTAAAAATGGTGATGATATTGAGAATTTTAAATCAGTTTATTTTCTTTGTTGACTTTAAAAAAAAAATTATTTTTAAGTAATATTAACAGAATTGTCCTGATCCCACTGGTTAGGAAAGCCACCAAGGACGTTTTGTATTTGCCTTCACTTATTTTATCTTCAAATGAGGTTATGAGTCCTTTTGATGGCTGGACAACATTTGCTAAAGCTTTAGAACAGAATTTTCTTGAACATTAACTGTCATATTAAGGTGGGCACGTTTATTGTTTATTGGTGGGATGAACCTTGGTGATGATTACCATCCAGAAAATGAGCGTCACAAACATAATTTGAGCATTCTACAGAAGACTGTCCGTGAGACGAGCATGCATTCATCCATCCAGTTTTTCATTCGTAGACACGTCACATGCTTCCGGGTTCCCACCAATGTTGACACTCTCCTCCGTACCTCACTTGGATTTTCTCATTTGACCTATGCAGTTGCCTTTCGGGAGAGGTACTATCATCCTCCTACTGCAGATGGAGAACCGAGGCACACGACTTTCTTTTTGCAACTTCCTCAGAATCCCTGTGGAGCCCATGCACTAAGTTGCTACGTCTGGGCCAGGGAAATCTATAGCCTAAGTGACCCGTGATAAACGACAGAAAGCATCAAGTAGCTGAGGCCCGTCCGAGCCACTTCCTTAGCCTGCTCCCTTGACACGTCTGGGCACTGGTTAAGCTGATAGCCTGCAGCTAGCTGCCAATCACACCCATGGCCCTGAAGCACGGTCTGAGCGAGGGTCATCTTCATGAGATTTGGGCTGAGCGCGAAAGCCCCGTGGCACTTTGGGCAATGCCTGGCCTTGGCTCAGTCACCCCAGAGAACATGGGCTGTGGTTCTTGGAGTTAATCTCTTAGCTCTGAAGCAGCAAGAGTTCATAAAATTTATTTTTCAGAAGAAAATGGTGTTTTAGAAGTCACTGGACGGTGCTGTCTTGAGGTGAAAATGGCTAGTCATGGTTGTACCTGTCGGATTCAGGGAAAGCTTGATGTCAAGGAGCTGTTTGGAATATAAATGTCTTAATTACCCTCAAATTAAATTTCATAATCAAATGAGAGTTGTAAATATATAAACCCTGTATTTTTAGATTAGTGATGAAGAGTCATCTTTGCATGCTGCTTTAAATTAATAGGTTGTATGAAAGTGTTCATTCCAACTTGATAGAGAAAAATGGAAGCAACTAAATGCCTCACAATAGGTAAACATTTAAGTAAATTATGCGGTATATTCACTCAGTGCGGCCATTAAAATGATAATTGTAAAGATTATTTAGTATCATTGAAAAGCACTTATGAAATAATTTTAAGTGAAAGAAAGTAGTTTACCAAATTGAATTGGAAGAAAAGGAACCAAAATGGTAATCGTTTTGGTGTTAAGAGCTTTGGAATGTTTTCATTTCCCTTTTGCTTCCAATTTCTTAGGGGGACAGGCAATGTTGTTATATTGTTTTGCCAATTAAAAAACACGGGGCAGCCAATCCATAACTTAAGCAGAGTGACAGGAGCAGGCCTCTGGAAGATATAAACAGTCGTAGCAGAATAAGAAAGACCGGAAATGATTAGGTTTGGGAAAGAGCAGTTTCCCAAGAGTCATTTTTTTCTTGCTTTGAGGAAGTCCTGAATAAAGGAAATGAATATCAAATATCAATAGCATATGTGAATGTGTGTGTATATGATGTATGCACATCTATCTACATACATATGCACAGAGACGTGTATAAAGATGGCTCGAGATAATGTTATCTAACAGAAGATAGCTCGATATGCAAGAAAACTCAGTGAGGATGGAAGTGCCATCTCTTTTAATCAGAAATAAAATGATTTGGCCTATAATCTGCATTTTTGGTGAAGGAAACTTTGTGGGACCTCATCAGCTAACAAGAAATAATCTCCCTTGGATCATCTCCATTCTTAAAATTTGTGCACCGACTCAGAAGTTTCCACTTTGGCCCTATGATGTGATGGGTAAGGCTTGATGCCATCACCCTAGCATAGGGGCCGCAGACGGATGGACTTGGCAGGGGGGCGCCGAGGTACAGCAAGAGCGCTAGGTCAGCAGTCTCATGAGGCTGGAAAGGGACCGTATGTGTTATTGGTTATTCTTATGGCTGCCCACTGTTGGGACACCTTGGAGTCACAGATGCTGGCTGAAGTCCAGGATTAACTGGGTCAGCATTTTATTCCATGTGCTGGGGGATGCCTGAGCAGTAGGCTACTTGGATTGGGGGAGTGGTGAAAATTAATATACCATTCTTTAACATGCCACTTCCAAGAAGGACAGGGAAGTTAACGTAGAACCTCTCCCCTTTAGAATCCATTTGAGTTGTGAAACAGTTAACTTTAAGATCTGCTTCACAGGCACCGAGACTGATTCTTCAAAAATGGAAGCCCTCTTTTCCTCGGGGCAGAGCTCAATGCTATAGGATTTGGACTGTGTCTTAATTTCCTTTAATATACCAAAATGATATTTTTCTAGGTATTTGTTTGCTTCCTCAGAGGTCACTGATTAAGAAGACTAAAAAGGGGTAGTAAAAAATGCAGACGCCCCTCTGCGACTGAGCGGAGAGTGAGGAGTCTGCTCTCGTTGCGGTGCTGTGACACCTCGGAGGAAACATGCCAGAGTATGTTCTGTTGATTTGGGGAAGATTGAGAGATTGCATTGCAACATCCGTCATTAAACTGATGACCAGTCCAGTCTGAATTAGGGAAGAGGGCATCCGGGGAGCTTAAAGGCAGCTTTTGGGGCCAGAAAAGCATCCTAGATGGGGTCCTATGCACACCTGTGATTTTGAAAAACACATTTTTAACCGACAATTACTTTGGTCAATTACTTTAACCAAATAATATAAACCACTGCTGCCACAGGAGCTTACTGTGGCCCATTTCTAATGAATGGGAAAGAAGGAGGTGAGCACATCCATTTTAAAAAAGGGGGGTGGGGTTGCTTCTGGTTTGGGGTTGAGGTTTTAGAAAAACCAGAAAATGGTCCTCTTAAATGGACCAGACATTCCTCCTCATGTATCTTCCCCTCTTACTTAGTTTCTTGGATTTTCAGTTTATATTGTTGTTACCTTTTGCTCTTCTTCTATCCAAATGGAATCTAAACTAGTAGAAATGAATTAGCAAAATATTATGATGTTGTTGAAAACTGACTGGAAAAAAAACTAAAACCTGTCCTTCAAATGAGATGTTACTTCAATGTAAAAAATTAACTTTCTTTGCAGCAATTAGCTTTGACCATAGAGAGTTCAGTAAAACTAGCTCCTACTGCTCACCAAAATCATGTTAAATTAGTAAAGGGTTGATGTAAAGGCAGTGGCCATCAGGGATGGGAGAGGGAAGAATAGGTGTAATATGGAGGCATTTTCGGGACATTGGATTTGTCCTGCATGACATTGCAGTGATGGATACAGGCCATTGTATATTTTGACATAACTTACAAAGTTGTGTGGGACAAAGTGTAAACTATAATGTAAACTGTTGTCCATGGTTAGTAGCAATGCTCCAATATGGGTTCATATTGGTAACAAATGTGCCACACTAATGAAGGATGTTGTTAATGTGGGAAAGTGTGGGAGGGGTAGGGAGTGGGGCATATGGGAATCCCTTATATGTTTTATGTAACATTTATGTAATCTAAAGTTTCTTTAAAAAAAAAAATTTTTTTTTTAAATTATAAAAAATAAGATTAGTAAAGGGAACCACACTTCCTGCTTCTCTTTGCTCTCTCATTAGCATAATGGTTTCAAAGTATCCTAGATAGTAGGGCTGTGGTTTTGAGCCTAGCTCCTGAGTACATTTAGATTATTTCAGTAAAGTGTAGAGAAAAAAACTGGAATCCTTTTAGTCCCACCTGCCTTTTCTTTGGATGGTTCAAGTAATCAATCAATCATCAGGTAATAGTTTGGGGCCCGGTGGGGGTGGGGTTGGGACTGAGTCCACAGAAGAGGTGGCCATCCTTGCATAAACCTGATGGGATTCCACTCCATTAAAAACATGTAGATACTGGAATGGTCTTAGGGAGGACTTGACTTTATTAATTTATTGATTAGCTATGCTGAGTCCATCAGGTGTTTTTTATTTTTGAATTTTACTAAATGGCATGATCTGACTTATGATACATCCAAATCTAAAATTAGAACATTGACATTTCAAAAATGATCTTGTGTCCAAGGAGTATGTTTTTTTCTGATGCTTCTCTTAGTCTCAGGATACCATATTGCAATGCCTAAGGCAAGATTTCTGCATGGAGGTGGCCATTCACTAAAATTGAAATCATTGAGTGGAAACTGCACTTTGTTTTCCTGGCAAGGCTATATAAGTGCCCATCTGTTACCATCAAAAGGATACCCCTGCGTTATTTCATTGTAGTGCGTCTCTAGGGTTTCCTTAGTCTAGCCAAATTCTAGACTGTGGAAGGTCATGGGTTCACTGCAGCAGTAACTAACCAAGAAACAAAGGGGGGGGGGGAGGGAATGAGCATTTCTTGTAATTGGCTTCTGTTTTGAAGCCAACAGCAAAACACGGAGAAAATACCGTCCCAGGAGCCCATGTACCCAGTCCTGACGGAAGGGCTATTGAAGTCTTTGTGGTCTTCCAAGCCCTCTTATTTTACAGACTATAGTCTGATGTGGAAAGATTGTTTTGGTTTGAATTCTTGAGCCTTTCCTGCTTGTTGGCCTAAAAATGATGCAGGGAAGGTTTAATATGGAGTGGAACCAAAGGGCATGAATTACGAAACAGAGCATAAAGTGGAGGAGCCTTTCCTTTCCTTGCAGCTGATGGGCAATGAAGGGAACCTTGGGAAAAGTTCATCTCCCTGGAGACAGATGTTGTCTGTCTGGAGCAAATTTAGGCTGTGCCAATATGGAAATGGAAGGAGTGTTCCTAGCAGCAAGTGTTAGTCATTCGTTGCAGGTGTGCTTAGGTGTGAAGTTTTAGTATTCAATACCCAACATAGTGTGAGAGAGGGAAAAAAAAAATGTTTGTATGTTGTATACTTTAAACCATGACACCTAAATAGCTGGCAAATTTTATTCCAAGATAAATTCTAACCCACATCAATCCTGATGTTATTTTCTATTCAACCAGGTCAGGTGGTTTTTTTGGTTCTTTCCTTGGCCAACGGCTCCAGTAGCCTTCTGTATCCTCCGTGCATATTTATAAGTAGCTTTTTTTTTCCCCTTTCAATATGAAGTTGCATCCCAACCCCATAGGTTTCTTTAAGGTTTACCTCCTTGTGCATGAGCAGCTCTGCAGCACCTCTGGCAACCTGGAGGATGACTTGGCGGTCTTCACGGAGAGGCAGTTTGACACACAGGAATGGCCTGAGGTGGTTTGTGTTTCACCCACAGCTACTGTGTTCATTTTGGCTGAGTAGGAGCAGGGGGTACCCATAAGTTTTGAATGAAGGACTGAACCTGGCTTGCAATGGGTCACCAGACTCATGCCCCAAATCAGCATAGTATTCAGCTCTTCAATAATTTTATTCTAAGGTTGCACTAACAGATCCGGCCAAAGCTATGCCTGATTCACTTCCTGGTTCCACCTTCCTTATCCAGTCATCAAGTCCCAGGGATTTTTGTTTTTCCACCCTGTCACTCCTCCTATGGATTTCTTCTCCATTTACACTGTTCCCACCTGACCTTGGCCTTATCTCCCCTGCCCTTGGCTTTTCATCCCCCAGATTTCTGTGCATGTGGCTCTTGTCTTTGCAGATATTTCCATGAGGCTCCATCTGTTAACACTTCCAAAAAAGCAACTCTTAAGGCCAGTCTTTTTTTTTTTTTTTTTGTCCCATTAACATTCTCTATAATTTCCCCCACTCTGTCCTTTAGATTTTTCGTGGCAACTTAACAATCCTGCCCCTGTTGAAGTTAAGCCAGTTCCCTCCCCTCACTGTCACCAAAAGTCAGTCTCCATTTGTGTCTTCACTTGCGCTGGCTCACTTGCCAAAGCTGTTCCCCTATCCTCCTACCCCACGAATAGCTTCCTTTTGATGGCCCAGGTCTTGACTTGCCTTCTCTGGCTATCCTATCCTTCTGATGCTTCCATTTACTCAGTAAACAGCACCTATGAGTCTTCACTAAGCCAGGCACTTTACCAAGTACTGGGAACACAGAACAAAACATGTTACTTCCTTGGCAACATGTGATCAAACAGGGGAGAGGCACATCTTGACAGAAACTGCCAGCCCACTGTGCTAAAGACCACCATGGGAGTTAGGGAGGCAGCTAGTGCTTAGAGAGTGCTCCTCTTCCCTGGGGACTGAGGGCAGGATTCACCTGGGAGACATATAAGAAGGGCTAAGGATAGCAGGCACATTCTGTTTTCTTTGCTGTGTGTTGTCAGTCTTCTCTCAAGTTAAATATAAATGCTTTGTAAACTAGGTTCCTCTCAGCAGTTCCTCTCTCTGTGTTCAATCCACCTTCAAATATTTGCTGATTGTTTTAAGAATATGATGTCCACTATAGGATCATTACAGCTGAGGACTTACCCATGCAATGTTAAGGCTTAGGATGGGTGTACATTATTAAAGTCCTCCAAGGATTCTTTCCACATTACCTGGGTCCTTGGAATAGGTGGAACTTGGCTGTATTCTGAAACCTGGGTATGAATTAGATGATTCTGAAGGGAGAAGGGATGGGGCTTTAGTTTAAATGAAATTGCTCAGAGATTTTTATCTTCTGAAGCTTGGTATAACTATCTTGAGTTTAGTTGTTATATAGTACTACTTTAAATGTTTTCTGTGCTCATGGAGTTGAAAGAGATGACACACACACTCACGAAAATGAGTAGATGGTAAGGAAAGACATATTTTATATATTTAAGGGAGTACAATGAGACCCTTACTACAAATTTGTTGTAGTAAATGTGACTTGCTAGGGAGTATTATTAGTAGGTCTGTTCTTTTATTATCCAGCTTTCTTCTTGGGAGTGGGATGTTGCAGTGGCAAAATAAAATAATTTAAAAATCTCAAAAACTTGGAATAACTAACAACAAAATTACAGTGTGGAATCTTTGCTAATTTCAGCTTATTAATCACACATTGGATTTTACTCCAGAGGAGGAATCACTGACCCTGAGATGGTGGTAGGGATCAGTAGAGGGTCCAGAGCACACCAGTGGGTCCAGTTACTTCCAAGGGATGTGTACATTGCTCAAAGGTTCTGAAGGAATTAAATAGCTCTCAATTCTCCTTACTTTGATTTGGGAACAATGAATATAAAATTATGCTCAATAAATGAAATCAATATTTAGAAATTACCACCACCCTATAATTGTCAACTGAGATAAAACTGAAGAAGAAGAAAAGGAAACATAAAGAGAAAGAATTGGAGGGAAACAATGATAGCAAATGAGAGGGGAAAATTGAGTGCTAGAAAAACAAAAAGGCAGACAGACAGACATGCAGACATAAGAGAGGAAGGGGATGTTAGCGAAGTCAGGCCAGGGAAAACTGCATCACATCCTGCCTGATGTTTACTTGCACCAAAGCACTGATAGTTTTGATGGCCTTGAAAATAATCAAGACGCTGAATAGTCAGCTTTTCAACTGTTCCTTAAAGGGCAGTTACAGTAACCTCTCCTCTCCAGATTAGAATTGGGACATTCGTCCTGGGGCCAAACAAAATCACAGCCAGGACAGGCATTGAAGGCAAGACATTATATACTTTTGTGTTCATTGAAGCACCCGACGTATAGCCAGCTTAAGTGTTAAATGAATAATCATACTGTGAGTTTCTATTTCTGTGTTTTGCCTCTTCTTTTAATTTCTGCAGCACCTCCTTGGAACTCATGCCCTCTAACTCCATAAGAATGGTGAAAAGGGGAAAGAGAAGAAAGTTGAATTAAATTATGTGGGTTCATGAATATAAATGAGCATCGTAGCGAGTAAGCATAACTGATGATCTATGACATGATTTTCTCTGGATTTTTTCTTTTTTAGGAGGTACTGGGGATCGAACCCTGGACCTCGTATGTGGGAGGCAGGCGCTCAACCACCGAGCTACATCTGCTCCCCCAAAGATTTTTTTTTGAGAGGAAAACAAAAATCTTTCTGAAACCTCAAATGACCTTTTTGTCCTTTGGCATTCTTTAAGCTTTGGAGGAGAGCGTAGGTGTTGAAGAGTGGAACCTTTTACAAGATACATTTTTGATAAAGCAGTTCCAGCCATGTAGAAGAAAAGGGTGTGGCTGTGCCCCAATAAGGAGGAGGACAACAAGCATTTTCCTCAAGTGCTGTGGCCCTCAGCCTGGCTCTCTAGAACACCATGCTTGTAGGCCAGGGAGTTAATCCATTAAAAACAAACAAAGGAAAAAAATTAAGAAAGAAAAAGAAACCAACTGTATCGGTCCCACCCCAGTAAATCAGAATTCTGAAGGGTGGAGACCGGGTTCCCAAAAACAGCAACAACAAAAACAGCCTCTTCAAATAATTGTAATAAGGCACCCGCCATCAAGGATGACTGGTTGCCATGTTTTGTTTTTTTTTGGTGTGTTTTTTTACCTCTTTCCCCAACCTCCCTTGCTCTCTTCTATTTTGTGCTGTATTCACAAAGCTTAAAATAGTATCTGGCACATAAAAGGTACAAATAAATATTTACTGAATGAGTGCATGAATGAATAAATGTTCCAGGTTTGCCGGGAGTGCCATTTTTTCTGGGATGAAGTTGGGATTCAGCCAGGCAGTGGGGCAAGCAGCAGCAGCTCCCAGGCCTGGCCAGTGGGGGTCACTTCCATGACCTCGCTTGGCCTTGCTCTTAGACCAGAAAATGTGGTGGATTCATACCGCACAGAGGTGGAGCACTAGTGCCGTCACCGTCAGTACAGGTGTCAGGCGCATTCCAAGTAAACCATCACCGGGCAGCAGGCCCTCAGCAGGACTGGTCCCTTTTTACCTTTGCTCATTTGGTAATTCTGGTTGGGGGTGCAAAGCATCTCAAATTCTGTCCCTTCCTAGGAACTCTATGGCCAGGGCAGCTTTTGTCAAAAAACCATGGATGTGAGGTCATGGTTTGAGATCAGTTGTTAGTACACTGCAGTTTTTCAATGAATGATTTATGGTGGGATTCTCTATGTGGAATTTTATAAGTCGGGGAAGAGAACTCAAGATCATCGTATATCTTTTCCCACATTCTACAATGTCTCCCGACATGGTAATTCCTGGCTGGGTAATATCACCTCGTGCTGGGGTTTGGAGGCAGCCTGCCTGGTTTTGAATTCTGGTCCTTTCACTAATTAGCCAGAAAGCCTGAGCAAGTTATGTAACCTGGGGGAGGCGTAAAAATAAAAATTAGAGCTACTACGTAGTGCTTGCCCCAGGCTAGGTACTACTCTGCGCTTTCTATGTGTTTGAACAGTTCATTCTCCAATCAACGTCTGAAGCAGAAGTTACCATTTCTATGAAGGTGGGGAGACTGAGTCACTGATAGTTGTGTTACATGGCCGCAGCCACCCAGCTAAAGTAATTGGCAGAGCTGGGAGCACACACGTGACAGTCTCGCTTAGAGCCTGTGCTACCTCTGAGCTGTGCTGAGAGCCCAGCAAGTCAGTGCCCATGAGGCTCTCAGGATGTGGTCCTGGTGATGAAGTGGATGTTGACAAGGACAACACACTCGGGAGCTTGTTAGACATTTGGATGCCACTGGCTATGCTACTGAGAGAAACACGCTTGAGAAACAACCACCGGGCAAGTTTCAACCTTGAATGGCTTCTTTAAAACTGTGTGATTGCCTAGCTTTTAACATTAAAGCTGACAGGCCAGTGGTCACTTTCTCTGACCCTTTAGTTCTAGAGTTAGAGTTGACACGTTGATGTAGAATTTAAATGATATCTAGGAATGAGTTGAGAGGTCAGAGCCATGGGGTATAGTCCGGTCTCCACTCCTCGGACAGGAGTGACCCTGCCAGTGGACAGTGGGTCTAAACCCGGCAGAGAAAGACTGGGCGTTATTTCCGCGGATCCACTGTTCCAACCACACGCTAAACTGCATCATATCGTGCGATGCGTACCTTTGCCACATTAGCAAATCTGATAGGCACAAGAAATAAAGTAGAGGTATATGTAGAGGAGTGTGACTCCTACATTTGCAGACAAATATAAATAGCAAATAGACAAGAATGTGAAATACTTCCGTGAAGCCACTGAGCTTATTAACTACCATTAAAACAAAAAACAAACCCAGGTATTTGAGAAAGTCAGTTATCATCGGACTCTTAAATGGATGGAGAAGTCAGATGAAAACTAGGGTAAGGAACTTATCTTTTTCAGCATTTCACTAATTTGAAACATCCCTGCATATGTGCGTGAGGCCTCCTGAGAACTCTTCATAGGATTGAGTACTGGCCAAGGTTCTCAGAGCTATACTGTTCTCAAGTGTGTCATCAGCAGGACCCTAGTCATTTGTGCCATGTGATTGCAACAAAGAAATAAAATCTGCATGCACCACTTTGGTACTGATGAAGAGGAAGTCATAAATTGGTGGGTCTTGCAGAGAGGGCCAGGAAGTTGATGACATGAGAGGTAGAGGCTGGGAAAGATGTCTTCTAGTTCCCAAGAGATGATCCGATGAATGCTCTTTTGGTAAAGCTCTAGTACAAACTTCTTTAAACCTAAAATGTCTGTATCTGGGGTAGAAAAGCATTTCATCTACCTGAGGGAGGTAAGTTAGACTTTTCTCATTTCTCCTGGTTTCTTTCGTTCACTCTAATGGTAGCTAAGTCCCTGAATTCAAACACATTAAAAACTCAACTTCTACCCAAGTGAATTTTTCCTAAAGGAAATTCTGGAGTTGAATTTCATGGTTAAAAAAAAAAACGCCAATTCTTTGGTGCTTTCTTTTTTTAAAAAAAAAAAACACACAACACTGCATGGCCAGCATGTGAGGACTGTCCACATCTGTAAGCAGTATTCATTCTTCACCCCCAGGTCACAATGCTTCCTTTTAACTCCTAGTACACACCAAAAAATACACCTTAAAATGGAAGAGGGTAATTCCTTCCCAATCAGAATTCCCTGAATTTCTACCAAAATCACTGGCTAGGTTTGTCGTCAATAGCATCATTAAGTATTTATTAAGCACCTGTTTCTATATAGAACTGTTCTTGCTCTTTCAAGGATTTCTTTATGTTGTAAATGCCTTTCTCTCTTATTATAAAATGCTTCTCATGGAAGTTTTAGGAAGTAAGAGATGAAAAACTTAATTCTTTTAAAAAAATACTTCCAATTGGAAACTCAAATTAAAATTTCTAATAGTTACAGCATTTCTTCCCTCAAATCCTCTGGCTTTTTGACATCTCTGTTCCCTAGTATTACTACCCACCATCTTGCCCACTTTGGTCACCATCTTTAATCTCTTCTTTACCAGTTGCCAAGTTGCAAAGAGTTGCCACCAGGATGTTTCTCTCACAGCTGCCCCCTTATACCCATTCCCCAGGCCCTCCAGCTGCCCTTGGCGGTAGTTAATTTTCACCTGTGACATCCTCCCAACTGGTCTCCAATTCTTCTCCGGTTTATCTCTTGATACCAACACTTACTCTGCTCAAAATATGGCCCAACCATATCTTCTTGTTCAAAACCTTGAATGGAGGCCTCTTCTGTCCTGCTGCTTCTGCCTCAAACAGGCTTGAACCTGCTACTCCGCCCTCCATTCCTGATACCTACTTTAGCAAAATGTTACTCCTCACTCTTCCACCCCACGTCTCTTGCTCTGAGAACCTTACAACATTGCTTAAGCCCGAGCACCTCTGTGTGCTGGGCATGGAGTTCCATCTCAGCCTTCGTCTTCCCAGCCAGCTAGGTCATGCTACCCTTGGAACCTCCAAAGCAGGAGCTTCGTCTTCTCCTGATTCTACCTCCTGTGAGTCTTTTGAGTGTTCACCATCACCCGTCCTCCTCCTGGATGTGAGCTTCTTGAGGATTTCTCACTGGGCCTTGTAATTCCTTACACATTGCCTTGCCCAATTCCACGACTGCTCAGTAAATTTCCACAAATCAGAAGCCCTTTCTGAACAAAGCAATCTATAGATAAATCCACCTTCCCTGTGCTTGTCCCATTTTAAGAGCCCAGGTTTTATAGTTCTACTATATTTCCAAAGATGCTAAAATTGCTTGATACAGAAGTAAGCAGATTTCACGGAGCAAAATGCACAGATAATGTGAGGTCTTTAGAATCTAACCACTGAGTGGACGTGGGAAAAGATAGAAAAATGGGCAATTGACAAAGACAGGATAAAATCACCAAAGGAAGAAGTAGAGGGGGCCAAGCCACCAAAGGAATGATGTGCTAGTGCAGAAGAAGACCCTCAGGTTTCTTGAAGCTTGCCCCCCTCCGTCATGGCTCCTGAACCGAGCAGCTGAACAGTTAGTGGCTCCCAGAGCTTCCGCCGCCCCGACCCCCTCTTTCTCTCTGGATTACTGAGGAGAGAAGAGACCAACTTTCATTTGCAAGGCTGCTTGTAATATTTTGGGGCATCCCATAGCCACCTTCTCATATGCTATAGTTTACTGCATTTCATTTTATGTCCAAGGCTAGGTCATTAAGGATTGGCCTGGAATTTTCCATAATAACTGCAGTGTAAGGTTTGACCAGCATTTTGCCATGCTGTTTATATTTTTAAAAGTTTCTTAACCGCCACAGTGACTACGACTGTGGAATTCACGTGCACTGCACAAAGATGACTCTCTCTCTAGTCTTTTCAGACTTCCTAATAGCAAGGTGAAAAGGAGAACGTGTCTATGGATGTACAATACTTTGAGTAATCAATTCAATACTCTATCAAAGCAACATTCACAGATAAAAGACTGTAGGGATAGTTCTTCCTAAATCCTTTTGAGATATTTTATCAGCCAAAAGGTTTACAGCATAATCTTAAAACATAATTCCTTCTTGTCCCTTATATCAGCTTTTTATTTTTATTTTTTCCAGTTAATTTCCTCTCGGTCCCAATTAGAGCTGGGAATATGTACTCAGCAGAAAGACATGGAGCTACTAGGTTAGAGTGTTTTGTTTTTATTTAGCTCAGCAGTTTGTCACTTGATAATAACTTTATTTATCTCAAAGTCCCTCAACTCATCCATAATAGTTTGAATAATACCTGAAGTAAATATTAAGTCCCAAACACTTATACCAGCCATCCTGGAAGCTAAAGGCAGAGAGGCCTCTGAATGAGATTGTATCAGAATTTGAATTCATACCCAGGCAGTATCCCTGAAGTTCTGATTTTTGTTAAGGTGCAAGGCAGCGTCCTGAAACAGATACACTGTCCTACATGGGCAAAGGCTCAAACCTGCACGTCGTATGGCTTACTGCTCTATCCCAGACAATGCCTGAACAACTCGTCTCCATAAATCCTGCCAGACTCCCCACGATTTGGTATCAAACTTCTACTCTGTCCTTAATAGGGAAGAAAAAAATATTTTTAGAATTAGCTGATGGAAGCTTTACTACATTCCTATCATAGGTTAGCTCCAGTAGTGGATATGGACTTACCCAAATGTTTGCATGCAAGTTTCATGGTCATGAAAGTGTTGTCATATAGTATCAATCATATTAAATTTTACACTAAAATATTTAAGTCACTCCATAATGTTATGAAATATTAAAATCAAATATGTGAGGAGACTGAAAAAGATCGGCTTCATAAATTACATCAGCTAATTCGAGGTGGGGGAGGCATGGTTTAAGAGGCACTCTGGGGGAGAAGGGGCGTGGCTTCTCACGCTTAGGGTGGCAGGGTTTCAAATAATGACGCAGGTATCGTCTGCCAGAGTCTTTGGCACCTCACACCCCAGAGGGAGTGCAAGATGTGCATGATGGCCCAGGCTCCTGGGCGCCAGTGAACGGACCAGCAGCCACCTCGAGCTGTGCCTGCTCAGCTGATGGGGGGCTGGCCTAAAGCTTCAGGAAGAGATTTCCTGGTGAACCCGTCTCTGCCCTCCTAAACGGATGCCTGCCAATAGAGCCACCACTGTCCCAGCTGTCTGTGATCATTCCTTCATTATTACTCTCTGAGAAGCAGCCTTTCACCAACAGAAGTCATCTGCTTCTCCTCCAAGAGGGTTCAGGAGTTGCTTGTCTAAATAAGATGGCCATGATTGGAGTAAACATGAGAATACAAATGTCCAGCGGAGTGAGTGAGTGTCCAGCTGCTCTGCTTTGATCGACTGTTCTTCCGAGAGCTGTTTCTATAAGCTAACTCCTCGTTTCGGTGTGCAGGTGGCCTCCTTGTAGACTGAGGCCTTTCATACTTAACTCTTTTGCTTATTTTTTCTTTCTGCCCACACCCCCCTTCCCCCTATGCAGGGAGAAACAAAAGCTGAAAAATCCCTGTCCTGCCACGGGGCAAACAGAGAAGTGAGTGAAGTAGAGCTTGGTGAAAGCCCTCTGCAGACACGGAGCTCTGCAGCCTTTGCCTTATGAGCCTATTTCTTAAGGACCAGTTGTGCTTCTCAATATGATAATGGACCTGATTTAAGTAAAAGCTCAATTTCTTATTCACAAGAATAATAAATAAAGTCATGGCAATTGTATTAAGTTTAAAGGCACACTTTGCTTTTCAAGGGCATCGTGTCTTTAAGTAGAGATCTTTCATTTAGCTAAAGAAATGAAACTGAACCAGTCTATCCTCAAGGAAATTATGAATTTAGTTAAATGAAGAAAAGCTCAAACTATGTAGCTAATACAGTTCATGCAAAATCATGCAATTAGTGATAGCTGTGCTGGATATGTTTTTCCAGGTGCGCTTTTAATGAAACCATCATGAGTAGCAGTGCCATCTAATGTAAGTAGTAAACACGGGTAGTAAATTATTAATATCTGGTGAGGCATGCACAAGGCAGGACTTCCATTTTTCCTTCGAGCTGCTTGTGCACGTCTGCTAATCAGTTTTGCAGAAACATTGCAAAAACAATTATGAACTTTTCCTTGAAAAGTAACATTCAACAGGATACGGATGTAATAAATAGCACGACATGAATAGTAAAAGCCAACGCTTTCCACCTCTGCAAAGTGAAATGATGGATACTTGCAGCTCAATCTGGAGTATGAGAAAATCAGGGGAAATCATTTCCACATATGTCCTACTCATTGGAGATGGCCCAGGTCAGCGGCTTTGGGTGGTATTTTTCAATCAAGTCTCCAGCACCTTAACCTTGACAGTCACCCACCGGGATTTTGGAAAGGTAACTCCCAGCAAGTCCTTGCCAAAGGAAAACCTCCACGCAGCAACCTCTCCCCTCTGCCGGCCTGAGCTGTAGACCTGGGCACTGATCGCTTTGGTCCTTAGCCAAGGCAGGGCTCGCTCAAAGTTCCCAGCTACTCTGGCCCGTTCCACCCAGGGGTGCTTCCGCAGAATTTAAGCGCCTAAGCAGACAAGGTCAAATTACACTGCTTCACTGCTGATTCGGGCGCGCGGGCTGAGGGATTGCCCAGTTTGCCAGCACAGACCTGCAGCAGGAGAGGGTCTGCGCCGGAGCCCTGCTCAGTAGATGGGCAAAACGCACCTCTTCTCTCCCCTCTTGACTCCGGAGGTGTCCCTCCTCCCCCACCTCCTGGCATCCCCTTATCACCAGCTCCATCTCCCTGGGGCTTATTTTTGGGTAGTAGAATGCTGAGGTCACCGGGAGAGGCTCTTTATCCAGACGAGGGGGAGGCCAGCCACAACCCTGGGCATGAACCAGCAAGACGCAGACGCTCGCGACCGGGGCTCGAGATGCTGCCCGGGCCGCGGGGCCGCCCGCGGGCTCCCTGCGCCTCCGGCCCTCGCCGCCTGCCCGCCCGCCAGCGCGGGCTGCAGCGTTGGTCCGCTTCCCATGCCCGCCCGGGGCTGGCTCGGGCTGCCGGGCACCCGGGAGCCCCGCGGGCGCCCACCCCGGCCCGCAGCCCGGGACGGTGCCAAGCCGGCGAGCCTGGCGCCCCGGGCTGCGACGGGCACTTGACGTGCGCCGCGACCCGCCTTCGCTCCCGCCCGCGCCAGGCCCCCCGCTCGGGCTCTTGCCCCCGAAGTGAGCCGGCCGTACTTGCCAGTTCGCCCGAGTTGGGGAAGACTTCCGCGGCTCGCCGCGCTCAGGCGGGGCTGCAGCCCGGCCGCCCCCGGCTCCCGCCGCCGCTGCGGGCCGGGGCTGTCGGGCGTCCACGAGGCTGTGGCGCCGGCCGCGCAGGGACATCGCAAGCCCGCGGCCCGCTGCTCCCCGGCCGTCGCCAAAGTTGCCGGGCGCCCCTCGGCGACCCGGCCGCGCCAGAGGCGGTTGCATAACCTCGGCCCCGGCCCCGCCCGCGCCCGCCGCCCGGTGCGCTCCCGGCCGCCCCGGCGCGTC
>JAKSZT010054544.1:10310395-10521326 GCA_026826555.1 Tolypeutes matacus
CGAGAGCCCGAGCCGGGGCCGGCGCCGTCCGGGCGGTGCGGAGCCCGCGGCCAAGTGCAGCGGGCGCCGGGCGCGGGGCGGAGGGCGCGGGGCCCCGCTTACCTTCCGCGGCTCACACACAGCTCGGGGTCGGAGCAGCGCCTGGCTCGGGCATGTCTCGCCGCGGAGCCGGGCAAGCCTGGCGCGGCGCGGAGCACCCGGGGCAGGGCATCCGTGGCCGGCTCGCGCGGAGGAAGGCTCGGCTCCGGGGACCGCCGCCCGCCGCCCGCGCCCCCGCGCCGCAGCTCGCGTCCCTCCGGCCCCGCTCAGCGCCGCGCGCGGGGAGGCAGCCGCTCGGCCGGCTCCGGGGACGCCCTCGCGCTCGCTCGCTCGCGGCGCGGCGGAGCCAGCCTCAGCCACCCGGCGCCGCGCTCCTCCGCTGTCCTCATTTACTGCGATTGTCTTCGGCGCGATCTGGGAGCCGGCCCGGGCGGCGGGGGCGGGGCGCGGCGGGGGCGGGAGGGGAGCCCTTGCGGCCGCCCCGGGTCCCAGGCGCCCCGCGGAGCCCGGCGGTCGGAGGACAGGGCGCCCCGAGCCGCGCGCCCGCCGCCTGTCCCGGCTGGCACCCAGGCCGCCGGAGCCCCGGCCGCAGGGCGGGGGCGGGGGCGGGGCCGAGGCGTGCGGTGGGGAGCCCGAGTGCGGGGGGCGCGAGGGGGCGGCGGAGCCCCACCGCAGGCCCCCGAGCCGGCGCTGGCGGAGGAGGAGGTGGAAGGAGCCGCGGGCGGCTGCCGCCTGCCTGCGCGCGGGGCTCCACCGCGGCGCGTCCTCAGGCTTGCCGGGCTGCAGGCGGCGCTGCGCGGCCCGGGAACTTGTTGAGCCTGCCCTCGGGCCGCCTCGGGAACAGCAGGAGGGCGGGGGTCCCGCGGCCCTCCTGGGGAGGGGTCGCTGGGGACCCTGCGCGAGCGCTGCCTGCTGTGCCAGCCCGCCCGGCGCAGTGGGGCTTTGAAATGCCAGCGCGTATCTCGGGGTCCAAGGCTTCTGCCCCTCACCTGCGATTGCAGCGTCTTCGTGGAGGCCGGGGGTCTGGGTCCACTCCCAGAGGCGGCCCCTCCGAGTGGGGACTGAAGGCCAGCCTCGCGGTGAGTGGCCCGAGGACTGAGGTGGGAGTGCCGGCGCGGGTCTCTTGCCCGCTGACATTTAGGAACACTCCAGAGCAGCGCCACTGCTGCTGGGAATCGAGCTCTCCCCCCCCCCACCCCCCACCCCGACTCGTACACCACCCACCTGTAGACCTCAGGGCACAGGCTGAGTTTGTTTCTGGGCAGAGTTGAGCTCACTTGAGTCCTTCGCAGCTGGAATCAGGGATGCGGGAGGAAGGACCCCTGCCCCCCAATACCTTCTAGGTGCTTCTGAGCTCAGATCAGCTGAGCTGGGGACCTCGACAATTCCTGCAGGCCATGATGCTGGGGCCTGGGCCTGTGTCTGGGCAGCGTACTGACCACTGGTGTCCCAGGTCCCTAAATTTACTCTGGCTCTCCTTGAACATACTAATTCTTCATTACTCTGAATAATTTCCAAGAAAGGACACAGAAATGGAGCCTGGGAGGGCAGCCATGAGGCTTAGGGAGTGAGCTGGGAGAAATGGGAAGATCCTTTGCCCTACCTGTCTCAGCGTTCAGGCAGGCACCCTGTGTAGCCTTTGCCTCTGTGTGCCTGAATCCCTGTACCTGGCACCAGCCCAGTGCCTGGATGGGACTCCTGGCTCATCACTGCCCACTGAGCTGAACTGAGCCTGGCACCATGCACATGTAAGAAATCTGTTCTTTATACATAGTTTTCTTTGAAATGCTTTATTTCTCTATATGTGGACCCTTGGAGCCTTTAGGAAGAAAACCGTATTGAAACACTTTCCCATCTTCTCTTTCCTCTCAGCATCCTCCATGAGCTTCCAGGTAAATACCTGGGCATCCAGGTATATCCAGGAAGGGGGCTTCAGACTCTGCCCACCTTGCTGCATCTCATCTCCCTTCTTAACCCAGGTCCCCCAAGTCTAATTTTGAACTTATTTACTTCTCTAGCTGACTAGTGAGGCTGGAGGGAGCTGATTGGTGAGATAGCCCAGGTGATATTTGAGCAGCCTGGAAATCTGCAATCCCCTCTTCTGCCTGGAAGGGGCCTGATGTTGGGGATGTATAGGACTTGGGGACATTTAATGTCAGGGGGAGGGATCACCAGCACTGACCTCTCCAACATACCTCCCCCTTCCTGTGATGTGCACTTGCAACTGTTTGCTCTAGGAATTCTCCCGTGGTCTAGGGGAACTTCTGTATATCTTGCTTTATTGCTAATCCATAAAATCGAAATCTGCCCTCCATCTCTTAAAGATGTCACTATAAATAAAGCTGCCAGGAACTACTGAAATTTTGCTGGTAGTAATGGAAAACTAAATTTTGAGGGGCCATGAGCGAAAACGGATAAACATAAATGCATGCACAGCAGGACGGAGCACAGCCACAGGTGGCACTCTGAGCTGGCGAGAAAACGCTCCAAGGGCATTGTTATTTGAGTGCCACGCCATCTATAACTCCAGGAAGAAAAGGAAAAGCTCTAGTTGGCAGGTGAGAAATCCCACTTATTTGAGGAGAATTTAATTGAATTTTATAGTATCACCACAATTGCTTTTAGTTTTTCGATTTCGAGTAGACTTACATGGCTTTTCCATGTCTATTAAAACCATTGGTATCTCCCCACCTTTAATCAAGTAAGAAGCCATTTGCCTATTATATCACCTAGCTGCAAGTGTTTCAACATCACAAGCCAAAATATTGTTAAGAATTTGCCTCATGTCACCCTGTCAGGTGTGACTAGATGTTCCCTCAGGGTGATGTTGCCGTGGCATGGTGCTCCATCTCTGCAGCCAGCATCTGTGCAAGGGGCTGGCTAGGCAGCTATGCTCCTGCCCATGAAGTCCCGTTGGATTATTGTGTGTGTGTGTGTGTGTGTGTGTGAGATGTGTGCATATTTCTTAGGGTCCAGAAAGAGTCTTTATCTTATAGTTCCTTCCGAAAAAGAGTTAAACTTCGTAGAAAGTAGGTTCATTTTAGGTATCAGTTATCAGTTGAATTCTTTTATTTTGCTGCGAGGTTTTGGCTGAAGATGGGCTTGCAAAGGGAAAACCAGCTACTTATCAAGTGGGATTTCCAGAAAGCAAAGAATAAAAATACAGGAAAGTACAGGATGACTAAGCAAAATATCCAAGTCTCTCTTCCTGCCTTCTTCCTGGAAATGTGCACTTGTTGTGTGGAGAATTTGCTGGAATTCTAGCCCCACAGTGTATTAAATTTTAGAATCTCAATTTCCACACTAAAAAGACAAGAATATACAAGGTGAGGACAAACAAGAATTTCATAACAGTTTTATTCATATTAGCCCCAAACTGGAAATAACCCAAATATTCTTCAACAATAGAATGGATAAAAAAGTGTTGGTTTATTTGTACAGTGGAGTACTACACAGCAACAGAAAAGCACTTAACGACTGATCCATTCAGCAACATGGGTGACTTTCGCAAATATTTTGTAGAACAAAAGAATATATATTGCATGATTCCATTTGAATGACATCCAAGAACGAGCATGAGTGATCAATGGTCATTAACCTCAGCAGAGTGCGTTCCTTTGGAGCATAACTCGGCAGGGCCGCAGGAGCTTCCGTGGTGCTGGAAATGCTCTGTATCTTGAAGCAGGTGGTTGCAGGGTTGTGTGCATATGTAAAATTTCATCCCGATGTTCACTCGTCTTAGTCTGACTCCATTTGCTCCGGGCTCCGTCACTGCGTCTTTACAGCCCGCCTCGTACTCCTTCCCTTCCGATGAACCGGCTTCATCAGTCAGTGAGCTTAGCCTGTATCTGCTGAAGCCACTTTCTCCCCAAAACCCAGGTAAGATGGTGTCTGCAAAGTAGCTGCTGCTGTCTGTAAAATACCCGTTTAGCAACGTGGTAAAACCTCCTTTAGGGAGTGGCTACTCGCGGATGCAACAGTGACAGTTCCTTCTGGAAACGGCTTTGCCACCTCACGCTTAGATGTTCTAAAGTGGCTCTTAGGCGAACTTGCAGTCTGTGATGAGCACGTTACATCCTCAGTTCAGAAGCCGGGGCAACAGATCAGCTAGCGCTCAAATCGTGCAGAGAGCAGGTGAGTGGAGTGAGCTTAGCTCTAGAGTAAAGATCAGAGTCTTGGAGGCACCCTCCTTTGCTCTTTCAGCAACAAGACTTGATGTGCTCAGAAGGCACGCAGGCCAGACCATCTTTTGCCTGCAGATCTGTGAGGGGCCATTTGGAGCCACTCGCTGTGTTCTTTCAGGTGAACTCTGCCTTCCCTGCCCACTTTCTGGAGTGACCTCCAGAGGCCCCCTCTGTGTAAAGCCCCTGCCTGTGGCTCTCCCTCAGATGTGGCTACAAAGTGATGTTGCCTTCTGGTTGGAAACAAGGCTGTTTCTGAAGCACTGGCCGTGCTTTGGGGATACCCCCATTCTTCTTTTCTCTCCATGATGAGACTAGAGATGTTTCATTGGGTAGGAATATAAATTGGCTCGGAAAATACTAAACATCCCAAAGACTATTTGGAATCCTTGGTTCTTTATCATGCATCATTCCAAATGAAATTTATCTGTAAGAAACGGAATGCTTTCATTTTTAAAGAGAACAAAGATGTCTCTAGTTTCTCTGTAGCACGGCATACCACAGAGTCAGTAAGATATTAGAAGTGGTGACAAAGTAGGCAAATGCTTCTGGCTCGCTCGCTCTCTTCACACCCTCAGAAGCCCTCATTTGCCGGGCTATAGTGAAACCCAAAGGCTCTCCCCCATGCAGACCTCCCTCCTCCTTTTCTTTAGGTGGGCTTGCTGAGGAAACAAGCAAGTGTCCTTTATTTTGTCAGCCTGGTTGGTGGAGTCTGGGGTTTCCTCATTACTCAAGACTCATCTCCTGAAGAGCAGCCCTCTTCCGGGAGGACTAGACGGCTAATGGGCTTTTCCTTCGTCTTTGCTGGTTGCACCACCCACCCCTTGGAGCCTGCGAATGCTACGTGCTCCTGAAGTAGGTATGTGCCTAGACCGAAGAGTGATGCCTTTGACCAGAGCTAGGACAGGAAGGGCTAAAAATTGCTCCCAGATTTCAGTGTCTGGCCACTTTGCTGGTGCCAGGACTTGACCCTGCCCTTTGCCAGCCTCTGCACCCTGGTATACACATGGGGAGGCTGCGGCTCAGAGTGGTGGCAGGTGCTTGCCCCGAGGTGTCAGGTGCAAGTACTTCCTGGTTTGTTCTCCATCCCCACCTGAGGCTTCACGGACAGGGAGAAGGGATGCGGGAAAGCAGAAGGAGAAGAGAAGGGAACCCTCCTTATTCCACAATTCCCTCCCCTGACTCTTCTGGAGTCGGTGGCTGAGATACGAAGGATGCCCACCTTCTGTTGTCTACCTGCAGGTGGCCGGGCACCTGGTACGGTGCTTTTTGTCCTTTTGTTATCACAAAGAAACCAAGAAGTAGGTATCAGTCTACTCTTTTTTACAGGTGAAGACCAGAAACGTTCAGTCACTTCTCTAAAGTCATAAAGCTAGGAAGTGATGGAGCCTTGATTCACATCCCATCCTGCTTGATGCAACACTGTCCCACTCTGCTTGATTATTTTAGTGTGACCTTGAGATTTGCACGATGACTGCTGTTATAGTGTGACCCTATTTGTAAGGTTTGTTTGATCATCACTCCTTTGGGCATTATTATGGTCCTGCTTGAGGAGTGGCACTCACCAGTGGAAGCCCCTCCTGTACTTCTGAGTGACAGCGGGTGCCTGTTTCCAGATTCTTGAGGTTTCATCTTGGCTTTCGCAGGGGAGAGCTTCTTATCCAAAATGCCATCTGCTAGTGCCAGGTCCTCCCAAAGGAGGCAGCAGGCCTGGGCTGGAGCGTGCTACCTCTCCCCAGGCATTCTACCTTAATTCCCATCTCGCTGTATCAACTGCGCTTTGAAATAAAAATAGTCAGTGCAACCACAGTCATCTCATATTCGGAGGGCACTTTATTCTTCTCCAAACGTTGTCAGTGACGTTGTCACGTGCTTTCTTCATTGAATAACACCTATTAAAATGATCCATCACAATACCTCTTCCATAGATACCACAAAAAAACATGTCATAGTCTTATTCTGCCAGGTGTCATGGCAGTATATTACCATGATCTTTTAATTATCCTAAACAACCCTTTGGTGCTCTCCTCACTGACAGTCACAGCGGACAAGGGAGGCGCTTTTATATTTTCCAGATGATTAGCGCACTGTACATATAATTACCTACCCTAGACATTTTTATGCTTTCAGTGCAATAAATTATTTTGCTAATTTAGGTCTGAGAACTGATTTCTTGACTTCCGTGGTTGTATTCAGATGGTAGGTGGATCACAAAGGATGTGGTACCCAGCTACTCGGCAGTGTGAAAGCCTGCATTGTGTCCTTAGCCACCAAGTTCCAAGTGCGAAGAGTACAGGATCTTTACAAAACTTGAGTTATCGAGTTCTAACATTACTCCTATGTTTTATGACCTTTGAAGTCATGCAGATTTTCAGTCCCATGTTTTTCATAAACATTTCTCTTTTTTCATGTTATTGAAATGAAATTTTGGAGAAATAAATAAGTCATCACTCTAATTCCACTGCATGGGAGAGTTGCGGATCTTCCTGTTTCCAATTTGCCTAATTTGTGTTTTGGCACATTGTGGCGCTATGTTGTATTCTAAATATGCACGCTGCCTGAGAAGCTCACTTCTGGGCTCTCATCTCTTAATACTGGTGTACATCTAACTAACTTTCAAGTAATAAACAAAAATGTATTTTAACACATCTCATCAATTTTTGTGTCTTCCCAGATTAAAGAAAAACATGAAATTAATTTTGTTTTTTAAATGTTGCTTAGTATTCTCTTTCTTTCTTTTCTCCTTTCCTTCTCTCTCTCTCCCTCCCTCTCTCTTCTCCCTCTCTTTTCTCCCTCCCTCCCTCCCTCCTTCTCCTTCTCCCCTTCCTCCTCCTCCTCTTCCTTCTTCTTACTTATTATTATTATTATTTAATCCATTTCCCATAGGTATAATCCGTAGGGTTAGAATGGACCTAACAGCCATGGGGCAGTCCACCTCTCTGTAGCTCAGTGGTCACAGCTTCCTTGTGGATCCTCCCCCTTGCCTAGGAGTGGTTCTGCCCTGTGTTCCTGGGTGTGGAGGAGGGAGAGCTCTCAGATCCCAGCACATTCGTTTCATTCAGGTGAGGGAGACAAATCATATACAAAGCTTTTTCTTTCATGTGTTCATTGTTCATTGACTATTTCAGTGCATTAAAGGAAAATATGAACATCAGTGCCTTTTTTTCCAGAAGCGAAGTTGAGGTGTGAATTTGGAAACTGAATCACCAAAAAGATGAAATAGAATGTTAGAGAAATCTGTTATGTGGTATAAAGTTTAAAGGAGATCCCAATTCATTCATGTCATTCTCAGCATGATCCCCCAACAGCGTTTGTTTCAGAATGTGTTAAATACCAGAAGTGATCACTAGGGTCAGGCATTTAAGAAATTAGTGAGGGTCGGTGACACTGTGGCCGATGGCGACCAAAAAGGCCATTCTTGGCCACAGTGCAGCATGTTGTCATTACACGTGATTTGTCCCTTTGTGGCCCATCTTCCACTTCAGATCTCTGAATGTAGCTCACACTTCTCAACGTAATAATCAGCACGAGCAAATGGAAAGTTACCCTTTTGTTAGGATGTGTCGGGCTGTTAGCATTATACCCCAGCGTTCCAGCAGAAGATGAAATTCATTGATGATTTATTTTCTCCTCTGACTCTGAGTATGAAAATGAAGAAATTCATCCCAACAGAGTAAATATTGTCACATGAAATTGCCGATGATGCTTCTGAATCCCTTAAAATAAGACCTGTGATTCATTCACACCATGAAAATGGTAAAGAGCCCACATCTTCACCTGCGGATTCATAAGTTATTGCCTCTTTCCTTTTTAGTCCCTGGGTGCTAATGAACATTTTCACCTCCACAGCTTTCTCTGCTTCTGCCCCGTGTGGCCGGGTCCCTGAGGCTCTGGCTGCCTTGGCTTGGGCTCCGGGTCTCAGCCCTGGGAATTCCTCATTCAGGCTCCTTTGCTGGGGGTGAATTGCATGAATTTAATTCAACGTTCTAGTCAACCTGTAATAAGAAAATAGGGGAGCCGAGGTTCCTAAGTGGATGGAGAGACACGAGAGCAGGCCATTTTCCCAAGGCGGGTTTTTCTTTCGTACATCAGGCTTGAGTAGAGTCCTTCGTTGAATTCTTGCTTTTTTGATGGAAGTGCATACTTTGTTAGTACTTAAAGAACATTTTAAAACATTGCTGAAGTGAAATCACCATATGTGATGCATATGACAAGTGTTGAACTGTGGATGATGTTGGCCAGGAAATTGAGAGAAACCCTACTAAAGCAGGCACAATATCTGCATGACGTGTAAAATGCCAAGATCTCCCATAGGCCTCCCTATTGTTTATTTCTTGACAAGCATGCGCCATCTCTACATTTGAGTACAGAGTAGAATCAATATTTTAGAAGAGTTATTCATCCATGGTATAACTCACATTAAGCAAACTCCTTATATGAAAGAGTGACTTGCCTGTAGCAGGTGTGCTACCAGGTGTGATTATTCACTTTACCAAAAACCGTTTTGACTAGGGGTGCCTTCAAATAACAAGTCTTTCTCTCTCATGCATGAGAGATTCAGCTTGTCAGAAATCACCAAATAAATGACTTTATAGAAATGCATGTAATATGTCAAGTGTGATCTACCATATATTCTTGTATATATGCTTGTATGAATTTGCTCATACGCTTGCAATTTCCAAAAATTGTTTGTGGTGGATTCCTGCATGTGTTCCACGAGGAAGTAAGGCCTGATGAGACTGGGGCTACCAAAGCAGGACATGGGTCTCTCAGTTTAATGAAGGCCTCCTCCACCTCCTGGGTGGCATGGGCATAGTAGAAATCAGAGCCCCCCAAACAACAGAGCTGGTGTATCTCCCAAAGGCAGGCACTGGGCTAGGTCTTTACACCTTTTTTCTCACTCTCATCCCCTCAGCAATCTTATGGCCCACCAGCGCATACAATAATGTCCTTGTGAGATGTAACCTGAAGAGTTGGGTATGTACCAGTCAGCGTTTAGCTTTAAGGTGCTTTTTCTTAGTTCTCCTACAGGCCTTGTCCAGTTTGACCCAAATTGTAGTTTATTCCTATTTTAGGATAGCCAACACTCTGCTTCCCCAAATTAAATAGACTTCTTGGATTAAATATTTTATGGAAAATACATGTTAACGTCTGAATCAATGAGAAATCACCTCAGATCCTGTTCTGCATGAGGTGCAGGTGGGTTTGGGGGTACAGTCTCCTCCACGATCTATTATTACAGACTGGGCATTGGTGGGGAAATAGGACAACTCAACTTTGCTGAGTCGTTCTTTGTCCAGACATCGTTCTAGAGCTTTCTGTGAATTAACACTTTAATCCTTCTGAAAGCTCTCTGAGTCTAGATGCTCTTATCAGCACCATTTGTCAGACAAGGAAATAGCACAGAGAGGTCAACAAACATGGTCAAGTCAAGAATCTTACATAGAATCTGTGGGCAGGAACTTGAGGGTGAGTAGGAATCGTTTCCAGAAATACCAGTTCATTTTTCATTGAGGCAAAACACAAATGTGACTTGACCTCACTTCTTTTTGACTTAGATCTAAATGAATCATTATCACTTTTGGAAGAGCTCAAAGTATGCCATTCCTTCTTCCCCCCAGGAAGACAGAATAGCATGCATTCTTATATACACTGAGAACGTGAATTTATCATTACAAATTGGGATTGCCTCAAAAGGCAACTAACTGACTTTGGTACCTCATTGTTGATAGAATGGTTTATAGCACAAATGTTTTCTTAGAGGGCCGCATGATAAATGTTTTTGGCTTTGCGAGTCATAACATCTCTCTCATCAATACTCAACTCTGCTAATATAACATGAAAGGAACTGTAGACAGTTTGTAAGCAAGTGGACATGACTGGGTTCCAATAAAACTTTATTTCCACAAACAGGAGGTAGGCCAGATTTGCCAACTCCTGGTTTAGAGCATATAACAAGTGTTGCACTGTGGATTATGTTAGCGAGGAAATTGAAATAAACTCCACTAAAGCAGACATAATATCTACATAATGTGTAAAATGCCAGATCTCCCATAGGCTTGCCTGTTGTTTATTTCTTGACAAGCATGCGCCACCTCTACATTTGAGTACAGAATATAATCAGTATTTTTTTTTAATTTTTTTTTTAATCAAACAATATATTACACAATTAAAAAATGGGCCAAAGACTTGAATAGACATTTCTCCGAAGAAGAAATACAAATGGCGAAAAAACACATGAAGAAATGCTCAGCATCACTCATGATTAGGGAAATGCAAATCAAAACCACAATGAGATATCATTTCACACCTACCAGAATGGCCACTATTAAAAAGACAGAGAACTACAAGTGTTGGAGAGGATGTGGAGAGATAGGAACACTTCTTCACTGTTGGTGGGAATGCAGGATGGTACAACCACTATGAAGGACGGATTGGCAGTTCCTAAAGAAGTTGAATATAGACTTGCCACGTGACCCTGCAATCAGTATTTTTTAGCAACAAAAAACCTGTTTTATTTTTTTCAAATACAGAGAACAGAAGTTTGCATGTTTTGCAAATATTGCTTCAGGCACCATTTCTATACACCGCACCTTCTGTCCTACTAGCGCGTGAACATAGGAGTGTATCTACAGTGCGGTGTTGGCTCATCCAGGGTCCATCTTGCATATATTCATTACTTAAAATGATGAGTCAAACAAGAACTATTTTTGTCAAGGCAATTTTTGTAGGTGGATAGTTTTTCTCAAAGACAAAACTTCGATAATGCACAAGTAGTAGTCACAGTAATGTTTGCAAATAATTTCCAGTGTTCCAACTCGGGGTTAATGCAGCTTGACCCAGGAACTGGGGACAGAGCCCCTCAATGTGGCTTTAAATTAGGGAAGCACACTAAAGTCCTCAATACTTTGAGAGTCCTCCCTCCTCCCCTTCCCCTAGACCTCCCTGCTTTCCTAAGGACAAAAGTAGCAATGGGTGAAATGGTATTATTTCCTTTATAAGACTTAAACATCAAACAGTAAATCCATGTAATGGCCAGTTGACAAAATTAGGGTAATTCTGTTTCTGCTTCAATCTTTGGGGGCGGGGGGAAACAAAAACAAAACTGACTACTTTAAAAGTTACAGCTTCCCCTGTTATGATAATCAAATAATTTCAAAAAAGAAAAATCAGTAATCTAGTAATACATCAGTCATCATAACTCACAGTTGTAGCTACAGAAACTCATCCTGTTTCCTCCCTTTTTGGACAAGTGTCACAATTCTTCTGATGTGGCTGATTATCCAAATATAGATGCCAGGCACATCCTTGAGGCTTCTCACACCACAAACACTGTCAGCAGTGGGAAACAGCTTCTGACAGAGGAATTGTATCAGATTTACTCCAGATGCTAGAACCACATGTGTTCCTTCTGATGGATAAGCTACAGCAGGTCAACTTATACCTGTTCTATAATTCATTTTATACCAAGTTGTGAGCAATTCACTAGATAGAGCTAGAATCAGTATTTTAGAAGAGTTATTCATCCATGGTATAACTCACATTAAGCAAACTCCTTATATGAAAGGGCGACTTGCTGGTAACAGGTGTGCTACAGGTGTGATTATTCACTTCACTATCATGAATTTGTGGTAGTGAAGTGAATTACTTCAAGTCCAGTTAATTACATGTCTTCTGAGTCTTCTCAATGTAGAGACCTAAACTGTTACATAAATACCATTAGTAAATAGAATTACTAATGAGCATTTTTGACTTTCACTTAAACATTTTTGCATACAATTTAGCATACATTAACAGTATTCATTATAATAGTCTATGGTTGCAAGTACAACCCCGTACCTCGTATTCACATTCTTGAAAACAGCTAGTATTAAAAACATCTTTGTCAGTGATGTACCAAAAGAGCTTTGCTTTCCTGGTTGTGGGAATACCTTGGTTATTAGAAACAAATGCAGGAGTACCTGCAAAGGAAGAGCAGGGGTGGTTGGTTTCTTCGCCCTTCCACCCTTTCTCGGGGAGAACACTAAGTCCAGACAAGACAGTACTAGGCAGTTAATATTGGATTTTCATCTCTGGCTGATTTATTTAAGTGCTTTACGCAACTAAATGGAGTATTTTTGCCGTAGGCTTATACCAATGGAGTTCTTATGGTGATTGTTATGATATGTATTGTTTTGTTTTCATAGTTTCCAAACAATTGAGAGAAATAGTTAAGTGTCTGTAATCCTTCTCTATAACTATATGAAAACTGTTAAGTGATATCTTAATCTGAATTTTTCACTAAAATAAGATTTAATAATCTTATTAAAATAACATAAACAACATATAATATTTTTATGTTGTATGTAACACTTCAGACTTGAATATTATCATGGAGCAAGGATTTCATGACCCTGTATAAGTTTTTTCAACTTGTCAAAAATGGGTATCATTCAGTTAACAAACTTTCATTGTGTGCTGTCACCCACTTGAAAAACTAGATAGTACGATGTCATTTGTCATTACTTTGCAATATTCCCTAAAGGTCTTTGATAAACTTTTCATCTAATTTTGTATAGCAATATTTTGTTTTGCCTGTCATTAGGACTGTTGAGCTCTTTGATTAATAAGCATTAGTTCATTGTATATTGCACTGTAATTTACTAAGTGGTCGTCAATGCAATGTTTCTTAGGGGATGACAGTGTATTTACCTGGCAGTCAGACGCTTAACCTATGCTGCATTTTCCTCATGTGTCTTTACCTGAAGGAAGCATCTTTGAATGTATTTGCTCACGTCATAACTCTTAGAAGCCTTTCAAGTTCCTTTGAATATCCAGAGGCAATACTTGGGCTTTATGCTTAACTTCACCCACTAAGGAATGGTAGTTTTGAGGACTGGTTTTCATCTTCTTTACAACGAGGCTTCACTTTATGAGCCAGAATGCTTTAACTCACAGAAGTTAGGAGCCAACTGAGCTTGCCTTTGGGATTTAAGGATGGCGTGCGTGCGTGTATCTGTGTGTACGTGTGCCCATGAAAGGACTAACCTGGTTTTCATGAAAGAAAGCAAAATCTGAGGTCATTCAGCATGGGAAAATCTCATTCAAGATTTTCTGAAAATTGAAAATAGGAAGAAGGGCAGGATGAAGCAAGCTGAGAGCAGAGCTGGATGTTCCATGGAGCCTGAGCAGTTTCCATGCCATGGATGGGTGTGATGGTGGATTCCCCCATTGCCCACCTAAAAAGCCAGCCTGGTGGCTTATTGGGCAGTAAACCCCCTGAAGTGGGGTACTTTAAAGGGAGTTATCCAATCCATTTTTTCTTTTTTTCCCTGAACAGAGCTTCCTTTCATTTCAAAATGATAGATTTGAAAAATAGAAAATTTGTAAAAGTGAGAGAAAATTATTCACACCAAAAAGTACTCTGTCAAATAAGGTGTAAAAAATATGTACATCACACAACTGAGGCAATTAAGTGTTCTATGTGGAATTTGTTTATTTATTTATTTATTTTATTTGTCTTTTTGTTACACGTAGAATTAATGGAAAGAACTTCAGTGTCACAGGGATTGCAACCATAATTTCACATGTAAGTGCCGTCTTCCTCCTCCTGTTCAGTCAAATATGCAGAACCTCTGAGCAGATAAATCCATCTGAGGCCCCATCGAGTAGAACTTCTGAGTTTCATTTCAGTTTGCCCTAATGTGGCTTCAAGGCCTCACCAAGTCCAGTGTGCCATTTTCCAAGGACGCAGAGCCTTGGGTTGAGGAAATCAAAGCTCGGCAGGCGTACTGTTGGACCAAATCATTCTTCCCGGTTTGTAGGCTCTCGGATACATTACCACGCTATGCCAATCTTATTATTTTTTCCAGTCAGGAATAAAGAGAAGATTTCCTTTCTTGAGTTTCCTGGTTCCTTCACAGTGCGAATGAAAAATTTTATGAAGTCTTAAATTTGGTGGTTATCGTCCCATTACCTAGAAACTACTGTAAAGATCTGTCGTTCTGGTTCCCGGGAATATGTGCTGTGAGTATCATCTCGACCACATAACGGGGTCCCCGTGCTCATCCCGGGAAGCACAGCCCCCGCTCGTCTCTGCAAATGACTCCCGCTGCAGCCCTGGAGCGCGGAAGAGGTGGCTGGAGGCGTTAGGGGCTGCCAGGGGGCCTGCACAGGAGGATTTATACCGCAGCCTGGCGTGATTTGGGTAATACAGTCAGAGGGGCCTTTCTGTGTTTCCCGGGAAATGCTCCCGGCTTGAGCCTGGGAAGCCAGGAAATGCAAGTAGACCAGGACCCAGGTCCCGCCAGTTCTTTGCCCCTAAACACCATTTCCCTTCTGTCCCATGGCTGTGCTTGTCCTCCAGGCTCCTCCGGCCCCTGGCTGGCGCCGGGCCCTGCAGTGAGTGGGCGCCAGGCCAGCTCTTTGTTTGGTCCCTGCCAGAGCCAGGAACCTGGGAGCAGGATGACCTCTGCTGGTTTCTCTCTTTCTTGCTTTGTTTTTCTTCCCGGAGGAATCCTCAGTCACATGAAGTTTCAGGCAAGAAGCACATTCTCTTCCTTGGCTACTTCATCCTAGGTGTGACTACATGGCTTTAAAAGAGAAAACTAGGAGCTCAGAATATTCCAGGGGCTGATTTCCGAATGACCAATGGCTTAATGACTTAAATGTTTTGCAGCCAGCAGCTCTTTGCAAGATCCTTTTTAGAGGTTGCTGGGCAGCGGAGCCACACACACTGGAGGCGGGAAGGTCAGCTAAGGAGCGTCGGGCCCAAGCTGCTGGACCCGCTGGGTTTTGCATCTGGTCTTTCCTGAAACTCACTCGGCACGTGAATAGTCTTGGGCTTCTGGCTGATGCTGTCACACATCCTGGGAGGAGATGCTCCAAATACTCATTTACTGTCCTTGGCGGAGCCAACATCAGCATCTCTTTATAGATCTGTGGATCTGGGGCCTCACAATGTGTACTGACCAGCCTTCTGCCCTCCTTAGAGGAACAGCCGCTGCCTGTGTGCTTTTTGTTATTGTCATGTCTCCCTCTGTCATTTAATAGCTTTTATCATTGAATCTTTAAAGCATTGTTCTTGTTCTTTCCTAGTAGAGATTATAGATTAGGAGATTGATCAAATAGGAAATTCTGACACCGTAATTTTTATAAACCAATACTTAAAATAATGCATGAGTCTAGTGAAAAATTATGAAGGGGTAGCAGGGTGTCCATCCCCGACTCCCAGGCTGCTGAATCTATGACAATGATAAATCCTTCCTGGAATACGCTCAGATACAAGCGCGTGTCGAGAAACACCCACCGCCTTTGCCTGACTCCGGTGCCCTTTGCCTTTTACACATCGATGTGAATTTTCTAAATTGTTTCCTATCAGTGTAAACCAGAAACAAACCTACTATGTGTCTTAAAGCATTAGAGAATATGCCTCTATTCTAAAGTTTGAAAACAGTGGAATTTTTAAAAAAGATTTAAACCTGCAAACAGAATTAAATTTACTTTTGAGAATACTTTTTCGCCCCCTCCCTAAAGGAGAATAAACATATTACAAAGTTATTCAAAACTGCTTTTGGTCTTGGCAAATTTTAAAAATCACATTTATCTCATTTAGCTTTTTAAAAAAATACCCATCCTGAGTGCAGGCATAATTTGGCTATGTCCATTTTTCAGTGATTCTGAGGAGAATATTCTAAAGAAAATAGGATTATTTAGCCCCCGCTCACTGATTTCTCAGAATTCTCTACACAGCGGCCTTTGATTACACGTCTGCTTGGAGAAAGTGTTACTTGAAGAATCATTTTGATCTTTGCACTCATGTAAAAACGTTTTAGGAGGATGCATGGCTTCGACCCCCATGCCAGAATACTGGCTTCGTTTCGAGAAAAGCACAAGTTCATTTTTACGCAGTATTTTATACCTACGTATGCTTAAAAGAGTGTATATGTGAATGTGTGATATTATCCCAGGCAGAATTTGGAAATGAGTTTCTCTCTGTTAAAAGGTAAGAAAGCCGATGCTATCGTGAGCCTTCAGTTCTGCCGGCCGTCCAGGACAGCGCCCTGTGCGTTCACGTCTCGCTTCGCTTTCACGTCGCCTTTTTGCACTTCTTGGCCATCTAATGACTTTTCCCTGTGATGATCCCCAGTTCTCAATGGCCAGTCATTCAGAAACCCTCCTTTTGTCAAGGAATGTTTTGGACATTGGTGCAGGCTTTTTTTCTCTCAGTGAAGAACCAGTCTACCAAATCCCTAACTGTGCCTTTTGATGGTGGAGGCTTCTCTGTTAAGGATGTACCTTGTTAGTTTTAAATTTTTTTTTTTTTGTCGACACTTTTTCATTTGCTACCAAAAGAAACAAAAAGATGAAGAATACACCTGCTCATTTCCTGCATCTTTCTTCCTTAATGATTTTCTGCTTAAATTTACCTTTGGAGAATTGTGTTTTCACTACAAAAAAAATACAGAAAACAAAAAACTCACACACACAAAAGCAAGTAATGCATGCTCCTTGCAATGAGGAAAAACAGTACAATAACAAGATGTATAAAGGCAAAGGTAATCACTTCTCCCCGCCACCCGGCTCCCATGCACCTCAGGGAATAGCAGTGCTGGCAGCCCGGTGTGTATCCTTAAAGACCTTTCTTCTTGCTCAGATGTACTCATGCAAGCTTTTATACATTTATACCTATTTTATTTACATATTTCAAGAGTAAATAGAATTTCAGAATATTGTTGGGTGGGGAAGAGAGAGAGAGGTATTTCTTGTCTTGATTTTTACAAAGTAAAATTAATCTCTTCAAATCACTGCAAATTGTTTATTTCTTCACTTGACCATATAACATGAATGTTCCTAAACTCCAAAGGAAAACATAGATCTAAGTTTTCTTCTAGAATATTCTGTCCTTACAAACCAAAAGGTCTGATTTCTCCATTGATTTTTCAGAACAAGTTTATGACCACTAATTATCTTTGCTGCAAATACATTCAAATGTGTCCTTTGTGGTGGAAAAATCATTTTATACACCACTTGGGAATTAAGTGTTTGGGGCAGTATTGTAAGCAATCAGTAGGTTCACAGAGCTGGAAAGAACATTACAGATAATTCTTCTTTTTATTCAGAGCTAAGCGATGATACTGTTGAGTGGATTGGGAAGAGTCGATGTATAGAATGTTACCCATGAAAGATCTGATTTTTTTTTCGTAGAATATTTTATGTACTTTGGAGTTATGATCAAATTTATATGATTTGGAGTCATATTTCAGACATTTTCAAAGTTTTTCTTGGGGTGGTATGTTGTGCGTAAGGAGTTGGTTACATAAGAGTGGCTAACACCAAGAGGAAAAAAGGAATAATGTTTCACCAATAGCAGTGTCCTCAGAAACTTTGTAGAAGAAGGGGTAGGGGCTTAGTATTGTATTATTTTCCAAAGGTCCAGATCTGGGAGCTCCTTATTTATTCCTGCTAAGCATGCCATATCCGGGGCTCCAAGGAGCACCCTGTGGGAAATGAGGGTCCTTTAGGTTGGCACTGCACATGGGGCCGGGAGCTTCCCCCTCCAGAGATTTCTGCCTTCTTCCAGCTGCTCAATTTGCTCATCCACATTATTTCTTTCTGTATATGTATCAGGCTACATATACAAGTAGGTACCGTTTTTTTTGTTGTTGTTTTGTTTCTACTTTATTTTGTACATTTAATAATTGAAAATATAAACAATTAAAAACTAAAAAGTAAACACAGATAAATAAATATATACATTTCTCAATTAAATGTAATGGATACATAAAAATTTTTTTTTGAATCATACAATATGTTACACAATATATTTGGTTCATAGTAATGCAAACATAGAGTATTTGTCCTTTTGTGTCTGGCTTGCTTCGCTCAACATAATGTCCTCCGAGTTCATCCATGTTGCCATATGCTTTACAACTTTAGTTCTTCTTACAGCTGCATAATATTCCATTGCGTGAATAGACCACAGTTTGTTTATCCATTCGTCTGTTGATGGACACCTGGGTTGTTTACAACTTTTGGCAATAGTGAATAACGTTGCTGTGAACATCAGTGTGCAGATGTCTGTTTGTGTCACTGCTCTCAGTTCCTCTGGGTATATACCCAGTAGTAGGTACCGTTTTTAAAGAACAATTAATTGGGCTTATTGCCACCTCCAGCTTAAGTACTTTAGCTCTTCCCAGCCCCTCAGCGATATACCTCTTCTTTCTGATGAACTCTATATCCAGATCTTTGTGTTAGGATCTCCTTGCTTTTCTTTATAGTTTTATCACACATTTGCATATCCCTTAACTATTTATGCTTCCCCTGTTTTTGTCCTTTTATATGTGGAGTTACACAGTAGATACATTTTTTTCTGTGGCATCCTTCTTACTTTCAACAGGAGAAGCATGTTCTGAGATCTACCCGTGATGCGTGATTCCGGTCGCTGGACAACCCCATGGTGCACTCACCTGGGTCCGAGTGGTTTCCGTGCTGGCTGTTAGGCCAGGCTGCTGCCATGGTCTGTCCGACTGCTTCCTGGCACCCTGTGTGAGGGTTTCTCTGTTAAACACTCGGGAATGGAACTACCGGGTCAGCATCTCCTTAAGCCAGACTCACATCTCAGGCGAAGGGAGTCCCCCAGGCACTCCTAGCTGCCTCGGTCGGGGCCCTCGCAGTCTAGAGGGAAACTTGTCTCGGCCACCATGACGCTCCTGGGCTGCTCCTCACACTCTCTCTAAGCCAGAAGAGCCTTATGGGACTGTCCTTTAAATGTGCACATGCACTTTCTTGTGATCCAGCATCTTGCTGCCAACGCAGGCATCCAGACCTGTAGCCCTTTCCCCTCCACCCCAGGATCTAAGCAAACATGTGCATCCTTTTTGCGACTTCTCACTTTTGGGCTCTGGACCCCCTGCCCTCTGCAGCAGAGGTCTTAGGGCGTCCCTTCACATCCTGTTTCACTCTTTCCTCTTCCAAGACCCCCCCCACTACCTCCCCTCACCGACTTTATAATGCAAGCCCCAGCCACACTCCACTTCTAGGGTGCAGTGCTGCTGTAATGTTTTACCATTTTCCCCTTGAGCCCAAAGAGCTGGGAGTGGCAGTTTGTAAAACCCAGAGAGCCATTCCCACCCAGTGGCCTTGCCTTACATCCCCTGAGCCGTGACTCTCTGGCCTCGCGATTCCTCCAGGGTCCAGGAAGGGCTGAGAAGACTCAGCAGTGCATCTCTGGTGTCTTCCCTTTTGTCTACACTTATCCTGCCATAGAAGGGTAGAACTGAGTTGAGCAAACTCTAGCACTCTGTCTACCATCTCTCTAGTTTCCAGTTCCTGTTGAAATCCAGTGCATCTAACCAAGATAATTTAGAGCAGAAGCCACAGCTAATTTTTTTTCCCTGTTTATCTTGAGTTCCTGCTAGCAAGTACGAATAATGATGGATGGTGAACAAATCACTCTGCCTTGTCTTTTTACACCCTGACATACACACGACTGCTTTGATAATGCTCCTTGACTGATGGGCACTTTTTGTAAGCAAATCCCATTCGAAGGATTAAAGTATGCTTCTATAAGGTTGATCTTGAGATAAATTACACTGAGCTAAGGAAAAGAAGCAGCAGAAAAACCCTACGTACACATGGGATGATTTATGGAAAATTTCAAAATAGTCAAAACCCAAACTTAGGGTTGCGAAATACAAGCAAAGAAACAAAAAAACCCCCAAAACAACAAGAGCAAAACCACAAAATAAAACTGGCAGTGAAAGCAACATTGACCTTATCTTGCCCAAGCCAAAGGGAACCTCACCACTTCTAATCAAATGTGGCTCTGAATATTCATTTGCATTTCTGTTACTGAATTGTCTAACTGCTCCTTTCCATCTGAAATGTAAATTTATGGAGATGTTGCTCCCCAGTAAAGTATCTTAGCCCTGACAGGATTTATTCAGAGGGATAGAGTGTAAGTAATAGAACCCCCTATTGGAAGGGGCTGGTTGCAGAATTCGTGAATGAAATTGTTTCCTGAGACGTGTGTAGTTTGACATAGCCTTGGGCTACATCACGGAAAAAAGTACAAAACCAAAATTGGAGACTTTAGATTCTTAGGCAGCCAAGTTAAGAAGTAGCTATCTGTAAGGTCTTCTGTCTAACTTCATATGGAAATGATAACTTGGTGAAAAAGAAGGAAAACGCCCTTGAATCCAATCTGAATGTCCATGATACAGATAGTCAGTGGGAAGAGATGAGTGAAAGGGAGCGCATTGCACGTCTTTTTTTTTTTTAAAGATTTTATTTATTTATTCATTTATCCCCCCCTTGCTGCTCGTGCTCGCTGGGTCAGCCAACCACGCCGTGCGGGCGGGCTTGCCTTCACCAGGAGGCCCCGGGAACCGAACCCGGAGCCTCCCATATGGTAAACGGGAGCCCCACTGATTGAGCCACAGCCGCTTCCCATTGCACGTCTTTAGAGGCATTGCCAGCCTTTAAAGAGAAGGCCCCTTGGTACTTAATTGTAAGCAACACTTTGCCTTGACATGATTCCTGGACCTTCAATAAATAGAAGGTCTGTAGAGCTTGCATTTCTACAAGTATGTTGGAATTCTGCCATTTTTCTTCTTGGCAATATTTTGAGATCCGTGCACCAACTGCTCAGTTACTCAATCCCACAGTGCCCGCCCAAATTGGGCATTATACTGAAGCAAGGTTCTACTGGTAGTAGGATTCTGGTTCGTTAATCTCGTTTAAGTTTCTGTCCTGCTACAGAAAAGTTGTTTGGTCTTGGTTCAAGGTGCTCACCCATACATACATAGAGATGTAGGATGTGGTTCTCTGAGTTTATTCTGTTTGGGGTTTGTTGGGCTTCTTGAATGTGCGTGTTCATGTCTTTTGTTAAATTTGAGAAGTTTTCTGCCATTCTGTCTTTCACTATTCCTTCTGAATATTCCTTTTTGTCTTTCTTCTCTTTTTGGGACTCCCATAATGCATGTATTGGTACACTTTATTGTGTTGTACAGATCTCTTTGGCTCTGTTTACTTTTTTCATCCTTTTTTTCTTTCTGTTCCTCATCCCTAGTCATTTCAATTGTCTTGTCTTCAATTCCACTGATTCTTTTTTTCTGACATTGCCAATCTGCTCTTGAAACCCTCTAGGTATTTTTTCATTTCAGTAATTGTGGTCTTCAATTCCAGTTTTTCTGTTTGGTTCCTTTTTATAATTTCTATCTCTTTTGAGATTCTCATGCTGTTCATTCATTGTTTTCCTAATATCCTTTAGTTCTTTCTCTGTGTTTTCCTTTATCTCCTTGATCATATTTAGAGATCATTTATTTAAAGTCTTTGTCTGGTTTGTTCCAAGTCTGGTGTTCTTTGTTGATGGTTTCTGAAATTTATCTTGTGCCTTCAGATGAGCCATCATTTCCCGTTTCTTTGTTCGTTTTATAATCTGTATTTGTATATAGTATATTTTAATACTTGAAAGTGTTAACTCTGGGATTTAGTCCCTAACCTGTCTGTCCCTTACTTTGGATCCAGCTAGTGATGACAAATTTCCTTGAATGCTAGGAGCTAAGGAAAACAAACAAGGCAATCAATAAGCGCCATCCATTCAGTCATTGCAAATGGGCTGTGCCTGGGCTGTGCTCTGCCTCAGAGGTCAGCCTCCTATCAAGAAGAACAGCCCCAGTGAATTGCAGGGTTCTGTCCATCATTTCTCAGCCTGCTTGTGCTTGCTGGTGGCCTTGGGAATTCCCCCATTTATAGGGACTAGAGTGCCTCCTCTACTCCTAATGAAATAGATTTTCTCCTACTCCTGGGCACTCTCTTCTATGACTTAAAGGTGGTAATCCTTTGACCCACACTGCATGGATTTAATTGTTTCTTACACTGCTCTGGCTATCTGCAAACTGCTTTTGCCTTCATGGCAAGTTCTGAGAGCTTTAGCCAGAAATGAGTTTCCTGGTTCAGTCTGTCTTACAGGCTGCCATTGCGCCACTCCCCACCCCCTGCTATAGATCAGTACTGGCAAACAGGCACCCTGGTATGCACATATGAGTTACTCTGCTCCTTCCAGAGAAGGGCCAGGGGCCCACAGTGGGAGCATAGATTGGCTTCACACAACACCAGTGAGAGGGTGGGGGAGGGGCCAGCAAGGATGCTACAAGCTTCCACAGTTTGAAAGCTGTATTTTCTTGGTTTGGCGCTTCCCTAGTTACTGCAAGCCTTTATCTGTTTTCTGGAGTTTTGAGGAAGATGGCTCTTCCAGTTTTTGCTAGTTATTCAAAGATTCTGTGGGACCCTTGAGCATCTTATGCCGCCATCTTGATCCTTGATCAGAATTTTAAAGGAGGAAGCCTGGTCCTCACTAAGAGGGAAGAGCTCACCGCACCAGAGACCAGCCAGCCAGTGTTCTCCTCACTGGCTGCATCCACTGCTTTGACAGGATTTGGTACTCAGCTCCAAAGAGGGGTGAACACTGGCCATTTCTTCTCCTCTTCCCTCCAGCTGTTGGCTGGACAGGAGGACAGAGGGGTGGTTAGAGGAGAGTCTTGTTTATTCACTAGCCTGTCATATTTATTAAGTGCTTATCATGTGCCCATGTCCATCCGGTGTTGAATCTAGTAGCTGTGTACCCTTTCCTCGTGAAGCCATGTTCCAGCAGAGAGAGAGAGAGAGAGAGGCAGAAAAAGGAAAAGAAACAGGCCTTGCATCTCCGCACGTTCTATCCAGCACTGGCGTCTGTGCTGACAGGACACCTGCCATCACCATCTCCTTTCCCGCGGGTCTTTGTCCTTGATTTCCTGAGTTAACAGATAAAAGTGAGCTTTTAAGTGGATTCTGCACATTACTTCTGTTCAATTGCATAGTGTAAGCACTTCCAGCAGTTTCACACTGGGTTTTATTTCATTAGTGAAACCACACGTGGATTATAATTCTCATCAACTGATAATATGCTAATTTGCTAGAAGCCAAAGCCAGGAGACCCCCCTACTCTGTGTATTGGCAATCTGTGGCCAGACCCTCTGAGCTCATGGGAGTTTTTCATACTACTCTGTTAAAAAATTTAAAAAGAGATATCTTTAAAATATTTCTAGTTTTTAAATTTTAAATCTACTTAACATGTTACATTCTCTTACCTGTTTAGAGAGTTGCATGGACATAGTGGCAGTCATGCTTTAGGGAAATCATGCCAACATCTTGGCAATCTGAGCATGCCAAAATATGCTCACATGTGGGAAAATGAAGGTTTTTGTTTGCTCGTAACATTTATCTGAGGGAAAGAAAAGCCATGTGGAAAATATTTTTATGACATACAAAAATTGCGGGATATAATTACTTACATTAATCTAAGAGAATCCTCATTAAAATATTTGAAAGGGTATTTCCCTTATAGAAATATAACCATAATTTGACTTAATATTCAGTAGTAAACATGAGATTGCACAACTGAAAATATTCTCATCCAAGTAGAATCTGCTAATTTTCTTTCTTTCTTTTTTTTTAAGGGGGTATTGGGGATTGAGCCTGGGACTTCGTACATGGGAAGCAGGTGTCAATCCCTGAGCTACACCCGCTCACCCTGCTAATTTTCTTTTAATATCACTAATGTTAGCACCAGAGAAATCACTTGGGTTCAAATTGGCATCATGAAGTCACTCATAAAATTTTCGCGGTGCAAGGGATCTGGTCTTTGTTGTTGTTACTGGTTTGGGGTGAGTGATGGAGAGTGTTCTTTAAAAGAAAACTGGAAGCCCCACTGCAGGTTGCAGAGCTCGTGGGCAATCTGTTGAGATTCGGACACAAGTCTCCTGGCCTGTATCCTGTCCCATACACTGCCGCCTCTGCCTACGCTTCTCAGTGTTTTCCCACTCTACAGCCACGACTAGTCCCTAGGCAATGACTTGCTGTGGTTTACAGTAAGACGAAACAGAGCATGTTAAAATGGCATGTTTCTACATGCTCTCACCACAGTTGACACTCATTATCTTGGCCATCTTGAAATTCAAGACATATGCCCTTTTTCCTTTTCCTTTCTGTTTTTCTTTCCTAATAAAAGATCACCAGTAATATTATGGTCTGACTTCTACGATATCATTCATTTAATTCTTCAAATTAAAGACAGTTGGCTCTGTTGATTTTGTCCTGAGGTTTCCCTTCGAGTTCAAAGCAAAACAAGGGAGGGTAAAGAAGAAACTGTTAATTCATCTTAATTGAGCTGGACCTGCTGAAAATACTCTGCAAGTCCCACCGAGATTGAACATGCAGTTTCAGCATCTGTTGAGAGCAGTGCTGAAGAAGTAATGCATTTGGTTTACGCTACTGCTCGTTCCCGGCTCCTCACTTAGCTTTTCACTGACTTCCTCAGCTCTCTTCACCCGACTCTCTCGCCTCTTGAGTCTTGGGCGCTTTTGTCCCTGTGGGGATGCTAGGCCACCTTGGTGCTGCCTTGGGCCGCGTTTCTTGATGTGGAATCCCCTGCTCATCCCCTCAGGCCCCTTGATTTCAGTGCCGAATGTGGCCCTGACTGTGCAGCACCTCCTGGGCGCTGTCCCATCCCTGTCTCCACCCGCCTCGCCCCGTGGTACCGTCACGTGGCTTTTACCTGTGGGAGGTGCAGACTGACTTTCACTCATGCAGCACTGTCAATTGCCTACCTGGTGTCATCCTTCCAGATGGAGATTCTCCACTCTTCAGACCAACTGTGTCCTTGCTTTTCTGTAGCCTGAGCCCTAGCACAGTCTTTGGCACAGAGAATGGGTTCAAAATAAATGTCTAGAGCAGCAGGGGGAAGTACAGGAAAAAAAGCTCAAAGATGTCATCTGGTTAAAGGTTCCTCCCACTCATGTGTCTTGGAGAGACTTGTGTCTTCCTGGGTAAATGAGCCATTGTCTTTCTGAGCTGATGTGATATGTCAACATTTAAATATAGATTATTTTGAAGGCTGCCAAGAAGGCTGTGTAGAAGCTACGGAAGGGAACTGGGGAAGCATCTAGACTGAGGAGAAGGAGAAACAAGAGGAGGCAGGGTAGAAGGAGGGCCACTGAGAGCCCCAGGGATGTTATTGTCATAGCAGCTTTGATGTGGAATAGGAAGGGCTGCCACACTTGACAAATAAGAATACAGGGTGCTCAGTTAAACTGAAATTTGAGAAAAACAGCGAATGAATTTTTAGTTTAATTATGTCCCAAATATTGCATGGGACACACTTATATTAAAATTTATCTGCAGGGGGAGGCAGGATCTGTGTGTGTGTGTGGGGGTGCAGAGCTAAGAGTTGGATCATGGAAAGACTGAGAGAGAGCAGAGGTGTCCCGTTCAGTAGCCTTGGGGTTGGGGTGGGGTGGGGGCGGTATTGGGGAGGTGACAAGGAATGACAGTGGAGGATGGAGGCCTTGGGATTTACTCCCCCACCGTTAAAGAAGGTCTGCTTTTCCCGTTGGTTTTTCTTTACTTCTGTTTTGAGTTATGCTCTTTTGAATATTCATAAACTCATTTTCCAAACAAGCTCTCTTAAATGCCCTCCCTCAGCAGGCTCAGTGGAGGAGCACTTCCTTCCCCTCTGCCGTGGCCCTCGGCATGCTCAGGCAGCAGCTGCCCACAACGTTCCCAAAGACAGCCGAGCCTCCCCCGGGTCACAGGCGTGCTTCCTGAGAGTCTGTGCTGCTTGTTTCCAAACCTGTTTATACCACCTGCGTTTGCGGTTAAAATGATTTAGTTTTGCTAAACATACATAAACCAATGGAACGTAAGTGGGAATATGTTTGCTTGTTTGTTTAACTACCGCGATTTCTTTGGAAGGGCTAAGAAAAGCAAGTCACTACCCAATCTCTGTGGAATTGGATGTGGGGTAGGACAGTTGTCAGAGGTTGGGGAAAATCATAAAAACGAAGGAGAATTTTATATGCAGGTTGTTTTTCATTGTTTCTTCAAGTCGATTAAAGAAACCAAAGCTGGAAATTCGTAGAAAATGCATTCTGGGTATGCTGTATGCACCAACGTTGACTTCGTGTTCTGGTCACAGGAACCCACAGTCAAAAGAAAGAAAAAGTTCTGGTCCTATATCAGGATAATGGTCCTCTTATAAGTTAAGTTAAAGTGCGAATGTACGTGGCTATCATTTTCCAGGCCTCTCCGGTTTAACAGCTACTTTGATCCACTGATCAAATCAGGTGAGAGTTCTCCCAGGCGTGGGTGCCCAGCCTCGCCCTTTCGGATTTTCCTTCTGCCTCTGCTACTTTTACCCGCTGACATGCTGCTCCGGTGCTCGCAGCATGTGATGTAAGTGGGTGAAAATGTGGATGTCCAAAAGGTATGTCGACACGCAAGGCCAAATGTCCCTTGTTTTGAGGTGTCCCTATGAAATGGAAGATGTGCTGGAATTTGGCCTCTGCTGCCAATAGTAGCCTGTGCAGGTCTTTTCTGGGACCGCTAGCGTGTCACCACAGCTTAGGGATGGGCGGTGCTGAGTCCTCCGAGACAGAATGTGCTTTGAGAGGATCATCTCTCGTCTGGACCCTGCAAATTATCTTTCCTTTGCTGAGTTTTCTTCAGTTATGTCCTTAATTTAATAAACAGCTTAGTGCTATTTCAATTAAAGCGTGCTGAAATTAAACATTTGGGAGGACATTCTGCATCCTTTGATAGTCAATTTTTCTGTTCCTGAAAAGCGATAGAGGCGTTAGCCTTGCTCAAAGGAGAATAAAATGATCTCCGATGTGTAGACTCGCGTGCTACACGGCAAAGTGCTATTACGGTGAGTGTGCTTGACAGAGACTCTTTACTCTAATGCAATCCTATCAGGGAGATGCAGTTTTATAGCACTCTCATTGCTGCTTCTGTCTCTGTAGTCTTTAGACTTGGGTGCAGAGAGGGGAGTAGCTGGTCTTGAGTTTCTGGGAGCAGTGCAGGAGGGCCACAGATGTTACATTTTAAACACGTTGAGATCCCTGGCATTTATGTTTAATCAGGATTTGCGCTTACAAATGGCCTGTTAAAAAGTAATTGTGCAATTAGCTTACTAAATCACCTGCTTTTTCATCAGGCTCTCCACATCTCTGAAAAATAGACTTCAATCTTAGAGACACTCCCCTGCTTCACTGCCATTTACCTTTCTCTACTGAGAGCTTCGGGGACTACAGAAATACTTAGCGTACCCACAAATATGGGGTTTGTGGAGTTTAAATATCACTTTTCAAACATTACTTCCTGATTCCTTAAATCAGTGTGTGTCGGATTGTCATCAGGACTTCACTGGGTCGGTCCAGGCTGGAGCCACCCAGGGTTTGGTTCTTTTCATTTAAGTCATTTGATTCGGAATCGTAACATCGTAAACTAGTTTCCTTGTTTGATGAATTTTGTAGTTTCTCTGCATAGAGACTGATTTGCTGCTGCTTCTTTTTTTCTTTTTTTTTTTTTTTTTTGATGTTGCATTTCTCCTATTTAAAAATATATAACTTTATACTTTAGAATAGTTTAGATTTACAGACAAGCTACACAGATTGTACAAAGCATTCCATGTGCCCTTTCCCCAGCTCACCCCACTGTGGTACATTTGTCACAACTAACGGAATTTATATACACTTTGAGTGTACATAAATGTTTGATTATTTTTTTTAATGATCTGTAAAAATATTTGGAAAACAGTGCAAATCAGCCTCCTGCAAGGGCTTCTCGAAAGAAAGTAGTTTAGGAATATGTAGAAGAATGAATTAAAATTAAATTTTGCATGCTTATATCTTAGTTAAAAATCAGTTAGTTTTATCAAAATCATATTTTACTGCCTTTATTTAATGTACTATTTTTTAACCTAATAATTCCATCTTGTTAATATGCTTTCAATTTACACCTATTTTGTAGAATACTGATAGTATAATGCTTCACCAAGGAACCAGTAGAGAAGACACTGAACATCAAGTTTAAGCTACTAAAGAGCACTTTGCTCCTTTGGGAGTAAGATCTGTTCCTATAAAGACATGACATTTTTAATGTCACTGGTCTGTTTTCCTTAGGTCCCCTTTTTAGTTCATCCCTCTCTTCTTGCTTGTGGAAGGAACCCAGGAAATCTTCATTGACAAAGAGAGTCGAGGAGAAAATTTGTTTCTTGGCTCTCCAAACTGAGGAGAAGTAAGGTGAAATGATTCCGAGCTGTGCTCTTGAGAAGTGAGTTGAGGGAACTCTGTGAGAGTTCCACTGGCTTCTGTTTGTTTTCTGCTATTTAGCTTGTTGAATAATTTGCAGATTCCCAGCAAAAAATCAGATATTGGTATTATCTCGTTTATGGGTTTATGACCAGTTTTGGGGCTTACATAGACATGTACAGTCTTAAAAATTCATTTATTTACTTTCTGTTCCTAGAAAATCAGTTTGTTTCATGAATCATCAATTATTTAATAAGAAAAGAAAAGGTCCTGTTTTAATTATATCCAAACACAACTTTAGTCTGTGTCGTTTAGGATGGAGTAATAATATTTAAAAATACTAATGTTTAAAATGCATTCTTGTTTTATCATGATTTAAATTATTTAAGTGGTCATTTGAAGAAGACTTTTAGGGGAAGAAGAGCACCTAATACAATTCTTATAAAATTAAAAGAAAATGGTAGAAAGTTCAACTATGTTTTAATTACTCTGAACGTTATCTGGACTGTTGGAATAGAAGAAAAAAGTTACATTTAACTATTAAACTAGAAACATATCATAAAATCACCATTTATACTTTTGTAATGTATTTTTTGAGTGAATTACTCTGGGACACAAAATCTATATGATGAAATGCAAATTTCCCATCAATTAACTCTCTCTCTCCCCACTAGTAAATCTGAATTAGAGATGTTTAGAAGTCATACATTATTATGTGTCAAAAATATAGAAAGTAGTTTATAGGAAGGGGGACAAGAATTACCATGTGTTACTAGGCCTGCTTGTAATTGAATTTTCTAAGTGCTAAACTCATGGTTTTTCCCCCTAATTGTATGTTTTATTGGTAAGGCCAGAAAACAAATGAGCTTTAGTCAGTTGAGCTAGGAGTTTGCTAACTTCCTCCACCGATGGGACAGCAGGAAGAGGCGTGTTTTATAATGACTGCCGTGAAAAGAAGCAGGGGAGGGGTAGGTGGGAACACATGGGATTGCTTCTGGCGAGTGATTCTTGACATTTCCTCTTGGTTTTGTTCTTTCATTTTAGATACTAGAGAAATGGCATAGCACAAGAGGATGTAATTGAGCCTGTCCTATTCTTTGCTTATACTCTTTACTATCTCATGTTGCTCCAAATTACCAGGAACCAAATGAAGAGCTTACTTAGATGTATCTAATTAACCATCACACCACACTGAAGGGTTCTAGCCAAGGAATTGGGTTTTCTTTTTAATAATGTGGAGAAATTAACCTTTAGCTTTCCAACTGTTGGATCCATCACTTAAAAAATTAGGAGTTGCTTCAAAGGTACATTTTCCTTCACTTCACTCTGTAAATACCAGGAAAGGAGTTAGATTTGTGTACAAGAGTACATAAAGATATAAACTGGCATTCATAAGAAATAGTTTATACAATATACTTGTTTCTGAAGTGACCCCCAAGGTTTTGGGACTTTGGTCGTATTCCTAACAGGAAGCCTTCTTTCCCCATCATTTTGGAGTAGGGTCAAATTTTCAGAAGAGACATGAAACATGTAAGGCAACTAAAAGTAATCTTTTTGCCCCACCCCCACCCTACATACAAGTAATTCCTGACATTTGACAAAGGATCAAAAGAACGAACAGGATTGGCGAATGCTGCCAGCTAGGCCCACTGGCTTCCTGGCTCTCTAGAAATCACTGCATCTCAAGCCGGGCGCCTGTGACCCTTTTGTCCTTGCGTCTGTCCTGCTCTCCATCTCTGACCACTGTCCTGTAACAATGACATTGGGCTCCCAGCTCTCAGGTTTGCTGCCTGTGGTGCTGTGGGCAGCTGCCCTCTGAGTCTGCTGACGCTCTCCCTTCTCCCTCTGCGCTCTCACCTGGCTAGGCACCCCCCAACATTCCCACTCAGCACTGCGTCACCCACATCATGGCCCTGCTATGCTCCATACAACTGCTCCTTCCATGGTTTCTTTCTCACCGGGCTTGGGAGCTGGAGCCGTGCCTGCAGATTTCCATTCACGTCCCAAGCCCCGACACAGGCCCGGGCCTGTAGCTGGTGCTTATGCGTCTATGTGTTAATAAAAGCATGGTGGATGATCCTGAAGGTCTCGTTACCTCCCCCACATTGCTGTCCATGACTGCCCGACCTGCTGTGCAGCACCCGCCTGTAACGGATCTCCTGCCCTGCCCTGGGCTTTACCTGCTGCACTCGTGTTGCTCCGGAGCTCCTGCGCTGGGACTCTGCCTCCAGGACTAGTGCGGCCCATTAGCCCCCAGTGGGCGAGGAGACCTGGCCCTCCTGTAGAGCGCCTGCAGGAGACAGACGATGACGCCAAAAGGCTGTGCCAGCCCTGTGAATAGACAGCAACTATTTCTACCCAACTTTTTTCACAATCGATGCTCCCGGTGCCTCCGTTCGGCATCCTTGATGTGTCCTGAGCTCCGTTCTGGCCCTGCAGGAGACAGACGCAAACAAGGGTGTGAGCTGGGCGCTTTCGCCTGTCGATTTTTCTGGACCACCCTGTGAGCAGCCCTTCAACTAAAGCATCTGCCTACACTGGGTGATCTGACCGCTTGGCACAATCCTGGGCCACAGAGAAACTGCCCGACTATCTCTAGATGCAAACATTGCCCTCTGATTGGAAAGGGCTTGCTTTGTGCTCTGTTCTGAAGGGAGGGGCGGAGCCTGGTGACACTCACCTCCTTCCTGTGGCCTCGTGGTTCCAGGTACGAAGAACCTTGCACGTCCTTCCAGGCAGCCAGGACTCTGGATTAGGACTTCTTTGACGTATGACCTTGGGGATTTCCACACTGACTCAGACGCAGGCAGGTCTGAAGTGGCCTCTCACGTGACATGTGGGCTGCGCCTGACTTCTCAGGGAGCCTGTGACCCACCTCCTGAGCCTTTCACAAACCTGCACACAGGCCTTCTTCTGCCCCTTCAACTCCGTAAACCCTGGCTGCTATTTCGCTGCTGCCTTAGAAGTGGTATTTGTTAATAATCGAGCATATATTTCTGGTAAAATCGTGAAAAATATGAGTGGTTTGTAAATAGAAAACACTTGTCTTTAGTATTTCAAAACAAGGCAGATGTGACTCTCCCACTCCCCCTGCCCGCCTGCCCGTTGCCTTGGGACTTGCTGCTGGCTCGTAGGTCAAGGGGAGTGTGCTTAGTGTGACTCTGGTTGCATGCTGTTCCCCTTTTCCCAGTGCAATGGTCGGTGATTGCTGCCCACTAAGTCCGAGGCACACAGCAGTGCCCCAGCCCCAGGAGGAAAGCTCCCGCTGCTTCTCGTCTGTTGGCCGAGGCTTGCGGAGGGCACTGAACTTCGTGCTCTCTCCCCACGCTCTCTAGCGCCTGTTGGTGAGATGAGGTTTTATGCTTCCAGGGCCCTGCTCACATGCTGCCTTGTGGCTGCCGAGCCCGGACCAGGCTCACACCCTGTCTGGTCTTAGGCTTTGCCAGAGGTTCTGACTGGCGCTCGCAGCGACTCAGCGTGACGAACCGCACAGTGAGGCTTTGCGTGCAGCGTGCTCTCTCAAGGCTGCTCTCCGATGTGGGAGCAGAACCTGGTGACTGTCACCTGAGTAGACTCCTAGACCATTCTTCTGTCTTGCACCAAGGCAGATTGTGTTTGCTCTATGTGCAAAAGCATACAATTCTCTAGCTATTGGATGATCATTGTTAATGCAGTTTTCATTAAGCCAAGCAGGCAGTTTTGTGTTCAGACTCATCAGGCAATTCTTTTTGTCAGGGCAGGATTAAATTTTACTTTGAAAGTGATAGCATAGAGGGAGATCTGTCCTTGGAGAAAAGGTAGACTGCGAATCAGGGGTATTTTCCAGCAGAGGAAGTTGCTAATCCTAAGTTAGATATATCTTCTCACATTCAGATGCCCTCGCAGCAAACCCCATTGCAGAGTCATTTTCAAAACCCAAATTCAGGGCTATTAGCTACGACAAGATTCTGGTATAGTCAGTGTCTTAGTGCATATACATTTCAAGTTTCTTGTATAAAATGATTTATGGAGCATGAGGTTTTTGTTTATGTTTTTTAAAGAAGGGTGCCATTGAGCTATAGATTTTGGGCATCTTTACAGAGACCAGAAATGAACTCTGTAACTTCATCACAAGCGTATTCTCTCATTAATTGATAGACCCATCTCTCCTTATTTAGAGTTATGACCTTCGCCCTACTGGACAGTTTTCTCCTTTGTATGACTATTTATGTCAGGCCCTCTGATTTTCACTGACTTTAAATCTTTAAATTCACTCGCTCTGTCAGCCGTGCCAGGGATTGCTCGCGTGCCTCCTGGGGGTGGCCGTCTTCCAGGCACTAGGATCCGGTGGTGAAGGAAACCAAAGCTCCCTGCCCTCCTGGAGTTTATAGTCCAGCCAGGGAGACAGGCCGTCCACAGAGGCTCTAAGAAGCAGGTGGATTATGGAATAGGCACGGAGGTGCCAGGGCCTGGGAAAATGGGCTAAAGCAGCCGGGGGTGCTGGGCTGGGTGAAGGGTTACAGCCTTATGTGGGACGCAGCAGAATGTGCCCTTGGGAGAGGCGGCCTCAGAGCCAGGCTTTATGGAGGGCAGGGAGTGGGCCATGTGGTCATCTGAGAGAAGAGCCTTCTGGCACAGGCATGAGCCGGCAAAGCACCCTAAAGGGGGAGGAGCTCGACAAGTCCCAGCGGCCCTGGAGGACAGTGCACCTGGGGCGGTGGGCAGTGGGGTCAGCGAGCTGGAGGAGGAGGCTGCTCTTGGGAGAGTTCTACTCCTTTGCATGGGTCCACCCCAGTACTGTCATTTAAGATAATGGTTTTATCCCAAATCAGGGATAATTTACCAGAATTCCCATGAGGTAACTAATGTTTGCGGTTTCTGATTCTTCAAACAAATTCCTCCTGTTGACCTTGTTTCTACTTTACTGATCAACCTGGATTTCTTCTTTTTGCCACTTCACAGCTGATTTAAATTCAAAACAAGTGGGCTTCATTATCTGGGATGCTTCTTGTTTAGACAGGAACTAGGAGCACTGTATTTCGTAAACTTTTAACTGTGTAGCCAGATAATTAGCTTGTGAGAAACATACTCAATTTTGCAAACAAGCAGCGATTCTGGAGAGTAATTAAAATTAGTCATTATAGTAATGCTTTGTGGATTTACCTTCCAATCCACGCTGTTAATATCTTGTCTAAGCATGATTAATAAAAAAATAAAAAATCTTGACAGAGCATCTGTTGCAAAGTGACTTCCAATTTGCACCTCTCTTACCTGCCTGGTGATTAGAGTTTTGGGTCCAGATAAAGGGAAACTGACTTGGTATGTTTCAGTGTGTGTGTTTGGGGGTGAGGAGGGGAAGTGGGAAATAGCTGAAATGGCATGCTTGTCTTTAGTTAAAAAAAAAAAAATTAACCCTTAAAATATATGAACTTTGTTCAGGGAGATTGTTCTCAATAAACCAGTATTTTGTATTCTCTAGTTAAAACTGTGACATTCGCCATTTTGATCGATGCTACGGGTCTATTTGTTAATTATAATATTATAATATTATAGCCCTAAACTTGGACTAGCGAAATGGCCTCTTCTAATGGTTTCAGTGTATCTATGTAGAAATAATTAATTGGAAATATAATATCCATGTAACACTGGATAAATTGTGATATATTTAGATTAGTATCCCCTTGAATGTTTCTCTCAACAATTGAACATCTGACAGTGTTTTCTTTCTAGAAAACTGTGATGTACAAACACCTCCAGTGCAGGCTTGCCACAGTTGTGGCTGTTTGTTACCTTGTTCTGCACACCAGGTGGTCTCTTTAGGGCACTAAGTAACCTCAACATGGACTGGTGACCCCGGTGTTAAAACAGAGTTGCCGATAAACTCCTTCTCAATATACTCCCCCCGCCCTCCCAGAATTTATGCTCCATGAGTACTTCAAGAATAGTATCTGGCACCCAGTATGCCTCCAGAAATGTTTGTGAAATGAATGGGTAAATAGTGTCAATCCAGTCCTAGGGACTGAGGATCACAGAATATGTTGCTTTCCTAAGACTTGTTTTGGCATAGCTTAACCTTACACATGTGATTTATATTTTGGATCCCTTTGATGTGCTGTTTTTAAAATAATTAATTGCATTTATTTTTACTTGTGGTAAAATGTATACAACACACACAAAAAATCATTTTAACCATTTTAAGTACACAATTCTTTGACCTTCAGTGCATTGACAATACTGTGTAACTTTCACCACTATTTCCAGACTATGTTGATCATCCTAAACCAAAACTCTTTTAGCAATAGCGCCCTTTCTCTACTTCCCCCACTCCGGATTACCCTTATTCTGGCTTCTGTAGCTAAGAATTTGCTTTATCTAAGTATTTCATATAATAGAAATAATACAGTATGTGTCCCTTCGTGTCTGGCTTTTTCACTCAACATGATGTCTTTATGGTTCATCCATGTTGTAGCGTGTACCAGCACTTCATTTCTTCTTACGACTAGCATTCGGTTGCATTGACAATACCACATTCTGTCCATTCATCTGTTGTTGGACACTTAGGTTGCTTCCACTGACTATTGTGAGAAATGCTGCGATGAACGCTAGTGTGAAAATTTCTTTCCAACTCCCTGCTTTCAATTCTTTTTAACATATACCTAGGAGTGGAATTTCTAGGCCATGGGGTAATTCTAGGTTTAGCTTTCCGAGGAATTGCCATGCTGTTTTCCACAGCGACGGCACCATTTCATATTCACACCAGCAATGTATGAGACTTCCTTGCCAACAATTATTTTCAGGTGTTTTTTTGTTTTGTTTTGTTTTGTTTTTATTAATAGCCATCCTAATGGTTGTGAAGTGGTATCTCATTGTAGTTTTAATGTGTATTTCTCTAATGGCTAATGATGTTGAGCATCTTCTTTGGAGAAATGTCTATTCAAATCCTTGGCCCATTTTTTAAATTGGGTTGTGTGTCTTTTTTGTTGTTGGGTTGGAGGAGTCTCTTACATATTCTGGATAATTACACCCTTATCAGATATATGGCTTCTAAATATTTTCTCCCATTCTATAAGTTGCCTTTTCACTTTAGAAGGAAAGATTTCCTTCTGCCATTTTGCTATTTGTTTTCTTTTTCTTTTTTTCTTGTTTGTTGTTTTTTGTTTCTCAGTTACTGTCTTTTTTATGTATTTAGTTGCTTTTTTGTAGGGTACTATTTTGATTCCCTTCTTTCTACTTCTCCATATTTTTTAGTTATTTTCTTAGTGGTTATCCTTGTAATAGCAATTAACATTGTAAACTAATAAAAACTGAGTTCAACTAGTACAAACCTAGTTTGGGTAGCATACAAATTCTCTACTCCTGTGACTCTCCATCCCTCCCCCTTTATATTGCTTCAGATTACATTTTTATACATTTATGCCCATTAACATAGATTTTAAATGTTATTTTACATATTTGCTTGTTAAATCATATAAGGAGGAAAAAGCAGTTACAAACCAAAAATGCAATAATGGATTGTTTTAAACTGTCGTTACCTTCACCAATGTTCTTTATTTCTTCTGGGGACTTCGAATATCCTAATTTCTCCTAGTTTTTGAAAGCGAAGTTGGTCAGTTACAGATTCCTGGTTGCTGGTTGTTGCTGTTGTTGTTTTGTGCCCTCCCCTGCCTTCGTTTCCGTGGTTCCTGATGAGAAGTCGCTGTCAATCTCATTGGGGCTCCCTCGTATGTGAAAGTGGCTTCTTTCCTGCCGCTTTCAAAGTCCTCTCTTTGTCTTTGAGTTTTGACAGCTTCACTATCATATGTCCTGCCTGGGATTCGTTGACCTTCCTGGATGTGTGTATTTACGTCTTCCATCAGATTGCGGATGTTTTCAGCCACGGTTTCGCTTTTTCTGTCCCATTCTCTCTCTCTTGTCCTTCTGGGGCTCCAGTGCTACATCTTTCTGTATGCTTGATGGTCTCCTACAGGGCCTTCAGTCTCCGTTTTTCTTCCTTATTTTTCTTTTTCCTCCTCACACTGTATAATTTCAGTGGTCTTGTTTTCAAGTTTGCTGATCCATTCTTCCTGCCTGTTCAAATCTGCTGCTGAAACCATCTAAGTTTTTCATCCCAATTACTGTACTTTGTAGCTCCAAAATTTGTTTTGTTCTTTTTAAAAATTTTTTTATTTTTTCAGACAATGTTTTCCTAATATTCATATATGGATTCCTTTAACTCATTGAACATGTTTAACAGAGTTGATTTAAATTCTTTGACTAATAGTTTCAATGTATTAGCTTCCTCGGGGATGGTTTCTAGCAAATTCTTTTTCTTTCCCCCGTAAATGTGGGAATGTTCCTCCATGTGCTTTGTCATTTTTTGCTGAGAACTGAATATTCTGAGTATTACGTTGTCATATCTATGGGCATCTAGCTCTCCCACTCCTCTGGGACTGCAAGCTATTTGTTTTTGATGTTGTTGTTGAGGCTAGAGCACAAATATGTGACTTTTCCAAACCGGGAGTGGAAAAAAAAATAAATAAATACTACCTCTCCAAGACTCCTTTGCTGTTTTTCCCTGAGGGGAGCTGGACAGGTGGCTCTCCTCAGAGCCATCTCCCCCCACCCACACTCCCAGCGAGCTGAAGGAGCGGATCAAAAGCCGTGAGAGTGATCACAGCACACGTCTCCAGATTTTGAAAGACTAGGTCTTTAAGGCCCACCGTGGCATCGGCACCGTGGCTGCTCCAGGAGGAGACCGGGCCTCAGTGCCCCCTGCTGCTTGCCGCGCTGCTGGGGGAATGGCCGCTCTGCCCTGAGAGTGGAAGTCTCTGCTTTTCACCACAGCTTACCTCACCTTCGTCCAGCTCTTCTCTGGATGCTGCACAATGTCCCACCATGTTCCAGAGTTTCAAAATAGTAGATTCAGACAGATCCTGCCAGTTCAATAGTTGTCTTCGTGGAGGGGCTTATTCTTGGAGTTTCCTACTGTATCATCTTCCCACAATGCTCTTGATGTGCTGTTCTGATGACCAAGTTTATTGCCGATATTTGTTCTTACATAATATCACTCTTCTTTTCTAATAATAATCAAAATCGTATTAGGTTAGTTTGACAGATTTTATTATTGATGGTACCCAATACATGATACACAATTTATAAGTTCTATTTTAATCCAATATCCAAAATAATAATTGGACCTTAAAGACATGCCCATTAACATCACTAAGAAGTCAAAGGCACTCGCTGTCATCACCACAATTGGACATTGTGCTGATGGGGTTAGCCTGGGCAGTAAGTCTAGAAGCAGAAATAAGGCTGACAGTGATTAGAAAGGGCAACACAAAATTATTGACAGATAATGGTTTGATTTATTCAGAAATTCTCCAAACAGCAAAAACTTTTGGAAGGAATAATAAGAGTTCTGTGAGTTCCAGTACAAAATAAACATACCAAGTTCAATAGTGTCCCCAAATATGCAAATACCTGTAGAAAATCCAAGATGCTTATTGAAAAAAAGTAGTGCCACCCCCCTCCCCAAGAAACAAATGTAACAAAAGCATGAAAACCACAAAATATTTCTGAATGGCATAAAAATAGACTTGAACGAATGCAGAGACAGTTTATGTGCCTAAATGGGAAGGCTAATACTGTAAGCCTATTCAATTAATTGAAAAATTCAATGGAATTTCAATTTAAATACCAATGGGGATTGTTTCAAACTCAATAATGTGGTTCTAAAGTTCATGGGAGAGAACAAGTTGGCATGGATACTCAAGAAAAGTGTGAAAAACAAGAGTAATGAGGTAGGACTTGCACTGCTGAATAGCAACTCATTGTAAAGCTACAGTCATTAAAGTGATGCGACATTGGCAGAAAAATGAAGCTAGACCAGTGAAATAGAATTAAATGCCTGGAAAATAAATCCTGGCACTTATATGCAAAATGTTCCTATGGTAAAGTTACCATTTCAAATTAGGGAGGAGTAGAAATATTACTTAAGAAATATTACTGGAAAAATGGTTAACTGTTAAAAAATATTAAAGTTAGTCATGTGCCTTACATTATATACCAAAATAAATTTTGGATGGATTCTGTTAAGATAAGGACCAGAAAAACTCATACAATCTGCAAGAAGCTATATGTGCATATTTAATCTCGGAATAGAAAGAACTTCTGTACTTAGTAAAGGAAAGACTGACCAGCTTACATAAAAATTAAAACTTCTCAATATCAAAAAACACCATAATAAAAGGAAACAAATATCGTAAAATCTTTGAGAATGATTGCAAAGCATAGTCTTTTCCTGTGGAAGGGTTTGCACATGAGTTCAGCACTGTGACTAACACTCTCATGTTGATGGTGAGAATGCCAGTAGCTATAGTCCTTTGGAAAGTCAATTTTTATTTGATTATTAAAAGCCTAAAACATGCTTTTGCCATTTGACCATTCCTGAAATGTCTCTTAAGGAAATATGTGCAACATTTAGCTTAAGGAAATATACACACCTAGTTTGGAATAGTATGGAGCCCATGAAAAATCATGTTGTCAAGGAACGTTTTTATGATATCTGCAGGTCCTCCTTCACCGTGTAGTAAATATTTAAAAAAGGAGCTTTGAAATGTTACATATGGTGTGATCCTACTTTTATTTATTTATTTTTTACCGGGAGGTCCCGGGGATCGAACCCGGGTCCTTCCATGTGGGAGACGGACGCCCAACCAGTTGAGCCACATCCGCCCCCCCCTACTTATACTTAAACTGTTCTATTTCTCTATGTGTGTGTGTGTGTGTGTGTGTGAGAGAGAGAGAGAGAGAGAGAGAGAGAGAGCGCGCGAGCGAGCAGGGAGGAATCCACTAAAATATCATTATTAATTGGATATGGCTAGTAGGAAATTTTTTGTGATGTCCAAATTTCCTTATATGTATAAAAGATCATACAGTAGGGGAAGCGGCTGTGGCTCAATCAGTAGGGCTCCCGTTTACCATATGGGAGGCCCCGGGTTCGGTTCCCGGGGCCTCCTGGTGAAGGCAAGCCCGCCCGCACGGCGTGGTTAGCTGACCCAGCGAGCACAAGCAGCAAGTGGGGGATAAATGAATAAATAAATAAAATCTTTAAAAAAAAAAAAAAGATCATACAGTAAAGTTCAACCTTTTTAGTTTTGAACTTTGACAAATGAGTACAGTTGAGTACAGTTGTATAATCACCATCACAAACAAGATAAGACTATTTCCATCACCCTAAAAATTCCATCATGCCTCTCTGTAATCAGTCCCTCCTTTTTGTTGCTATAGTTTTCCAAGTGTCATATAAATGGTGTTATATAGTATGATGTCTGGCTTCTTTCACATAATACGTATGAGCCTCATCGTGTTGTTTATATATAAGTAGTTTGGTCCTTTTTATTGCTGAGCAGTATTCCATCTTTTGTTTATACACAATTTGTTTATCTATTTACCAGGTAATAGACATTTGTGGTGTTTCCACATTTAGCAATTATGAATGAAACTGCTATAAATATTTGTGTAGAGGCCTCTTGTGTGGATATACGTTTTCATTTCTTTTAGGGTAAATACCTGTACCTGGGATTGTTGGGTCATATGGGGGTTTCAATTGCTCCACATCTTTGCCAGCATTTGATATTGTCTCAAGTTTTGGTGGAGGTGGTGGTGGTTCTTTTTCAACTTTAGCCATGCTAATAGGTTTGTAGTGGTATCTCATTGTGGTTTTAATGTGCATTTTCCTAAAGGCTAAGGACATTGAGCATGCTTTCATATGTGGCTTGGCCATCTGTATCTCTTTTTGGTGAACTATCTATTCAAATTTTTTGCCCATTTTTTGAAGGGTTGTTTTCGTATTGTTGAGTTTTGAGAATTCTTTATATATCTTGGATGCAAGCCTTTTATCAGATCTGTGGTTTCCAGATATTTTCTCCATTTCTGCAGCTTTTCTTTTCACTTTCTTTACAATGTCTTTCAAAGACGTTTCATGCTTTTAGCTTCTTAAGAAATATTTTCCTAACTCAAAGTCATGCCAGTTTTCTCCTAAAAGTTTTATAATTTAAAATTCTAGATCTGTTATACATTTTTAGTTAATCTTTGATTATGATGCAAGGTATGGATTCTCTTTATTCTTTCTTCCATTCTTTCTCTCTCTTACCTTCTTTCTTTCCTCCCTTTCTATTTTCCCTTTATTTATCATGTAGGTATACAGTTGTTATAGCACTATTTGTTGAAAAAATTATATACTTTCCTTTGGATTTTCTTGGCATCTTTGTTGAAAATTAATTAACCTTATATGTGTGGTTCATTTTCTCTTGCTTTCATCTCAATGTCTATTATTTCACCAGGACCACACCGTCTCAATTTCTGTAGATTTTAGTAAGTCTCTAAAATAAGTAGTGTGCGTTCTTTATTCTTTGTTCAATGTTGCTTTGCCTATTTTACATTATTTTCTTTTCTATATAAATTTTACAATCAGCTTGTTTATTTCTACCTACAAGACTGCTGGATTTGGAAACTGTAGATCAATATGGGAACTGGACAACATTGAGTCTTCCAGATCATGAATGTGGAATATCGCTCCATTTTCCCTCCCTCCCTTCCTCCCTCCCCCCCCTTCCTCCCCCCCTTTCTTTTTTTTTAGGTTTTCTTTGATGCTTTTATCAATGTGTTGTGGTTATCAGCATACAGATTTTGTGATTTAAAAATATTCGTCATTATACGTTTTTCTTAGTCATCATCATCATCATCATCACCACCACCATCGCTGTAGCTGCATTTCCTTTGTGTAGTCAGCCACTGTGCTAATATCCTCACATACATACCCAATTAAACCTTTCAAGAATTTCAGATTTTAGGATCATTATCCCCATTTATCAGAAAGATCAAATAGCCTGTTCTACTTTATTTATTTATTTATTTATTTTTTTTAAAGATTTTATTTATTTATTCATTTACGCCCCCCCTTGCTGCTTGTGCTTGCTGGGTCAGCTAACCACGCAGTGCGGGCGGGCCTGCCCTCACCAAGAGGCCCCGGGAACCGAACCCGGGGCCCCCCATATGGTAAACAGGAACCCTACTGATTGAGCCACAGCCGCTGTTCTACTTTATATAGGGTTCGTAATCATGGTCAAGTGAAAATTCCAACCTGTGCCTTTGAAAAGTTTATTCTTGAATTCTAAACATGTTTTAAAAATCATGTACCTATATAAATTTTAAAATAAAATGAAGAGCATTATAAAATAATGAAAGAATGGAGAGTGAGATTGAGATCCATATCTGGTAGGGATCCTCTTATTTACCACTGTCCCTGGAGAGCTTCTGTTAAAGCCCAAGTATGTGTCTCCAATGAATGGTCCAAATGAATGAACTGTTCCTGCCTTTCAAAAGAGTAAGTATGGTGGAACTTAAAAACTGTAAAACCCCTCCATTTAGTAATATTTTAGCTCCACAAACATTTTTCTGCTCGAATATCCATGGGTTGCTTATATCTCTTCACTACCAACCCCCCCCCCTTTTTAACCCCAATGTATCTTAAAATAGTGAAATCATTTCTTCTAGTACCATTATTATATTCAGTAATAGTTCCATTGATTGGAAAGAATTCTTCTTTAGGATTTCCTTGGCATTTTACAGTTTTTGTAATATTATATCCTAATTAGTTATTGTCATATATATCTTCCCTACTAGACTGTGTGTAGAAGTGTCTCCCCCCCCCCAGCTTTTTATTTTGAAAATTTTCATATGTACAGAAGTGTTGGAAAAATATTGCAGTAAAACCTGCATATCTTTTATCTAGATTCACTCCTTGTTAATATGTTACTGTATTTGCGTATTCTCATTCCCTCCCTCTGTCCCTCCCTCATCCTCTTTCTCTCTCTCTCTTTTCCATTTGTATAATGTATAATGTAAAGTGGTTTTGTGTTTTGTTTTCTTTTTTTGCTGGACCAAAAGTTGGTTGCAGGCATCATGGCATATCATCCCTAAATGTTTTACTTATCTCTTAGGAATATCATACTTATGAAAATTAACAACGATTCCCAAATGTAAACTAATACAAAATTTCCCCCATTGACCTTTTATTAGACTCCAGGACAGTCGTCTTGTCAAACGGCCCATATTCTGGATTTATCTGATCATTTCCTCATCAGGAAATTTTTGGCAAAAAGCATTATCCATGTGATACTGTGTCTCTAGCATCCCACCACACCGTGAGACACAGAACCTAATTAAGAAGAATCTGTGGGGTGATACTTTGCTCCCCAGTGACTTTTCACATGATGGTTTCGTATCCAGTGATGAGTCTTGCCTGAACCATACCAACCATTATTTTAGGAGTTGAAACAGGCAATTTTCTAATTCTATCATTTTTCTATATAATTCTATCTGGTAGTTTTCTGTAAAAAAGAGCTTTGTTGCGTTTCGATTCCTTCTCTCTCTTTTTCTCTGTGCGTGTATTTCGCATCAGTGTAGAAGGATTTTTTAAAAAGTTCCATGGCTCTCCTTGTTCATTTGATCCTTGACTGTCCCAGTTGTCCCACATTTGGCCAGGGGGCCTCCTCAGGTGATGCCGTTTCCTTTTGATGTGGCCCCATCTGTCTGAGCACTCCCTTGCTTTCTGGCATAGCATGTGCCAGGTGCACGGAGCGCTTGTCCTGGGCAGAGCCTGTTGATATCAGCCGCAGACCTACCCCCAGCGTCTCATGGATTCATCACAGAGCACAATCCTTGAATGCTTGCTGACTGTTGCATTTGTTCATTCTCTGCCCCATTTTGAATCTTAGCATCGCTTTGGCCTTTCCCCCTTAGTGTCTTAGGGTTGCTTTCCAAGTGCACCCTCTTCCTCAGAATCTCAAGACCCTTTGATTTCCGCAGAGCTGGGCTGAGGGTGACACGGGTGGGAGCGGAGCCCCCGTGGATTTGCTGCTACTTGCTGCTACTTGCTGCTCCGTCTTCCTCTTACGCACCTTCTAGGTAGATACACTGTTCATGGAGAAGGTTTCTTGAGTGCCCACAAGGAGAGTCACAGTCCCATATGGAAAGAGATTTTGAAAACAAACACTAAGATATTTAGTGCCAAAGCGGCTTTGGTACTGTAAGCAGTGGTCAGCCAACAAGCTAGTGGATGATCCATTTCTGAAGTGTAGTGTTTGAGCAAATATGCTCAACCATATATGTTTATGTACAAATATACAGATCCTAAGAAATAATTTATAACTGGCATTATCTGGATCTCTATTATGCAATAATCTCATATTCCAAAATATTTATCCTCCTTATAATTCATTAATATAAATTTTTAATACTTAATATGTGACGTACTTTCTCCTCACTATCTCATCCAGCCAATGAGAATAAAATTAAGAAATGCATCATTTTAGGACTCATTGTGTAGAATTCCATTTCATCCAAGAAAGTAGTTTAACTTTCATCTATAACTATGATAGTAATAGTGGCTTTTGTGGACAGAACTCAATTTTTAAGAAAATGGCTAGAGATATTGATCCTCCCTTCCATAGTAAGAGTTTGTTAAGACTGACTCACTCTTGTTTCTTGTACTGTGTTTACAGTTACTATATATCATGGGATATATCTTGGAAAATCCTGAACTCTCCAAGTCTCTAACCTTTCTTGATTTACTGGATTTATAAAAAGAAAATATAAAATGTTCTGCTTTATCATCTGTCTTGACCTAGCAATAATAAATTATACTAAGAAGTAATATACAAAGTATATAGTCCTCATTATATCATATAGTTTTATATGTAAAATTTGATTAGGTAATTAATTTTATCATCCATGACAAATATGAATATGTGTTTAAATTATAATATCGAATAAGTGGGAGTAACTGTTAAGGATAACTTAAGGGAAACGGCTGTGGCTCAATCAGTGGGGCTCCCGTTTGCCATGTGGGAGGCCCCGGGTTCGGTTCCCGGGGCCTCCTGGTGGGGGCGGGCCCGCCCGCATGGCGTGGTTGGCTGACCCGGCGAGCGCGGGCAGCAGGGGGGGGATAAATGAATAAATAAATAAAATCTAAAAAAAAAAAAAAAAAAAGGATAACTTAAGGTCTAAATAGTCCCTTTTAGTGTATTTGTCCTATAAATGTCTGTCTACAATTACCACCACTGTAAAATTAAAATTGATTTTGTTTTAAAAATTAGATTTCTTTCCTTGTAGTGTCTCAAATGATATGAGATACTAGTACTCTGAATTCAACCAAGCACTCAATTTAAATTTAAAATACAGTTTTGATTTTTGTTGCTAGTCATTAAAAATAGCTAGTAAATGGCATTAATGTCATTTGTTTTTCCAAACACTCCCCCTTACAAAAGAAGAAAACATATTTTGCAAATTAAGTGAATAATAATTAGCCATACATTGAATGGAGGCGTCGTGTGATCTTTATTTTTATTTATTTATTCATTTATCCCCCCCCCCCCCGCTGCTTGTGCTCGCTGGGTCAGCTAACCACGCCGTGCGGGCGGGCTTGCCCTCACCAGGAGGCCCTGGGAACCGAACCCGGGGCCTCCCATATGGTAAACGGGAGCCCTACTGATTGAGCCACAGCCGCTTCCCTCATGCGATCTTTAGACAACAAAAGAGACAGAAACCAAGCACTCCTCAATTTTACCAAGTTTTATGTTTCTAGAAAAGGGGTATTAAGTCCAAAATGATGTGTGAACATTTTTTCCATGAAGCTGAGTTTTAATGCTGGTACCCAGAGGAACGCCCAGCTCCAGCTCCAGTGCAGTTCTGACTGTCCCCGGAGCTGGGGCAGACTCCACAGGGAAGGAATCCCTTTCGAGATTGCCCTTCCAATGCCAGCTGCCCATTTTGGGGTTCCTGGGCCCCTCCCATTTCTAACCAACTAACCAGGGATTCTCTCCACCCCCAGAAGTTTAATAATTTCTTAAAACGGCTCTTAGAACTCAAGAAAGTTCTATACTTATGATTATTGTGTGATTATTTAAAAAAAAAAAAAAAGGATGCAACTCAAAAGAAGCCAAAACAAGAGACATACAGAGCGAGATCTGGGAGGGTCTCGAGTGCAAAGCTTCCGTGTTCTCCCCCCGTGGAGTCAGGGCGCATCACGCTCCCAGCACACTGATGTATGAGCAGTCACGGAGCTCACTCGAGCTTTGGTGTCCAGCTTCTTTATTGGGGTTGTATGATGCTGACGTGATTGATTGAATCAATCTCCACCCCCTGTCCCCTCCCTGGAGGTTAGGCTCTAAGCTCCAACACCCTAATCGCCTGGTTGTTCTCTCCGATGTGGCCAGCCCCTCACCCCTATACTGTGGCTGGCTCCGCTCTGTCACCTTGTTAGCATAAACCATCCAGTGTGACCCAACACAGATTACAAAAGACACTCCCATCATGGAAGTTTGCAGGAAATTAAAAGTTATCTCCGAGGAGCCAGGACAAGTGCCAGGCCTCTTTTAGGAGGCCAAAACCCTGAATCAGTACTCGACTCAGACATTTTACGCTATCTTATGCTTAATCTAATAATTTGTCAATGACACGTGAAGTACAGCAGTGACTTTTGTGTCTTTTCAGATAACCAATCTTCTCTTCCTTCATTTTATAACATTGTTCTTCCAGCATTTTTAACAATTTCTTCATTAAACTCTCTTCCCCTCTGCTTTTAAAATGATTGTAGGTGACTTTAAGATAGTCCATATGATGTAAAAGCACTTAAGTGAGGGAATCAAAGCAAAGGAGGAATATGTCTTATTTTATTTCAACAAATCTAAAGTGAAAGAACAACTTAAGGAGGGTCGTGTTATTTGGAAGGATTTTTCCAAATGCGTTATTAGTATTATAAATCTGAGTAATATGCTCCATGCCTTATAAGGGCAAATACTTTGACTTCTCATGAAAATCAGCTGCCCCCTGTCCCATCTTCTCCACTTACAAGTCTCAGTCCGCAGAAGTAACTTTTTTAGTTTTTTTTCCCCCATATATATTTATCTTCCTTGAAAAGTGACATGTTTGCACATCTGCTTCTCTGTTGTTGTTTTAGGTTCAGTTATTACTCTATCTGGATGAGGATTTCGAAACCTTACCACCAGCCCTAACACACAAAATCCTTTTTCTCCCGCTCTCCTAACTTACCCCCCTTTGCTTAGCTTGATAATACAGTTTTATCTATTTATGACCAGTTATCTTTCACGGCTGAGACTCATAGGGAAGTAAGAGCACATTTCTGTTTCTCTTTTATTGCTTTGTTTACCCTGGCTTTGGCGACTGTCTCCTTTTGTGTTTGCTTTCCTATGTATTTATCACTAATGCATTCCCAATCTGTTTTGACAGAAGAGAAAACCGCCCTCTTAATAGTTTCAAGCATGTCTAGTAGTCGATCAGTGTCCTCTTCCTTGCAAACGTGTCTTCTAAAGGTCTCATTTTTTCTGCACCGTCTGGACAGTTAACGTTTCTGAGCTGCAGTCCAGGTGTCTCCCTGGCATCTCCCTTCACCTCCTTCCGGAAATGCCATTTCTGCCTTTCCTGGGCCAGATCCAGCACTCCAGACACCCATACCCTGTTTCTTTGGTTTATTTCTCATGCAGTTTTCTGTGAAAGGGAATGTTTGGGGTACATAGTATAAGATGTTGCATATCTGAAAATACCTTTGTTCTAGCTTGGAAAGAATTTTTCCTATGAGTTTTAAAGGACAAGCTTCACAGTATTTCTATTGGGAAATCAGATGGAATTCTGCATTCTGATCCTTTTTTTTCCTCTCTCATATGTTTCAGTGATTGCTTTTCCCCTCATGTTCTGAAATCTCACAATGGTGAGTCTTGGCAGTACTGAATACTCAGTGGGCCCTTTCATTTTGGAAATACATGCCATGTTAGGGAAGTTATCTTCTATCATTTCTGATTAATTAATATATATTTAATTAACAGCTTTATTGAGATGTAATTTACACACCATAAAATTAATCTAAAGTGTACAATTTTAATGGTGGCTCTTGTATATTTAGAACTGTGTTATCATCACCAGTTAATTTTAGAATATTTTCATCACCACAGAAAAAACCATGCACCATTAGCAGTGACACCCCATTTCCCCCCAAATCCCCAGTCCTAGGCCATCGCGGATCTTCTTTCCATCCCTATAATTTTGACTATCCTGAATATTTCATATAAAAGAAATCATACAAGAATATGATCTTTTGTGACCAGCTTCTTTCACTGAACATAACGCTTTCAAGGTTCCTCCAAGTCATAGCACGTATCAGAATAACATTTCATTGTATACCACATTGTGTTTTTCCAGTCATCTAAGCGATAGACATTTGAGTTGTCTCACTTTTTGGCTATTACTGGTAGTGCTGCTATGAACATTTGTGTACAAGTGTTTACCAGCAAATTTGTTTTAATTTTCTTGGATGTATGCCTAGAAGTGGAACTGCTGGGTCATATGTTAACTGTGTTTTTATCTTTTGAGGACCTGCCAGACTGTTTGACAACATGGCTGCCATTTTACATTCCCCTGAATGTATGAGGGTTCCAATTTCTCCATCTTTTCAACAACACTTGTTATTATCTGTATTTTTTATTATAAGCCATTCTGGTGAGTGTGATGTGGTATCTCGTTATAATTTTTACTTTTGTTTCTGTGTTGGCTAATGATTTTGTTCTTTGCATGCACTTATTGAGTGACTATGTGTCTATCTTCTTTGGGGGACTGTCTATTCAGATCCTTTGCCTGTTCTTATTTGGGTTGCCTGCCTTTATTAATGAGTTATAAGAGGTCTTTTCGTATTCTAGATAAAAGTCCCTTATGATGTGTATGATTTGTAAATATTTTCTACCATTTATGTGTTATCTTTTCACTTTTTCGATGGTATCCTTTGAAACACAACAGTTTTCTGTTTTAATGAATACCATTTTATCTATCCTTTCTTTTGTTGCTTGTACTTTTGGTATCATACCTTAAAAAAAAATTGCCTAATCAATCCAAGGTCATAAAGATTTACTTCTATCGTTTCTTGTAAGAGTTGCATTTTTTCTTCTGTATATAGGTCTTTGATACATTTTGAGTGAATTTTTGTATATGGTCTGAGGTAGGTTTCCAACTTTGCTTTTTTGCATATGGATATCCTGTTGTACTAGTCCATTTGTTGAAAAAACTATTTTTTCCCGTTGAATTGCATTGGTAACCTTGTCGAAAATCAGCTGATCATAAATTCTGTACTCTTAATTCTCTTGACCTATATATTTGTCCTTATACCAGTACCACACTGTCTTGATTACTATAGCTTTGTAGTAAGTTTTGAGATCAGGAAATGGAGTTCTCCAGCTTCTTCATCTTCAAGATATTTTTACTCTTCTGGTCTTTTACATTTCTATATGGATTTCAGGATCAGGCTATCAATTTCTGTACAGAAGCCAGCTGAAATTTTGATAGAGGTTTTATTGAATCAGCGGCTCGATTTGGGGGTTTTACCATCTTCACAATGATAAGTCTTCCAATCTAAGCACATGGGAAGTCTTTCCATTTAATTTCTTTCAACAATGTTTTGTAGTTTTTGGCGTATGAGTCTTGCACTACTTTTGTTAAATTTATTTATATTTTATTATTTTTGTTGCTATTGTAAATGGAATTATTTTCTTAACTTCATTCTGGGATTGTTCATTGCTAGAATATAGAGATACAATTAATTTTTGTGTATTGATTCTGCATTCTGCAACCTTGCTTAACTCACTTATTGGTTTTAAAATTTTTAGTGGATATTTTATCATTTTGGTATAATTAACTTTTATATCTCTATTTTCTATATTTTTTGAAAAATTATACATTTATTGATTTTAGTTTAATATATATATTTTTACATAAACTATAAGTTTATGGTAAATGTTGTGATTTCACCAAACAAACATGCAAATCATCATACAGGGCTCTCATACATCACCCCCCCACCACCATCTTGCATTGTTGTGAAACATTTATTACAAACTATGAAAGAGCATCATCAAAATATTACTACTAACTATATAGCCAATATCTTACATTTGGTGTTTTTTCTTCTGGAGTTCATATTCATTAGATATTGAATTTCTTGGCTGAATTTTCTGATTTTCTTATTCACAACCTCTCATTTTCTCTGCGTTCTACTTTCTGAAGCATTTATTCAGTTCTATCTCCCAACACTTTTATTATAATGTTATCGTGTTTTGCTAACATTTTAAACATTCCTGGATGCTTTCTTGATCTCTGTTCCTTTTTTGTTTGTTTGTTTGTTTGTTTAACAACACTATGTTCTTACTTCATGGATATAATCTCAAATCTACCTGAGAATATCGATTATAGTTCTTTGAATTCTCTTGTTTCCTGAATTTTCTTTCTTTCCTTTAGGCCTTGGTCGGTTGGTTGGTTTTGGTCTCCTTTACTGATGTTTGTTGAGCCTCACGCCAGAGACCCTGGAGTCCTGGTTCGACCCTGTCTCTGTGTGTGGACCGAGCCTGGAGACAGGTGGGCGTTGCTGTCTGGTGGGCCTGTGTGGGCCTCACTGTGCACTTTCAGAGCCGCCGCAGTCAGCGTTAGCAGAAAGGCTCTCTTTGCTGGCCAGGTTCCCCCAAGAGGATTCTTACCATCTCCTACCAAGACGGTGTGGTGCCAGCGATGGGGTTGGCAGTTCAGTTAAAACTCCTTGTTGTTATCCTGGGAGGTGAAGGGAGAAGGGAGTGTGTAGTGTAAAGTGTCTGGTGCTACCTGCGGGTGCTTTCAGCCAGGTGGCTCAGGCCACACCTGTTTGCAGCCTTTGCCCGGGAGGGAGTGGGCTGCCCCTCGCTGTACCTGCTGGCCGCAGCCACATAGGGTCTAACTTCCCATTTGAAGGCCATCAGTCCTCTTGTTTCTCACCTCACGTGCAGCCTCACTTTTCAAGGTAACTGAGGCTTCTGTGGCACGAATCGGCAGGATCCCTATTGGACAATCTCCTCCTCTTTCCTCCAGGGTAGACGGTAACCTTTCACTCATCCAATTTCAGCTTTGAAAATTCTGTCTTTGCTTGTGTCTTCTCACAATCTCTTGGTTTTAAGTTCTTTTCCTCTATTGCCATTTTAATGTGAGGAAGCACTGAAGAATGTAAATATTGAATTGTTTTTAATTTATTATGAGGGAGCCCCCTATGTATATTTTGACAAATGTTAAAAAGGATTCCTTGGACCAATTAATGAGATTTTCAGGTTTTCCTTGTGCTACCTTTCTGGACTCACCCTATTTTTCCCTTTTAAATGTCCTCATAGCAAATAGATCCCATAACCATTTCGTCATCGACTTTCCCTCTTGAAAATAGAAAGTCTTTCTGCTCCCTGGGGCTTTCATCTTTTCGGCACCAAGAATTATCCATACGTGGAATCATCGCAAGTCACGCCTGCCTTTTAAATGTAGGATTCAACTCTCAATTGCACTCCCTTTTCCTATATTCTGTTGCTCAAAATGTTGTTTGACAAATATTGATCCTTTGGCTTGAGTGCTTCCCCAAATGAAAGTTATTCGGAATTCACCAAGTCATATATTTTTCCACCTTAAATACAATTCTTGCCCAGTGTCCTTTAGTAATATATTGAAAACATCACTGGAGGAATATGTTTTCTTTAATTTTTAATGATGATTATGGGTAGGCTTAATTATATCAATGTACTGAAATTTAATTACCTAAATGAGAGTTCCTGTCTCAGAGTGCTTCCTTAGTGAAAACATAATTGAAAGTTTTAATAAGTCATCACCTGGAAATCATCAAGTGTAGTCTGGGAGTCAGACCCAAAGCGGATGCCTGGCCCTCCAGGCCTGGTGCTGGTGGGCCTCTGTCTGCCCCTCCAGCCGCTCCTGTGGCTGGAGCTGCCCCTGGCTCCCTTGGAATTGAGAGTCCTCGGAGGAGTGTTAAATGCTCTGACCTCATGCCATGTGTCCCACAGAGAAGCTGTATGCACCATACCAAGTGTGAGCTCTAGTGTCAGTTCTTGTCTGCTTGATGGAATCACGGAGGGCAATTACATAGCCCAGTGTGCTTTTTAGTTCATGTGGCTAAAGACGTTTTTCTTATGATAAGGAGGTACATCTTCACAGTGCCTCAGCTATCAGCTACAACGTTCTGGAACATTCTTCCTGATTCACACGCTCGCCCTTACACCATAAACTTGGCACACTTGACAAAGACACTGCTTAAAAGGAATGTCTCAGCCTCGATCTCCATTCTCATCTGTCTTTTTTTCTGGCGATGTTTTTTTCATCTCTATACCCTTCGCTTCCTGTTACCTTCACTTGCCTGTCGCAAAAGGTGCCCTGCTCCTCCAACGGCCCTCCGTTCCGTGTCCTCAGTTCTCCCTGCTTGCAGTTTTTCATGTCCTCAGTTCTACTTATCCTCACTCCTAACTGTCCTCAGTTCTCCCTGGCCTCTGCCCTACCTGTCCTGAGTTCTACCTGCTCACCTGCCTGGTATGCTGGAGCCTGGCCAGATTGAAAACTGGGTCATTGAAGGTGGTTGTAGGAGAGAGAAGGAGACTCAGTCCAGACCTCCAGGAGCTGTGCAGGGCAGTAACCCAGTCCATGCCAGTAGGGGACCCTGCAAAAAGGGGTTTTGAGAATAAGAACTAGGAAGGCAGGACGCTGGGCAGGGAGAGTTAGCCCCTGCTTCCAGGTGATGCCTTTCTCTCTCAGGACTCTTTAAAAATGCTGGTTGTTGTAGTTCTATTTATAAAAGTGATTTGGGCCCATTCTCCCACCCTTAGCAACTATTTGCTGTCGTTTCTCATAGTAATTTTTTCTCTTTTTTTCCCATGCAATATTCTATATATTGCTGAACTGGGTATATATAGTTATCTCTGACTTTGTTCTTCATGCATTTTGTCATATTATTAAAATGTTTCATCTTTGCGTGGTTAATGTGTACTGTTTTAATGGTTGTATAATATTTCAGTATTACTCTATGATAAGGTTGCAAGATTTAGCAAATAAAAATACTGGACACCCAGTTCAATTTGAACTTCAGCTAAAACAATGCATAACTTTTCTATCAGAAGTATGTCCCATGCAATATTTGCAATGTTTGGGACATGCTTATTTTTTTTTTTTTTTTTTTTAAAGATTTTATTTATTTATTCATTTATCCCCCCCTTGCTGCCTGTGCTCGCTGGGTCAGCTAACCACGCCGTGCGGGCGGGCTTGCCTTCACCAGGAGGCCCCGGGAATCGAACCCAGGGCCTCCCATATGGTAAACGGGAGCCCTACTGATTGAGCCACAGCCGCTTCCCATGGGACATGCTTATTATTTATTGTTTATCTGGGATTCAAATTGAACTGGTCATCCTGTTTTGTATCTGGCAATCTCACAACATGTCCTACCACTTACACAATTTTTTGGTATTGAACATTTAGTTGTTTGCAGTGATGCAATCATCATCTTTGGATATAAAATCCCCTATCTTGGATTATTTCCTTAGGGTGGATTCTTAGAAGTAGAATTTCTAAGGTGATGAGTTTTTTGTTTTTTGTTTTTTCTCCCAAGACTTTTCAAATCTCTTGCCAAATCACTGTTTAAAAAGGTTATAGCAATTTATGCGCCCACCAGCAGTGTGTGAGAGTCCTCGTTCTCTGCACCCTTGCTAACATTATCATCACTTAAATGCATCTTTGCTCTTCTGGCAGGCAAATAATGATATATCATTTTCATCTTTGATTACTAATGAGCTTCACATTTTTTGTTTATTAGGCATTCTCTGTCCTGATTTAAAAAATTTTCTGCAACAGTGTCCTGACTTTTCTGCCCCTGTTTCACATTATTTTACAATCATAGACATAAGTCGTGCTATTATGTGTTTACTTATTTTCACTCAGCCACTGGAGCTGGAGCCAGTCCCCGGGCTTGGGTTCCAGGGTGAGTCCTGCACCATCTCTCGCCAGCAGCCTACCTGCCAGCCTACCCAATGTTTAAAAATAATAGCCTTAAATGCATTTAAAGTACATCTAGCAAAGCATAGAATAGTATTTTTCTTGAGCCTATAGAATTAGTTCTTTTCACAGCTCTCCTCCAGTTTTGCTTCTAATGTGTGACTTGGTTTCAGATACAGCTTCCATGAATATCCACTTGACCCACTTCAGTCAGCCCACCAAAAAGCTTGTACAGGTTCCGCCGTGTTCATGGGAGCAGAGAGGCTCCCTGTCATCCACCATTGCTTTTCCAGTAAAAATACCAGTGTCCTGTGGGTATGACTCCTTTCCCAAAGGGCAAGGAGGACAGGGGGAGTATGTCTGTGTGGTCAACGGGCAGGATATCCATTACCTAATGGGGTCCCGAGTCTCAGCTTAGAGAAGAGCTGAAATAGCAACACGTGCTTTCTTAAGAGGAGAAAGGCTGAACAGTACAAATCTCACTAGCATAAGTACAAACGGACATGTGCACTGCCTGGCTATTGGCCTCTGAATCCTGGTGATGACCTGCCCTTCTGACCTTCCTGGGACAAACTCCAGGGAGTGCTCGTCATGATTAAACAAGGGGCCACATGTTCACCTTCTTTGTGACATTCTCCTTCAGAAAGAAGGCTTCCTGGCCGGCCATTCACCTAGTCCCAGGACGTGCTCTATGGAAATAAGAATGTTCTCTTTGCTTTTTTCCTCTCTGTATCATGCCAGTTCCCCTGTCCTCTGCCTTGCATGAATTTGTCAGCATTACATAGCAGTCCGCTCATGTCAGTACTCATGCACTCGACATTCCCAGGACTACTCAGGACTCTTGCTCTTGGTTTTACTTTCGATTTGATATTTTATGTTATGCACATGGGTATATTTTTCAGAGCATGAATATCTGACTTAGTGATCTCAGCGATTCTATTGTGTAAGTCTCCATCGTTTCACCGTTTTGATCTGCAGAAAATTAATTTAAACATCCAAGTGTGTGCACCTGGGCTGATACAGGCCTTTTCTTGTAGTGGGAAAGTGCTCCTGTAACAGGGTGGAGACGGCGTCACAGATGGCTCTGCCAGGGTTGAGTGTAGGACATACTGCTGTGGAAGCCTTTTCCCTGCTGCAGCCTTGTCCAGCTTTTTTCCATGACTGCAGACTTGAAGGAAGTGTTTCCTACTCATGTGGGTCATGAACAGTGATCTAGAATTTCTCAAAGAAAGAGTTAGAATGATGCCTTAGTAAGAAGGAAGGAGATTCGATCAGCTGCTAAGCCCTTGGACTTGTTGCCTGGCAGTGATGGGTTTACAGCTTTGCCAATTGCTCGTTGAGAGGGCAGAATCCTCAGCCTCCATTTGCCTGTAAAATGGGGGCAGAAAGAGAACCAATTGTGTGATTGAACAAGACCATGTGGTAAAGTTCTCAATACAATGCTTGACCTGCCATGGTAGGTCAGCATGTCCTCTTATTGTGACACTTACCCCAAAGTCATCTCATTAGGCACAAATAAAATACAGGGGCAGCTTCTCTTAAGCTCAGTGGGATGTCAAATATGGATACATTTCCAAAGTTCATGTTCATCGTAGATGCTTTGTCAGCTTAAAAGTCACTCCTCCAATGGGAGACAAGCGTTATTAAGCTCTTTCCCTGAACACCATCTTGAACTCTAAATCACAGCAGTTGTCATCATTCACAAATAATTTACATTGCTTGGCAAATGGAAGATACCGTATCATCACTATTGTGTATGTTCTGTCTGCTGATTGGGGAGCATATATGTATTCTATAGATATAAAATGGATGGAAATACATCTGCCATTAACATTTTACTGTAGAACCAACATTCCAAAATAACGTAAAGGACGTTTAGGCATTCAAACAGATCGTTTGTAAAAGAAGAGTTAGTAAAAGAATACAATTTGGGAACTCATTTTATAGGGGAAATTAGGAAGATGTCTTCAATTATGCCTCATCCTATAATTTCACCAGATTTGTGCTGGTTTAATGGGAGAAAATATATATCCTGTATTTCCTCAAATGTCATTCATTTAGGGGGAAATACTTAAAAGCAAGGAAGGATTTAAAGCGTGTCAGCCACGAACCCTTGATGTAAGTAATTGCAGCTTTGACAACAGGACTACTTAGCGCCTGCCCACCCACTGGAGCCCTTCAGCATGCACACACAAACACACAAATGTGTGCACACCCACGGACATACACGCTGGCCACCCCCGTTTGTGCATTGTCTTCGGCCTTTACTTCCGCCGTGACTGCTGTGAGAAACCCCCATTTCTCCTGCTTTACATTCTGATGAGCCTGCGTTCCTCCTGATGCCTCTCAGGGAGGAGAATTGGGCCATAACTCGTTGTGGAGTCAGTGGTGATTGCCTCTAAATTGGCCAAAGGGGGATGCAGGCCGATTTTGAAAAATAAAAGGTGTCTCCTTCGCCACGGCCCAAGAGGAGACTGCACATATTATGCCTGGTAATTGGGGTGGCAAGTTTCCAAGAAAGCACAAAACCTAAGTGATGGTGATTTCCATCCTGTCTTCAAATTTGTGCATATGTACAAATGCAGCATGGTTTTTTTTGTTTTTTTTTCCTTTTCAATCAGGAAAATCGTGTGTCCAGAGGCATTTAATGCAGTTAGGCAGAGAGAAAAATAGCAAAACAAACAAACAAACAAATATCCTGGAGTTGGAAGCGATCCATAACTCAGGCTAGTGAGCCAGCAAGGAGGGGTGGCTGGATATGAGCTTCACGGCTGGACCTCATTGCTTCTTCCTGACAGTTTCACTTCCCAGACTCTTGTTTCTATAAACATTTCCCATGAGTGTGGTTCTCTCTCCATCTAATTCCATCTTTTGATTTGTTTTACAGGGAAACTTTGTGGCTTGTATGACAGCTATTTTACGACAAATGGAAGATTATCATTATGCACATTTGATCAAGACTTTTGGAAAAATGCGGACTGACGTGGTGGTGAGTGCAGTTTTGGACCCTTTTCACTTTTCTGCGTTTTGGGCCAGTGTTTCAGGAATAACATTGATATAACTTTCCATTTTAAATATGATTTTGCCTGGGAACTTGCCTCTGATTGATTTCAGAAGCCACCTGGGAGGGCGTGGCGGCAGCTTTGTTTGAAATAAGACAAGGGCCCTAAGGTGCAGCCTTGCTTCCAGCCCCCCTGAATTGGGGGTGGCTGACATGCTACACCTGGAGAAATCCCTTTTCCTCCTTGGTCACTGTTTCTTCACCTGTGGTTTGGGATAATTGAAAATTTGAAGAGGCACACGTGACGGTCTGCCATTAACTTCTCTTCACTTGTTGGGCAGCTTTTCAATCATAGAAGCCAGGGAGGCTTTTTGGCCTTAAATTGTAGTCCATTATTAATTAGCTCTAATCATGGAAGCTCATCAGCATTTCTCCAAATCAGTCTCCAGTCATCCTCAGTAAAACTATGATACAACTTAATTAGGAAAAGTATAATAGAGAGGAATTTATTGCTTTGATGCTAGCTCCCTAATGACCTGAAATTACACTGCCATATGGCAGAGAGCCTCTGCAAAGCTGCAACCAAGCTTGTTGGCAGAGTTTCCAATTAGGTGTTGACCTGGGCTCTGCTATCTGACACCCCAGCTTCCATTTCTAAGGGCCCACAGATTTCCTGTAGAATACTCTGACCTCCACGAGGGTTTTCTGTTGTTCTTGAACCTCTCTTGTTGAGGGGTGGGAAGAAGAGACTGCCTTTTATGATTTTTTTTAAAGCAATTATTTCAAACACAAAATATTTGTACTGTTTTGTTGCTACAGTAATTTTTGTTGTTGTTGTTATTTTCTAAGAAGAACAAAGAAGGATCTACACCTTAAAGTCATTGCAGTTTTCTATAAATAAAAGTTAGGGAGCAAGTTGTGTACTTGTGTGGCTGTGTTTGAGTTTTCTTTTAATATTATTCAGTAGTTTGCAATATGGTAATTTCAAAAATGGAATACATATCACATTTATATCCAAGATCCTTCAGAAATCATCACATAGTAAAATCAAATTTTCTATCAGTAACGTTTATTGCCACAAGTGAACCTTACCTGTATTTCTAAGCCCTAGTTTGGTCCTGGAAGGTGTGGTTATAGCTTGGACCTATGTGGACAATTTTATAGATAAATGCTAGGCTGAAAACTAAAGTTTTGAGATGGATAAGTCTTACTCATCCGGAATACTTAGAATCCAGCTCACATTTGGCCCTTTATCAGAAGAATCATGCAAATGTTAAAAATATTTCATGCGAACTGTGAAATGGTGCTGTTGATGGAGAAGCTTCATTGTACTGTGGAAAGTGATTATACAAAATGATGTTTAAGAGATTACTATAATTTGCTGAATTCCAAGTGTGTGTCCTCTCTCCTTCCGAGGAGCAGAGGAATCAGAAATATACTGCATGGTGTGGCCCTGATTTCCCAAGGGATTCTTTTCCTTAGACCCAGCAGTTCAGAAAACCAATTATTTGTGGTCAATTTGATTTCTGTTATAAAATGGCATTTGTGGTATGGATATCATAATCTAATGCTGCAAGGATTGCAAACCTTTTTGTTGTTGTTGTTAATCCCTCACAATCTTTGTCAAATGTGTTCTACCATCCAGACGTAGACTAGTTTTACACTCCGACAACATATCACAAGTTAAATTAAAGATCATTTCCTGTTAATCAGAACTTAATTAGTATTCCAATGTGAAAAGAGCCTAATCAAGTCCATCAAGAGTGTTTTCTTCCTTCGGGTTTTAAAATTTAGTCCTTTTCAGTTGGATGCCTCATACCTACACAAAATTTCATTTATTAACAACACAAAAGTCACAATGCAACAGAGCTGGGTTTTTTTTAACTTTTTGTTTTAAAGTAATTTCAGACTTACAGAAGGAGTTGCTGAAATAATACAGAGACAGTGCATAGAACTCCAAGGTGTGCTTCAGAGCTGTTACTTTTACATCTCTCCAATGGCCCATTCTATCCCAAGATAGTGAGAAGATAGAGCCCAGCATGAGGCCGAGGACTGACCCCCAAAAGAAAAAGATTGGCTGTATGGAACTCCAAACTCTCTCACGCCAGAGGTGCCCCTCACTCAGGCCCGAGCCATTGCTCTCGCCAGTGGAGAAGCTCATCTGCTGAATGGCTGCCAGCGCTCATGTGTCCAAGCCACAGTGTCCAGAAAGAAGCAGAGAAGTCACTCGGGGTTTCCATAGGAAATCAGAGAGTGATGAGAGACGCGTGGGACCTTCCAGGCAGAGTGCAGTCTTGCCAAGTTCCCCAAATTCCCACCAAGGGCCTTTAAGAAGTGTTCATTGAGGGACTCAGTTCATAGTGATTTACCCAGGGACATGAGGGAGAGGCAGTGCTTCCTGGTTAAAAGTGGAGTGAATGCAGGATAGACAAGAGCCGTGGGTGGTGCCGGGCCCCTCCCCTCCAGCCCAGCCTCAGGAGCTAGCCCGAGTGTTCCTCTGTAGCCCACCTCTTCCCATGGGCCCCCCCAATCCCCATCTACTTGTAGGGAAACAGGCAGGCAGGCTTCGGAACTTTAGCAGGTGCCAGGCTTTCTTCCTGGGATGTACCCTCCCCACCCTGTTCAGCTCTGCCCCACTTCTGTGTGAACCATTTCCTGACAGCTGTCAGCTTTGCCAGGTGGGCACTGGCCCTTTACCCCCGTGTACATCTCACCTTGTCCATCCCAGCCGACCATCAGCCTGCACCTGGTGATCCAGGATGATGCTGTACCCGGGGGAAGGATGCTCGTGGGGAGGAGGGATGCAGGGGTGGTATCCCTGGGAACTGTTGGCTGCTGAGGTGTTGGGAGTCTTGGTTTCCTTATGAAAAAGCCTCAAAAGGGTGATTTGAACTTTCTGTAGAGTTTGCGTCATGAATGGGAAGGAGAGCCCAAATCCAAACTCCCGTTTCTTTATTCTGTGTGACCGTTTCCTTACAAATGAAGCTCTGACAAAGGCTCTTCACAGTGGATGTCCAGGCTGGGGGCATAGACTCCTTTTAAATTGAGTGCCCGCGGATATGTACTGAACCTCAACTCTGAGCCAGCACCATAGAGAAGCGGCGGGCAAAACAGTCCTCTCAGGCACCTCCAGTGCAGACCCACACAGGTAACGGGACAAACGAATGGCTCTTGTCAAATACACCAACCTGACACTGAGAGGTTAGGAAGTTGTCTTTGCTAAAAATGGGACTGTGGACTTTTGAGGTCGAGAGAGGAGGGCATTGCAGGAAAAAGGGGCACCACTGCAGGAGGCTGTGCTGGGGCAGCAAAGAGCGCCCAGGGCGAGAGGAGCCTGGAGAGGGCAAGCGGCGTCCACCCCACAAGACCTTGTCGGCCATGTGTAGCAGTTCGGTTTCCCAGAGAAACAGACCCGACAGGACAGATGGACATAGAGTCATGGATGTAGACGTGTAAATATATAGCCAGAGGTTGATTATAAGCCACTGGGGGCTGCCAAGTCCACATTGCAGGGTGCAGCCCCTGGCTGGGCACTATGATAAAGTCCATACTGACGTCCTTGTTGGGATTCCCCAGGGGCCACTGACTGACAGAAAATTCTGGCAAGAACCAAAGCTGAACTTAAGGCAGAAATTCCTCTTCGGACCTCTGAAACCCTCAGTTCTAGCTTTTAAGACCCCAGCTGATTGGAAGAAGGGACTCCCCCATTGCTGAGGGCACTCTTGGTGGATTTTAGGTGCAAAAAGTCTACCAATCTACTGATGATAGGTGCAAATCCATCTACTGGACATATTCTCGGAGTCGCAAGCAGGCCAGTGCTTCACTAACCAGCTGGACATCTTAACCTAGCCAAGTTGACCCAGAAAATTAACCATCACGCCGTGCTAAGAAGTGTTGTTTTGTTTGTGTTTGCATTCAACATTTTACATCAATTATTTTCTGCTTTCCCCCCTAACAATTTTTTAATCGTTATTTTAAAGCACTTAGTTTACCCAGGTTCCCCCAATGGTAACATTTGCAGAACTGTGGTGTAATACTACAGCCAGGATATTGATCTTATGTCAATTCCCAGGTTTTACTTGTACTCTTTCCCCTAACCTTTTATAATGAAATAGTTTAAGCATACAGAAAAACTGACAAAGCGGGACAGTGAAACCATTATTCCACCACCTGATTAATCGATTGAGAGCATTCGGCCTTCTTTGCTTCCTCTAGGTCTCTCTCTCTCTGTCAATATAGTCACGTAAGTAAGTGGCTGAGAGAGGCCACTTCCCTCCTAAGTTTGCGCACACAGCTTAAGGCTGAGGACAGTCTCCAGCGGCCTGCTGCCCCACGGGAAAACAGCAGCCATCCCTCAGTGCTGGCTCTATTCCAGCTTCCTCAGCGGTTCCCACACTTCCTTGTCTGTTTAGGGGCTTCCTCGAATCAGAATCCAGCCCAGACTGGCCCGTTGCGTTTGGTTTTTGTGTCTCTTTAACTTCCTTTTTTCTAGAACAGGTCCACCTCCCTCCCCCCCCCCCTGTTTTTTTTTTTTTTTTTGGTTCCTTTCACCCCATGGCTCTCCTCATTCTGGATTTGTTGAGTACTTCCTTGTAATGCCACTTACTTTGTTTCTCTAACCCCTGTACATCCTGCAAACTAGAAGTCTGGTCTACATTATACTACGTTATACTACATTATACTATATTAAGCACTTCTTGACTAAGTGCTTCATATTGTGTCACATTGAGAGGTGGGACTGTCACACTGACCTGTTGACAACGTTAAGTTTGATCTCTTGGTAAAAGATGGTAACTGCCAGATCTCGCCACTGGAAGACACACCTCCCTCCTTTGCAATGATGTAATCTGTGGGGTGATATTTTGGTATCCCCAAAAAGGTGGCAAATAGCCTTTTCTCTGACGAGCTTTCATCTCATGGCTTTGGCATCTATTAACGGTCCTTACCTGAAACACTTGCTTCTTCTTTGGCATAGCAGAATGGTGATTTTCTAACTGCAAGAGTCAAGAAATTGTTTTTAGTCTAAGAGCTTTGGGAAGCCATTGGAGGTGGTTTGGATCATCTCCTATTCACCCCATTGGTGAGGGAATATCCCCCCCGGGGTGGTGGGCATGGCTGGTCACCCGACCCCGACACTGAAAAGATGTGATCAGTAGCAGTTCCTTAGTCACATCTACTCACAGCCCAGGGAGGAGCCACCATGCGGAGCAGAGGGAACAGCCAGGGGCTGTGGGAGGCGGGCCTTGCAGTAACAAGAGGGCAGGGGCCGCAGCTTCCCGAGGGAAGGTGTGAATGGCTTGTTTGCAGAATCTGTGGGCTGGCAGTGAGCTGCCCAGGAGCAGGGCAGGATGAGCATCTGATGCTCCTGAGCAGGAAGGGCATTTGCATAGGGGAGGAAAGTGGGGAGGGGAACTTGCCCCTAGGGCCCTCAAGGGCCTCCGGGTTCACCCCCAGATGTCGAGGAGCACATAATATCGGGCCTTAATCTTAGGCCTTGTATCCCACGGGTGGAGATTAAGTGGGATATCAGGGAAGTATTGGTGCTCGATCAGCTTTGCAATTTGAAGAGATCACTCTGGGTGAAATGTGGGACCAAGAGGGGGCAGGGTGGACCTAGCTAGGCAGGTTAGGGGTTCCTTGCCGCAGTTCCGGTGTCAGAGGATGCCTGTTTGTTCAAGGGGGTGGGGATGGGTATGACAAGAGGATTTTGCCTCTGGAATGCATTGCTGGTTATTATTAGAGCTGCTACTTATTGTATGGTACTTCCTGGGAATAATGAGCTCAGAACTACAGCCAGAATAAATGAGCATTGAATGATGACGTTTTCGCAAGGCATGACAGGGTGGTCTTGAACTCCCCTCATCGGCTTGGAGTCACGGGTGCCTCAGTCAGTTGAGCCGCCTGGGCTGTGTTGGGCAAATGCAGATGTGTGGCCCATCGCCCTGGCTAGGAAGGGATGCAGCCCACCAGGAAGACTTGCAGAGCCTCCTCTCCCACGATACGCAGCATTTTGTTAGATCAGCAAAGTACCAACATTTCACAGCTGAACCATACCAATGAAGTGTGGGCTGTGTCTCCTAGAGAGAAAGGAGTTGGGAAAATCTGCTTCTCTTCCAGAATAATAAAAGCCAGACCCTGTGTCTCAGTTATTAGGCTTCAAGGAGTGATCAGCCAGCAATTTCATGCAAATAAAGATGTGACTAAATTAGGGCACTCAGCGGTGAAATAGGCACCATGGTCATTAAAATGTGAAACTCTTGACAAAGTCGGGAAACTAAGGAGTGAAATATGAATTTCAATCATTTGACTGAGGAAAGAAGTCATTTATGATATCAGGGGGGCACCCAGACAGCTTCTGCTCCTGGGGTCTGGTGACTGGAGCACGGGTGATGAGCATTTGGAGGGCATTCCGGCTGATTCTTCCTCTTGACTTGGCCCAGGTCACTAACTTCCCCTGTACCCGGGGCCTCTGCGCACGAAACTCTTTGAGTTTTGATTCATGGCAGGGGCTTGCCAGGCCGTTGGCACGACAGCCCTGACTTGCTGGGACGTGGCATTGTTATTAAGATTGTGAGAAAGTATCTTAACTTGGAGCCTAAGCTATGGTTGTCGTCCAATTTAACTTCTGCCTCTGCAAGAGGTACTTGTTTAGAACTTTGTGCTGGGAAGTGCTTTCTCGGCCGCTTAAATTCTGTTCACCCCCTTGGTCTTCACAGCACTTGCACTTAATTATGATTTGGTAGATTAAATAAATGAGAAATATCCACTCCTTTGGAAATCTCTAACCGTGGCCTTATTTTTCTAAGTCAATTTTCAGTTGCCTTTCCCCTTCCCATCCCAGATTCTGGATGGGCAAGAGTGCTACCAGGGAATGTGTGACAGTCTCCTGATTCTCGAAGGCACAGGTGAAGGCTTCAGGTGGAAATGCCTACCCCTTTCAGATGCAGAGTGCAGCCTTGTCAGCCTGGAAGCAGGGTGTGTCCTGAGCCCTGCTCCATTTTCCACGGATCTGTGGCAGGCAGAAAGCTTATCTGCAAGGCAGCAGAAGCAGAAACTGTGTAGTCTCTGTCCTACCTGTCCTGTAAAAGAGCGTGGCAATGCAACCACATGCTCACGTGGTTTACGGCATGCTGAATATGTGCAGATGGTCAGGAGTTCCTGTTTGAGCCTTTAAAAAAAATTACACAAGAAAAAGTAATGGATAATATACCACATTTAAGCTGCTGGGCCCTGCTCATAATGAAAATGGGTTTAGGCTAAATATAAGAAGCAGCTAAAACCTGGGTGTTCCATTTTATACAAACCATGGTTTATTAGCAGAAGAGCTCTGAAAGCGAGTGTGTCAGAAGGTAGCCTGGAAAAGTTACCGCAGATGAGGTGCTCGGTTATACGGAGGGCCAGGCGTCTCCATTAGTTTTTGTAATATTTTCTTTCATCTGAAAAACGTGGGGTCCTTTGTAATCTGTTCATTCCCGGGACCTTCGTCTTGGTGGACTGTTTCACATGTTTTGCTTTTTTTTCTTTTCAGGATTTCCTAATGGAGACATTCATCATGTTTAAGAATCTCATTGGAAAGAATGTCTACCCTTTCGACTGGGTTATAATGAACATGATGCAGAATAAGTAAGTACAGGAGGAAAAGCGCTCACCTTTGATGAGGCGCCTAGTCCATCATCGCAGGGAGCAGTGGCGTTGCCTGGATACCGTGGTTGCTTTCTAAGAAACTACCTGTCCCCATTTCTGTGATGCATATAATTATTTGGGGAATTGGACCTGGAGGTGGTGGTGGTTTCCTTCGGCCAACACGAGGCTCTGGCACTAAGAACGTGGGCTCTTCTCCCTGGAGAAAAATACATCTGAGCCCAAATCTCCCTTAGTCATTGTCAAAGGCAGAGACTATGGTTTGCTGTCAGTTTGCATCTGATTTTACCCACGTGATTTTATTAGCCAAAGCCATGCTTAGCTCTGTGTTCTGCTTTTCCCATATTTCAGATTAAACAAACAAGAAAAAGGCAAGAGCATACTTATTAAATATTAAATACTAAGCATGTGCCTACTTTGTCGTCTCCTTGTGAGGGCTGTTGATTAATTTTCTAGCACTGTTATCATTTCTCTAAGCACTGACAATGATCATAGAGTCCTCAATCACATGCAACTTTTAGAAAAAATTGCTGTTGACCTCTTTTTTTTTTCCATTTTTTTGTTTCAGTTTTTACTGCGCTCATTGTGGATTCACATGTGGTTTTAAGAAATAATGTAGATTTTGCGTACACTTTACCCAGTTCTCTCAAGAATAACGTTTTGCACGACAGTGTCACAAGCAGGAAATTGATTTGGTTGCAATTCACCCTCTTATTCAGATTTTCTGAAGTTTACTTGCTCTCACTTATGTTTGTACCTATATTTAGTGATTTGCAATTTTATCACATTTGTTGGTCCTTATATCTACCACACTATGTGCTGGATGTTTCCATGACTGCAGAGATCCCTCGTGTGGCCGTTTATAACTACACTCACCTCCTCTCCAAACCCCAACCCCTACTCTGTCTTCCACTTCTAATATTTTGTCATTGCAAAAGTATTATATTAATGGACTCTTACTTATGTGACCTTTTGGGATTGACTTTTTCCGCTTTTCTTAACTCCCTTGAGACCTGTCCAAGTGTTCGTGTGTAGCACTAGCGCTTTCCTTTTTAGTGCTGAGTGGGATTCCGTGGTCTGGACCATGGTTTGTTTATCCACTCACCTGTTGAAGGACATCTGGGCTGTCCCAGTTTTTGGTGAGGACGAGTAGAGCTGCCATGAACATTCATATACAGATTTAGCAGGATGGCAATTGCTGAGCTGCATGGTGAGTGCGTGCTTAGTTTTATAAGAAATGGCCAAACTGTGGCTGTGCCGTTTTTCACTCCCACCCACAACAGAGGAGTGGTCCCGTCTCCACGTCCTCGCCGGCACAAGGATTTCTGCCTCAGCCGTTCCGATGGGCCTGGCCGTGTCTCGTGCTGGTTTTGATTTGCATCTCCCTCATGGCTTTGACTCTTGTTAATGCCTTTCTCCACCCTGTGGATAAATCCGTGGCAGCAGTGGCCTTTCCCTTTATTTCTGGCATTGCTACTTTCTGTGACGTCAAGGACAAAGTGGGCCTTGTGCACCGCAAGCCGCAGGGACTCCCCTTCACAGGCTTCTGGTTGAGCGTGGGGGCGTGCTGGCCATCCGAAGTCGGGTGTGCCTGTGGCTGGAACCTCTTTACATCAGAGAGAGCATTTGAGGCCACAGAGTGGGGGTCCAGGAGGGGTGGTGGCTGGACCTGGGACACGCAGCGGGGTCCCGGCCTCCACGTCATCAGATCTGCTGTGTGGCTCTGGGTAAATCGCCCTGCTCCCTCTTGGGATATGACTTCTCATCTCAAAATAGAGGGGCTTAAAATAAAGGATGGCTGCATCTCTTCCCTCTAAGAGTAACTTCTGGGATTGGCCACTTAGAATCACTCCGAAGTGCGGCACTGTTGGTATTTGTAAAAGGCCTATCCTTCATGTAACAACAGCAGCAAACAAGCAGACAAACAAAAACCCCGTGGTTGTGGATTTGTGCATAGGTAATTTGGTATTCTGCGTGTATAACCTAAAAGCGATAGACCAGTTGCTGCTGTCTTACAGTGAAGTAACTCGTGGCTTCTGCATTTGGACTAGACTGGGCAGTTAACCTGCCATCTTACTGGAGAAACCATGCAACTTGTTCTATTGTTGACCAGACCTAAAGGGCGCCACAGTGTCGGCCCGCTGAGCAGGCCCCTGGGTGCCGAGCAGGTTGGGTGCTGGGGTACAGTCCCGTTCTCCGGGCTCCTTATCCCACACATGGACTTCATCTGCTCTGCACCTCCGACTAGAGCCGCCATGTCCTGGCACCCAGGCTGTGAACTGCACAAACCACGGGGGTACCGCTCCTGCAAGGGTCAGATGTGATTGGCTCCCCCAAAGTTGCATGTCACCTTGATCCCGCTCCTGGGAGACTTACTGTGGTAAACATTACCCCATTGAGGGAGACACACCAACTCTATTTTTTATGCCTTTTATGAGTGAAAGCATGTTTTCAATTTTAACATTATGTTTGTATCATTCGCTCTTGCTCTGACCCCCTCATCTGCCTCCTACCTCCAACCCCAGACTCTATGAGGACCATCTAGGATTGTTCTGGAACTATCTGAGCATCATCTAGGCTCATCCTAGAACTATGTGAGGATCATCCTAGAATTGAGGCGGGTGCAAAGCCACATGATCATTAATTGCGTGGTCTGAGGCTCAAAGCATGGGACGCTGTGGTTAGAGATTACTTCTCTGGAGAGCCTGTCCACTTCTGGAATGTTCTCTTGTTTCAGGGTGAGGAGGGGCTTGACTCTGGGATGGTGTGTTCCCTGCAGACCTGAGCCAGCTGCCTCCCACCAGCACCTTCCCGCTGGCTAGGGCACCTCCAAGGGCTCAGCCGAGGGACGGATGGGGGACTGCAGCAGCAGGCGGGCGCGGTGGGCCTTGGAGCAGAGCCTTTGGCCTCTTAGTCACAGGAGGAAGGTCTCTTGTTTTCGGGGAAGGAAACTCTGTGGGGCGATTTCTCCATGGAATCAGCTTGGGAGAAGCCCTGGGACACTCGGCGTCCTCTTAGCCATTGGTACAGTTGAGACTTCTGAGGACAGTCTCTTGTAGGTGATACTTGAACTGAAGCCTCCGTGTTTTCTTGTTCATTGAGCTGCCGCCCTAAAAGATGGCTTCATAAGGGAAATGCTTGGAATATAAATTTCCTAGTTTATGTTTTACATAAAAACGTCACACAAAACTGGCTAATCAAGAACTCTAGTGCTTTGGTGCCAAGCTCTTGCCATGGTCATTGTGTGTCCACTGCCAGAGTGTCTTAAGGATGAGCACTGCATGCATGCGTGGGTGAGCGTGTGCCAGTGTGGGTGGGTGTGCAGAGCTTCTGACTCAGAGAAGCCCAAACAAATCTGCATTCAATCCCAGGTGACACAGCAGCACCGAGTTCCACGCCAGCGTGGGCAGCCACAGGGCAGGGATGAAGGAGGCGTTGTGGAGCTGGCCGGAGAACGGGCAGGGAGAACTGTGTCTCTTACTCCTGCCTCCCGCTGTCCGCCGACGCTGCCCACTGTGTTAGCTGAACACTGCCAGTGTTTGGGAGCCGGTGAAGATGCCTGTCTCCGTGCGGCTAACTGGTTAATACTGAAGCTCTCTGGAGACAGCTGGGTGCGATGCCCCTCAGAATTCTTCACGGTCCTTGCTTCCATGTTAGCTGCAAACTGAAGTGTCTATTTCGTATTTTATTTCCTGTGATGTGTTGCGTATCTGAGTTCTCGGGGTAAGGATGAGCCAGCATTTATCCTGCTTCTGTTCTCATCGTGCCTGGCATGTAATGGAGCTCCTAATACCTTCAGCTGCCCTCTGAGACAGCTGCCGTGATTAGGCTCACTTTACAGATGGGGAAGTTGAGGCATAGGGGTTCATCACCTTGCCCATAGAGATGCAGCAGCTAGCCGTGGGGCCAGTATCTAAACCCAGAGCCTACCCTGAACCCCCCCGGCTACCCGGCCTTGTGGTCTGGAGCATGCCTCTTGTTTCCCAAAGAGACTTTTTAAAAATTTTTAATCCTTGTGCCCTTAAAACACAACTTTTCATTTAGTGATAAGCTTTACTACTTATCTGGGTGAATCTGAAACACAGAAGTCAAAGTATTTCCACCTTATCTTTCCTCGCTATCAGAAATGTATGCTGTTAAGGAGGATACTATTCGTTGATGTGCTTTACATGCATCTTGCTTTGAACCTCTAGAGAATAAATCTCAATAATGTTGTAATCAAATAATTTCCCTATAGAAATGACATAGGTACTATATAACATTGTTTCTATGTCATTGTCTATTTGCCTTCTCTCTCTCTATTTTTGTCTGTAACTTAAAAACTTAATATTTTATACCTTGCAAGCCTTCCCTGCTTCCCCCTCCACCTAGCATGCACCAGAGACCTCCTTGCAGTGATCTCCAGAAGCTTCCGGAGTCTGTATTTAAGTTTTACTGGCGCAGCTGGACATGAAGTCTTACCGCCCATGGCTTAGAAATGGGCAAAATCAGCTCTGATCACCTCTTAACTATTTGTGTGCTTGCTCAGCTTTGTCTCTTTGGGAGTACTCTTGCTCAGTACATGAGGATTGTAAAATGTAATTAAACACAGTGTCCGTTGGTTTTGAGGGGACAGCTTGTAAACCAAAGTTACAGGACAGTCGTTGCTTGGTTGCTACATTCAAGATGATTGATCGGCGGCAGCCTGACATTGTAGCTCTGCTGTAGGATAGGATCGTGTCAGATGCCAAGATGACATGTAGATGAGCGCTGTTCAGAAACGGGAGAAGGGGGCTTGTATGCCGGCATCCAGACCTGATCAGTCGTGATCACAGAGGGGAGCAGAGGCTAAGTTTCCGTTTAAGATTCAGGATGCGCTGGAAGCATAGCTCTTCACTTGCGACATCTCCCACGTTGCCATCCAGCCTTGAGCTCATGAGCTAAATTTTTTGCATTTATACCTCCTACGTGCGCAACAGAGGCCCCCTCTGGAGTTCTCCTTGGTTGTTGCCATGCATGGGGCCACTTGGTCAAGTTTCCTTCCTTCTTTTCTGGTTGTAGGGCTTGGATTCATTCCGCTTAGGGTGTTTGTCTTTGTCCACTAATAATCCCCTGCTAGAATTTTAAGATATAGGACTGACCTGGTAGAAGATGACTCTGTCAGTACGTCTGAACTCCTTTTTCACCTTGAAGAAAATGTTTGTTTTTAGCCGCTTTAATCCCACCCGTGAAAGGCATTTTTGCAGTGTATAGTGGGTGAACAAAAGGACAGTACTGAGTATGATTTTTTGGATGTTTATAATCAGATCTTCTTTTTCACATTGCATAGCATGCAAAAGAATCTTTTCTACGATTGGCGACTATTCAGGCTTGCAAGAGAATTAAAAAAAAAATCCAACTAGCCCAATCCAGATTCTCCCTGCATCCTACTGCACACTCACCCTCTGTTCTCAGAATGAAAAAGAAATGAGCCAACATTCTTACTTCTGGAGCTATCAAACTTTGCAGCTGTGATTATCAGTCATTTTCAAGCGTCCTGCTCTGTTAACTTGGATTTTGTCTTAGACTCCCTGTACTCTTCCAGGTTAAACTGGGGCCTCCAGGAGATGACTTTTACTCATACCTTGTAGTTTATATCTTACCCACATTCATATAGAAGTTGTTATGATGTGCAATAAAGCTTCACAGACCCTGAATATAAAATATCACATGTGAAACCATAGAGAAGACCTGGACGTTTCTAGAAGTCAAGACCACAGAAAAAAATGAAATTGCTTGAAAGAGAAAGCAAAAAGGAAGTGGGTAGCAAGATTCTCACTGCATGATAAAAAGGATCCTTGCAACTTTGGAGGGAAGACTCACAAATTATGATGTAGGTCTTTATATAAGTACATATTATAGCAAAGGAATCATTTGAGAACTGAGAATTCTGCCCACAGAATATGGAAGGATTATTATTCCACTTTCTGAAATGCTTGAGATGTTTTCCGTCATGATCTTGACCATAAGCCAGGTTTGTTATAATTGGATCTGTCAAGAAAACTAGCTTTTCCAGTGGAGTGGATCTAGCTACCTGCCGTTCAGTCCCAGCTGCCATCTGCCCCAAACAGTTGTTCTGACTTTGCTATAGCTGGAATCAAGTTGATCTTGTTTATCTGCACTTTCAAACTCTGATCTTTCATCTCCACTGGGAGTTTGTAAGATCATGATGCTATTTATTTCATATATCTGTGCGCGTATTTTATCATCATGGCCCTGCACAGAGCATCCCAGAACAGCCTGTGGTGACCCAGTCTGCTCAGAATAGAACCTTCTACCGCTCTTGCTCAGCCTTTGCCTAACGCCTTGGCCCCTTTTTCTGTGGCCTCTTCACGGCCTCCTCCACCTCCTTTCACCTGTGATTCCTGTATCTCCTGACCAGGAAGTTTCCTAAATCCAATAATGTAGTGCATTATGTTTCCACCAACCTAACATGTGTAACATATATTTACATGCACATGATCATGAGCAGCTCCTTTTATAAGCTACACTTTCCACGCATAGTTTGAACTTAGCAATTTCTCTCCTTTTAAATACAACGCATTTCCCTGTTCATAAGTATTACCCTGTCAGATCCCTCAGCGTCCAGGATGGCGAGCTCACAGATGCCTCTGCCAACACTGTTTTGGCATATGGATAGGGCAGGGAAGGGTCTGAAGCCTGGGAGAGGGATTCCACCTTTGAAATGCCAGGTTTCTTACGGAGAAGTCATCTTAATGTCCAGAAAGCAAATTTGCAGGCTAAGCTGTTTGCAGGTCCAGTGCCATCTGGTTTCATCACTGTGGGAGAATTTTAGTCCTTGGCAGGTACTATTCCGAGGGCCTGTGTGAGAGAAAATGCGCCATTTGCTTTTGGATGGAGAGAGGGAGGCGGGGAACCCAGTGGCTGGATCTGCCGTGCTCTCCTCCCTCACGGGCACCAGCCTGAAGGTGGTCAAGTCTAGGATGACTGCACTTTCTTTCCTGGTCAACCTCCCTCCCAAGAAATGCCGCTGCTGCACATGAGAGGGCACGCAGCAAAAGGTCTTTGTGCAAGTCTGGAGTGTGGGTAGAAAGCATTTGGGGACCTAGAGGTTCTTGGATTATTATTTCTCAACATCCTTTTTCCTTCCTTTGAAGCCTGGGATTTTAGGTTGATGTCGTTGCTTTTAATCTAATTTATTTTTTTAATCTATTGGTTTGCTATTGAGGTTTTGCACATCCAGCTGTGTGCAGATTTTAAGCACACCTAAGAATTATATTTTTTCCTTTGAAAAGGTATAGAATAGCCCTTGACACATAAACTGTCACATCACAACTAACCAAGGACCAAAAGGAAACAAATAAATACTGTTTTTTCAGCGAAGAAATAGGAATTCAAAGTCAATATAATGAAATCATTCTGGAGTGCAAATTTCCCTAGAGCTCAGCATGCCTGCATTTTGCCCCAGTTCACATACTTAGTAATATTGCTCTTTGAACCTAAATCCTCTCCATTTGCAGCTCAGATCCCGGTTTGCAAGCAGCCACCAGGCCTGCTTCCTTGGCTGGAACACTTTGGCCTGCATCTGTCTGCATTTCTGGCAAGTCTTCCAGAGATAGGAGTGAGGCAGTCCTTTGGGACTGCAGTGACCTTCTCAGTGCAGTGGGATTTCAAGACGGATATTGATTTGGATCTAATAATAACAGTTAGGGAGCCCTCTGTCTAAAGGACCCCACGAACAGGGTACTTTGCTGTGGCCATGATTTTACTCTTGTCCCAGAGGATGCTTTTAGAAGGGGCAGGGGCATTGGCTGCTCCTCCCAGGAGATTTCAGACCTGGATGTGGCTGCAGATGATGCAGCAGAGCCAACTTCGCCAAGCGATAGAAACTTCCGAGGACCAAATGCTATCAGATGGCATTCTAGCTAATGAAATATAGATGTATTTTATAATATACTTATAATAGTAAATATATAATTATGTGTTTATCCTTTATGGTGTTATCACAAGTTATTTTAATATTTTCTATAACTGTTATTCTGTGGCATGTGTTTTTCCTCTTTCCTTAATAATTAGCCTTGACCTAAAAAAAAAACAAATAATCCCAGATTTTACCTGTTTATACGAAATTTAGTGCACATAACATGGAGATTTCATGCCATTTGGTTTTATTTACACTGCCACTTTAATTCGCAGATGAAAAAAATCAAGCTGCTAAAGGAAAGGCAGTGATGAAGTGCTCTTAGCTGGCACTCTTATTGAGGGAAGCGAGCTTTAGAGGAAAGTTTTAAGAGGGCAAAGTCTGTTTAAGCATTCTCGTACACAGGGCACACCTTGCTGCCAGCTGTCGGCTGGTGTTGACGCAGCCGCTGGCACTCAGTGCTAGAGGACGTACTTCCCTTTTATGAGGAAAGAAGCCAAGTGCCCTCTCCATTAGATGCATGAAACAACTCTCCATGCACAGCAAAGTGGAAGAAATATATTTTAAGGTCATATCTCAGGTCTTTCCATCCTAAATTTCTTACTGTGCTGTGCATAGTAAGACACTCCAGTGTTTCTTTTTTTTAAAGGCTGGAATGCAAGGAGGAAGCCATCGTCACCTGAGTCCCTGCTGCAGCGCCCCATCGTGTTTTGGATGCTTTTTCAGTGGTTCTCAGCCGGGAGTGATTTTGCCCCCAGAGGACATTTGGAAATATCCAGAGACATTTGGGTTTTCACTCCTGGAGTAAGGGTACTGCTGGTACCTGGTGGGGTAGAGGTCAGGGATGCTGCTGAGCATCTCTCAGCACACGGGACGGCACCCCAGTGCAAAGAGTCATTCAGCCCAACATGTCTCTAGCATCCCCATTTTATGGATGAAAAACTGAGTTTCAGTGATGCTAAGTAATCAACAGAAATATATGTGATTACTGTCAGCAGCCCTTTGCTCTTTGTTTCCTCGTTTCTCAGCACCTTCACCTGCCACACGACCCTTGCAAAGCCAATGCTATTTAGAGTAAGTAATAGCAGCTGGCCTCAAAGGCTTCTCTCCAATGATGCCAGCATTGGCCTCTTGCTTATTAGGGTGGTGTCTGAGAATTGGAGGATCCTTCCGTAGGACCCACTTCCAGGTGCTCTGGTGCGATCGCAGATCCACGTAGCCCTGGCTCAAGTTCATTTAGTGCTGAGTGATGTCTGGGAGTGAGGCAGGTGTTGAAACTACCAGCAGTTGTTCTCTCCTGGGGGTACTGGGGTTACCAGTCCCTACACCAAATTCTGGTGAGCGTGGGGCCAAGGAGAAGAAGCCACATGGGTTTCCCCGCATTTGTACAGGGATTGGGAGCTGGATCCTGGGAGTCAGCTGGTCTGCCCAGCATTGGCCTCTTAGGCATGTTTAGCCTACCCTGCGGTTTCGTCTATAAATGGGGGCAGAATTCGAATCTTGCTGGGGGCTTATGGGGAATGAACGACGCAATGCGTGTAGAGTGCTTCGCCCTGAACCTGACCGACAGTGTCACCCAACAAGTTGTGGCTGTGACTGTGTCCATTTGTATGAAGGTAATACTATGTCATTGTTCTTCCATATCTGAGAATTCCATCCACAGTCAGAGAGAGAAGTGTGGCTCTTTCCTTGGAGATTCAGGGCACTTCCTATGCTTACTGAGCAACGAATGTCATAAATAAATACAATCCTTTGCTTTCACAAGTTCACTTGCTTCTTATGAGATATGAGGTATCCGTTTATTTTCATTTCTTTTTTTTCTTTAACTGCACTCGGGATTGACAGATTCGCAAGTCATCATTGCAACGTTTATTTTCATATTGTGGCTTTACTTGGTATTCAGATAATTTTACCAGGTTTTGCTTACTTGTTTTTATAGAAGTAGCATTTGTGCATTGCTTTATATGACATGGCTGAAACTGTGGGTTCAGAAGCATCAGTTATGCAGAAACGGGGTCCTGTCTGCCTTGCAAGCTTAGTACGTGGGAGCTGCCGGGCCCACACAGGTGACTAGGAACGTCTCATCTGAAGATGAGGTTGTGGGACTCGGGCGGGTGGAAAGAGTGTCCTGGGGTGCCCTGGGGTGTGAGTGGTAGAAGGACTATGGACTCTGTTGAGAAAAAGTCCAAGGTGGGCATGTGAGATGGGGACTGGACGTCACTGCATGTGCAGCTTCCTGTGAAGGACAGTGGCCCGAACGTGAGGCAAGGGCTTGGCCCCTCCTGGGCGCTGGCTCCTGTTGCCATGGCGATGTTGACTTGCTCAGTTTTGGCATCAGTGAGGGCCTTGTCCACAGAGCTCCCAGGCCGGGGCCGTGGAACCCCACGGCCCCACTCTCCTTCCCCAGCCTCAGGTCCAGTCCCTCTCCAAATCCTGCGGGTTCCACTTCTCGAGGATCTGAGGTCCAGCGCCCCCAGAGCCTCCAAACTGCTCTCCTTTCCCTAGTATTGCAGGGTTGTTTCTCTCAAAAAAATCTGCTCACATCTCCCCTCGTCCCATGGCTCCCACCACCTTGTGAGAAAGTCTAAGCCAGTGACTTTCACACTTTTTTGAACCAAACCCCAAGTAAGAAAAACATTTTATATCACAACCCCATGGATTCCACACCCCACAGATGTCTAACGAAAGCAAGAATTCCTGCGTCCATGTGATGCCGCCTGATAACTTTGTCTGTTCGGTTCGGTTCAATTCTGTCCCATTCTGTTCTTTTTTACTAGAAAAAATTTCTCATCCTACCTCATTATATTGCTTTCGTGCGCCACTGATGTCGTGAAGCAGTTTGAAGCACGCCTGGCGCCAACCAGCGTCACCCAGCCCGGACCCACCCATTGGCTTTGGAGCTTCCTGCCCCCTGCCCCTTCTGTGGGCAGCAGCCGGGGCGCCCCACAAGCCCGACTGTTCCTCACCCCGGCCACCCGGCTCCCCACACGCACATTCCATCCCTCCCACCTCTGATTCCCTCCTCCCCTGCCAGCCTTAGCTGCTGGCCTCAGCCATCGTGTGGAACCCATCTGAAAAGCAGGGTTTTCCCTCCCTCTGACCCCCATGGGCTAGCTCAGCGCTTCACTTCCTGCTCTCGAGGCTGCCCTGAGTTCCCGATACCTCGCTCCCTGCCCACCGTGCTGGGAGAATGGAGAAAGGAAGGGACGAACCAATGAAACCAACTTCACACAAATGACATCACCCACCGTGTAGCCTTTCGGGATTGGCTTTTCCACTCAGCAGAATGTCCTTGAGGTCTGTCCAGGTGTTTGTGTGTATCGGTGGTTTTCCCCTCTTCTTGCTGGGTAGTAGCCCATGGTATAGGTGAAGCATGGTTTGTTTAACTATCCATCCATTGAGGAACACGTGGGTGTTTCCACTTTACTGCTGTAAATTTTGGTGCAGTTGCCGGGTCCTATGGTAAGGGCAGCTTTAGCTTTATCATCAGCTGCCAGACGACTTTCCCGAGTGGCTGTAGCATTTTACATTCCCCGCGGCAACAGAGGAGAGCAGCTTCTCCGCATCCTCGCCGGCGTTTGGTGCTACCACTAGCGTTTATTTTAGCCACTCTGGTAGGTGGGTAGCGATACATAGCCAGGCACTGTAAGCAGCTTCAGCTGCTTTCAGCGCCTTGTCTAACGTGGTTCTTAACGCCTTGAGCACGCTGCCCCTGCCCCCGGTGCTGTACGAACGCCCTGATTCTGCGCCTCCTCAATGACACTGACCGTGCTTCTTTGTTTTAACCCATCTGCTGGAGTTGATTGTGGGGTCGCTTGAATTCCCTTTTCCTGGATAGTCTGGTTGGCTTGTGTGCTTCTCCTTTGTGGATGATGTTTGTTATTCTTATTTTTATTCTTGTTTCTCCTGTGTGGTTCCTGTTCAGGCCTGTGCTTGTCGGAGTCCTTCTCCTCTCTTCTCAGTAAGGACGGCTGTGCCCTGCAAGTACCTCCTCTTACTCAGTGGCTGGTATTTTTTCTCTCTTGCAGTGTCTCTTGTTGGTTGGCACTTACAATTTCTTTTGAAGACTCTGAAAGCAGCTGAGTGGCCCTGCCGGGTGGCCTTGGTCATAGGAGCATGGTGACCGTCCTGATAGCCAGGCCCAGCATCCTTTCTCTCTGCCAGCGCCGTGAAATGCTGTGTTTGAAGTGACATGCTCTTGGAAAATGAACATAGAACTCCCCCAATATTTGTCAAGTTCCTGCTATTTTCTAGACACAAGGCTGGAAATAGAATTGCATAACATTTTGTGTCCATCTTCAGGAAAGCCTGACAGTGGTATACTCAAATTTTTTAAAATTTCTCATCTGTGATAGATTCTCAGGTCTCTAATGAAATGATAATAATGTTTGATATTATTTCTCTGTGGGACAGAAATGTTAGGTTGTGATACTGTGCACACCTTGGCTCCTATACACCCCTTTTATGTGGCACTTACCAGGCTTTACATGGAATGCTGTACTTTGGCAGGCAGGTCTTCGAAGCTCCCGTGGCTGCACACAGGCCAGCATTCCTGCCTTGCACATAGTAGGTGCCCTACACATGGTGGCTGAGTCACTGCCCAACTGAAAGAATGAATGTCAAAATGGAAAACGTTCTTTAGTGCACAGTCAACAGATAAAGTTCAAGAGAGAATTTTGTAGCAGTCCTTTCCAGGAATAAAATACAGTTACCCTTTTTAACTCTGAGTCAAGAAAGGCATCCAGTCCAGGTGGAGATATATATTGGACAGAGGCTCTCTCTATCATTCTCTTGAAGATCTATCAGCTACTGAATTTCTTTAATCGAAGGATGTTCTAAATTTACTGCAAAAACTTATCACGGAGGTAGACGTTTGTGCGTCCGAGGCAGCCTTGTAAGGGCAGGCCTGGACCTGCGGGGAGGCTGCTGTCAGCTGGTGCGTGCTGTTTTGTGGCTAACCTTTCTAATAAGACTTCAGAGAAATGTTTTTACTTAATACTCTACCTGTCAAATTCCCGGAGCTACCAGTAAAGTAAAGATACAAATTATGTTGTAAAGTGAAATATTTTTTGTTATTCTACAGTTTGGTTGATTTCAGAAGAAAATGAACGCTGACAAGTTGGTCTTTTCAGTTCAATGGATTCTAATAGTTCAAAACAAAAGCTCTACACCAAAAAGCTCGTCCCTTGCTGCTTTATCGGAGCCGCTACACGCCATCCTTCATGCTCGAGCCCGAGTGTCCAGCCAGCTCCACGTCATAGATCAGGAAGAGATAGGGCTAAATGCTAATATTTGTAAAAATAAATATTAACCATGCCCGGAAGGGGAAGGAGCTCTTTAGCTCTCTGACCGTGTGGGTAACTTTAGCACCTGCCACTTTTCTCTGCATGCAATCTATTTTTCATGGGCAGAAAATACCTTTTTTTTTTTTTTTTTCCAGTTTACCTGCTTTGCTACCATTGCAAAGGTGACATTGGGCTGCCTGGCATGCAGAGGTTGGGAGAGAAGGTTAAAGGGGAGCCCACGGGGCCTTGCCCTCCCCTTGGCTGTACTCGACAGCCTCGTCTTCTCTCCTGAGTCACCGTGTCCAGGGGAAGGGCATTCAGCAAACCCCATGTCATGAAATAAATTCCTCAGCTGCGCTGCGATGCGACGGGACCGTACTCTGAAGGGTGGGTGTTCTCTGCTCTGGTGAGGCGGCTCCGTAAGTGCCTCCAGTTTGGGGTTTGCTCTGGGAGGCCTCCACGCCCTCGTCCTTAGCCTCAGTTAGGATTCCTCCTGGCGGAGTCACACCGCAGCCACTTCACCCTCACTGTGGAGGGCTTGGTGGAACGGCTTTCTCAACTGGCCACTTCAGCTCTCCCCGAGAAGCCCCCCGAGACTTGCCAACCCAGAGCTGGCCTTCTCACTGCTCGCCCAGTATCCTTGGGAGTGAGGGGTCAGGAATCTGATTCGATTGGTCAAACTGAATATGATTGCCCGGCCAAAGTAAATGGTCGTCTCCTTCCCATCTGACGCTGCAGTACTTATGAGGAAGGTGTTTTTTAATTAGCTATTAACCTGCAGATGATTTGAAAGTGAACTATAAAAAGCAAGCTAATGTTGGATAGATTATTTTTTATACTAAACCTGCAAATTAGACTTTAGATTTAGAGGGCAGGGCGTGCCTCTCTTTTCTAAGATGTACCTGGAGGTAAACATGGTTTTCGTACTTCGGAGGGGGCTGGCATTTCTGGGCACTGTTTATCAGATAGGCACTTTCCCGGGGACGTAGCCCACCCAGTCTTCACTGCGGTACGAAATGAGGAAAACGGTAGAGAAAGACAATGTCCAGTTGGTCACTGAACTGCTGCCTTATACAATGGATTTGAGGTAGTGTTTCAGTTTAAAGAAACCTTGTGTACAACATGATAGTTGAATATAAACAGAAATGGAGATGGGGGTGGGGGAAGATGGGGCCTGAGGAGGCCACATGGCAGCACAGCATAAGGCAGGTACATTGCCAAGCACCCTGTTTTGCTCCTGGCTCCCTGGAAGCCCAGACAAAATGAGGGTCAATGTGGTTTCCGTCATTCTCAGGGTCTATTCCAAAGGCGCTTCTCCCTTCCCACGGGACATCCACTACTCCCTGGCACAGATTGCTGAGGAAGTTTCCTTTTTTGCTGTCCTTACTGGTGGGAGTTGTTTTTGCTCGGTTTTAAATAATGAAAAATGGCCTCCATGGCAGATTTGAGGAAGTGGCACAGCCCTTCTTTGTGCGTTACTTGTTACGGTAACAAACAAGTAAAAGACAGGGCAGAAAAGTAAATCCTGATTCCATGATGATATTCCCAAGGTCACGAAGGTTGTGTCATCCAAGGAGCTGTCTGAGCAAATGGAGGTGAAGGCGCATGTGCTTTGGAGTTGTAGTGGCTGGACAGTCCATGGCGCTGTCTGTCCAGCGTCCAGCAACAAGCAACAGCAGCAGGGGAAGGGCCGGCCTCCTCATTGTCACTACTGAACTCTTAATTCCAGATGCAGACATTGGGCTTCGAGAGCCTGGAGGGAGGGTGGGAACCGGACTTGGAACTGCCTTCTCTCCATTGTCAATGGAGCTGGCTCTTGGCTGGGGGATTGGGGGGAGCGTGCAGCGCCATCTGCACTGTGCTCTCTGAAGCCCCAGGGATCTGGGTTCCTGGATGGAGACAAGCTCACTAGTGGGAAAGTTTTGTGATCCAGCAGTCTCCCACCCAGAAAGCCGCCCACCGTCCTGCCTGTGCGGGCTGCAGTGCCTTTGTATTACCAGGGCTGACCTTGTGCCATCTTTCTAAGGGCTGACCTGAGAGAGCATTGGTCAGCCTTAGCTTTGACCCTGACTGTGGTCCTGGAGGGTCCACAGGGCTGAGGCGCAGCCACTGTTCCCTGACCTCTCTGAGTCCCTGGGAGGCTGTTCTGTGTATCCCATCATGGTCTCCTGCCTGCCCCCAACCCTCTTGGTGCTGGCATTGGTGGCAGTCTTGACCCTGAGCTGTCTGCCCCCCTAGGCAATGGTTGTTCCGAGGAAGCCAGGTCCGTGCTGACAAGGGCCTCTCCGGGAGAGTTTTCCCTTCCCTGCTGCAGGCCTGGGGTGCTCACCGGACAGCACCCTTGAGCACTCTCCATCCTCCTGCTCACTCTGTGTAGCTTGAAAAAGAAAATCTCCCGGGAACTGGCTCCTGTTCAGTTTACTGAGCTGGGGGGTGTCGGCAGCCTGGGGCAGCCTGGTGCCCTGGGGCCATGGAAGTGCAGTGGAAGGAGCAGTGCTCTCCCACTCCACCATGCTGAGACAAGCTGAAACCAGCATTGTGAGTGTCCCCCGGCTCCGAGCCCAGTTAGGCCTTCAGGGCTGTGTGTATTTCAGGGCTCCCGGCTGAAGGAAGAGAAAAAGGGTTTGGTAGCTTCTGGATGAGCCTTGGGACAGCTACCCCTGAGCTATAAAAGTTAACCTGGCTGTGGCCCCTAATGACAATTAGAGACAGATTTTGCAGTGGTTACGTTGAGACTAGTCGAGATTTGGTGAGATTTGGCTCTAAGGGAGCTCTTTTTATTTGGTGGGATTTCTGATCTGTAGTTGCTCTTTTAGGGATAAGTCAAGATCAAATCCTTCCAAAGCTGGGGGAAGTCTGAGGCTGGAGTGGAGGCTGAGGGACAAGGTCAGAGGTCCCAGACCATGGACACGTGGCATCACTGAGATGACGGCGGGCAGGAGAGAGAGGTGCCACCCTGTCAAGTAGCCTGGGCAAACAGGGACATGGCTCCTTTTTCACACTTTATTCTCTTTGTGATTCTGCTGCTTGCAAAAAGTGAATTTTTAATGATGTAGTTACTTAAACTTTTAATTGTGCTAAGATGCTTTGAGAAGTCCATGGTGGTTGGGTTTTGCGAGTCCCACAGCTGGTAGATAGCAGGAGCTCATTTTAAAATCTTATTGTTGGGCGTGTTTCACGCAGCCATCTATGATATCACTGTGTCTCTCTTGGAAAAACAGATCTTCCTCTACCTCATTCCTCAATTTCATGTAACCTGGGTCTTTATTCCTTTAAAGCAATTCACTTTGGAGTTTTGGGTCCATCTTCTTGAAATAACAATTTCTCCTTCAGAGTGGGCTATTCAAGGATGCGCCTTTTTCCCACTTCCCAGACGACCATCCTGGCCTGCACTGCAGAGGTGCACACTGATTTGGGAATCAAGGGTTACTTGTTGAAAGGATGGACAGAGGAAGGACTATCTAAAGCTATCTCCCTCCTTCTGCAGACCTCGGCACATGAGGGATGGAAACCACGGTGCTTTCAAGTTTGCCAACGCCCAGACTTTAATTTGGAAATCTGTATTTGCAGAAATCACCTTTTCTAACAGATTATTTGGACTGTCTTGATTTTTCATTCCGTAAATAATGGAATTGAGTCCATTGGGTCGCCCTCTCCTGACCTACTTCCCTTCTCTCCAGGCATTGCTTGCACATCTTACCCTATTCCCTTCCTCAGGCCTCATGTTCTTATCATCTCCAGGATCTCTGTCTTCTAGGTTTCATTGCTTCTCCTCCATTGTGGGCTTCTCGTGGGGTATTTCTCCTTTGGCTTTTGTGCAGCTTTCCTCATGCTGAGACAGTGGGAGTTCCTTGTGCTCAAACAAACTCTCTAATTCCTCTCAGCCCAGCTGCCACTCTGAGGTGGCCAGACCAAGAGGCAGTGCCTTGTAACTGAAGATGGAGGAGAGTATGGTGGTTTGAGTCTTTTGTGGACCCCAGAAAATTATGTTCTTAAGCTAATCCATTCCTGTGGGTGTGAACATATTGTAGTGGAACCTTTTGATTAGATTCAGTTCAGGAACCTTCCTTTTAATTAGATTGCTTCAGTATGTCATGACTCAGGGTGGGTCTCGATCCTCTTACTGGAATCCTTTATAAACTAGAGTAATAGGAAGAGAAGGGGTCGCAGGCACAGAAAAGTTCCTAGTAGCTGGGAGAGAAGGTCCTGGAAGCCAGAAGCTGAAATCAGCAGAACACAGGAACTGAGAAGAGGCCACTGAAGCCAGAAGCTGAAAGCAGCACGGCCTGGAAGAGAGGGGAGATTTGAGCGGATGCCGCCATGTGCCTGAGCACTCACATCTGCACTCAGGGAGAAAGTATCTCTTGATGATGCCTTGATTTGGACATTTTCACAGCCTCAGAACTGTAAGCTTATAAGTTAATAAATTCCCATTGTAAAAGCCAACCCTTTTCTGGTATTATGCCTTGGCAGCCTGTAGCAAACTGAAAAGATGGGATCAGCTCCAAACCCAGGCTCTAGGCTGAAATCCAAGTTCCTTTACAAAGAAGATGTGTGGCCTTTGGGGAACCAACTAATCCCTTGAGCTTCAGTTACCCCAGCCCTGAAATGGAGATGATAATGACTTGTGATAAACATTCCATAAGATGCTATAAGGCCACTTGGCCTGCCGTAGATACACAATAACCTACCCCCCCCCCAAAGAAGGAAATAATGAAGAGCTAGGTACCTCTAAGAATGAAGACTTTTCTAAAAGTCAGCTGGTTCCCAATGAGATAAAACACAGAAAAACATGTTTCCAATACACAAAATACAGACCCTTTATCTTAACTACATATGAACATCTTTAACCCAGCATGAAATCCACAGGAACAGATGTATGTGATTTTATATAGTGCTATAAAAGGGGAGAAGATATCATATCACTATTTCATGTGGCATAGCTTGTGATATGTGTATGTAATTCTCGTTTATATGTTCAATTGATTTTATTTGTTTTTTCTTTTTTTATTCTTTAAAAACCTTTTGGTTCAATTCATATTTATTGGTAGTTTATTCTGGACCAGACATTGTTCTGACTCTGGAGATATAGAAACAAACAGAGTGGATAAGTCCCAGCCTCAAGGAGTGCCAGGCATTTCTGCCCTCAGAGTTTAGGGGGCTTCAGGGAGGGGTAAAGGGGAAAGTCAGACAAGAAACAAACTGACAAGCAAACTAACAAACCTCTGTCTACCCATGAGAAAAGCATCAGAGAAACCAAAATTGATAGTAGGAACCCTCGATGTGGTGAGATGGGAATGCATCTGTGTCCCCTCCCAGTCTCAGCGTGAGAAAAACCTCAGGCAAACCCAAATTGAGGGATATTCTACAAAATATCCCAGCAGTGCTCCTCAGAACTGTCAAGACCATCAAAGTAAGGAAAGTCCAGGGAATTGTCACAATCAAGAGGAGCCCAAGGAGACACGAAACTCAATGTAAAGTGGCGTCCTGGATGGGAGGAAGCTAGTGAAACCTGAGATAAACTGTGGGCTCCTTCATGGCAGCAAGTGTGTCTAGTATAAGATGTTTACAGTAGAAGGAACTAGATGGGAAGTGCACTGGAATTCTGCAAGCCTGAAACTATTGTCAAATTGAAAGTTCATTTTTAAAAAAAGAGCCCAGCTGGAAAATATCAAGTGAGGAGGAGAAGCTTTCAGAGGATTACCATAGCAGGTAGACAGGCCTGGGTGGCCTGCGTCAGCCTGAGGGGCCTTGCTCAGGGCGTGACAATTTAGTTGAATGTGAAATGACCAGAAGATGGAAGGGTGTCCCCATCAGAGAGAATGGGCGATATGAAGGCTCTTGGGGGGTTGCAAACAGTACGCAAGGAGCAGAGAAGGCTGGTACTGCTGTAGGATTGGGGTTTTACTTTGAGATGGAAAATGCTGGAAGCTTCATGGTAGAGAATCTTCTGTTTTTAGAGATTATTTGGGGCTGTTGTGTGAGGAAAGAGAAGAGGAGATGAGAGTGGAAACTAGGGGAGCCTTTGGAATACTCTGGGCCAGAGATGGTGAAGGGGGAATTTGGGCATGTTTGGAGGTGGGGTCAAACGGACCTGTTAACAAACTAATGCCGGGAGTGATGGAAAATGAAAACTCAAGGAATCGTTTTCGCTTTTTTGTCTTGAGCCAAACGTGACCAGTGGAACTTTTAATGAGATGGAGGAGCGGTTTTGGGAGACTGGGGGCCAGGGAGGATTTGCAAGCTCTGCTTTGGCCTGATACAGTGTTTCTCAACCTTTTTTTCCTTTATCATCCCCCTAAGGAGAAGAATTAAATTAAATTTAATTAAGAAGAAAAATGAAATATTAAGAAATAAGATTCTCTTGGGGGGGGGGGGCGTTGTGCTTTGGAGGACAAGAAGGCATTATGATATCTAAAAGTATTTTCACACAACCCCCCCTCTAAGTACCAAATTTCACCCCCTTGGGGCAGATATCGCCCCCATTGAGAATGCATGGCTTTGTTAATTATGAGCTGCCTAAGAGGCTCTGATGTAGAGAAGTCAAGCTGGCAACCAGAAAGTCAAGTCTGGAATTCAGGGAAAGGTAAGGGTAGGGCTGTTGACATTTAGATGGTGACACAGAGACCATCTGGGGGGCGAGCTGAGCTCTGCAAGAGCAGCAGGCACAGCCTCAAGTCCCTGTGCCTCTGTCCTTTAGGGGTTCAACAGTGGAAGAGAAGCCAACCAAGGAGACCAAAAGCAGCAGCCGGTAGGAGGAAAATCTGGAAGGAGAAGACAATGTTGAATTCCAATGAGAGGTTGTGCAGGATAACAGAGAAGCGTCCAGAGGATTTGGCAACACAGAGGTCACTGGTGGAGTTCACCACTGCAGTCTGGGTACAGTGGCCAGGCGGAGGCCCCTTTGCAGCGGTCCACAGAGGATGGGGTGTGAGGCAGTGGGCACCCTGACCGTGGGCACCCCTGGCAGGATTTTGTGGAGCAGTGAGCAGAGCAATGGTGTCTGGAGGGGGCTCCGATGTCAGGTGGGTTTGGGGCATGTTGGGAATAATCCACTGGGGAGAGGGACCAATGGTGTGTGTGTGTGTGTGTGTGTGTGTGATGGGAGGGGGTTCACGACAGGGTGGGCATGCAGGGCCTGGCCTTTAGTGGGAACAAGGATAACGGATCCATTGTAACAGCAGGGATAACAGAGTGGGAACAGATGTCAGCAGGCCCATAGACGTGGTGGCTGGGTGATGGCAAAGGTCCCATGTGCTTTATTCCTACTTTTTTCCTAAACTATGAAGCCAGGTCATTAGCTAGAAGGGGTGCAGGAGTAGTCAAAGAGTATGCTATATCTCTGTCCACAGCATGTATAATTCGCACTTGCCCCTCTTCTGGCGAATGCACACACACAGTGCACAGGAAAGTCTGAGGACTGCGTGGCTCATGCTGCCCTTTTGTGTAATGCCCGGGAGAGGTCTCACGAGCAGAAGAGTCTAAAATGATACATTGCGTTAAATAACTCATGTGAAATCATCCTTCTGTGAACACTGCTAGATGGATTTTCTGTTTTAAGCTTCAGCAAACTCTATTAGCCATCAAAACCTTCTAGTCTCTTAAAATAGCCTTCTTCTGACTCCCTCCCACACAACTGTATTGTGGCTTGTGGCCACTGGAGAGTTGGGGGTGGGATGTTGGCCATGTAAGTTGAAGCCAAAGCCCACTGGAGAAGGGACTGTGCATCATGATGCTGTTTCTGGACTCCACCCTGAGGCTGCCCTGTCCCCAGGGGCTTCCAGACTCAGGGGCTGTCAGGGACTGGATGTCGCTTGCTCTCTGTTTGAACAAGCCAGGAGACATTCGTTTTTGGGAAGGGGCTGCATAAAATCTGCTTTGGCAGTTATGCGGGCTCCCTTTCTGCTTTCTCTTCCTTGACTATGAGTTTGTAATACATGGGCATCTTGCATAATTTTTTGCCCTGTTGTTCCTTCTCCTTTGCTTCAGTAAAGAAATGCTTGGAAGACTGTCGCTCCTGTCCCTTAGCTTGCATCCCATGCCCCTTATCTTCCTTGTCCCCTGGTCCTTAAGGACAACAAGGTGCCTTTTCCAAAGCAGGGACTTAGGAAATATGGTGCAATGGACAATTCAGGTCCCAGCTACAGTACCTCTTTAGGCAGATGGCTCTCAATCCTTTTTCTGCTTTGTTTGAAGGTACAGAATGTACAACTCTGTGCAGAGTTTCTTTATCAGGCCCACAAAAGTTGGATGAAGCAAAAATTTTGAGAATCAAATTCTTCCTTGGTGCCAGCGAGCAGTGAGTCTGAGCGCAGCAGAGCTGGGAAACCTGCTGGACACATTCCCATGACATGTCTCAGCTCTTCTGTCCAACTGGAAATGTTAGGGCCAGCTCAGGCAGCCATGGGCAATATCTGAGCTATGGAGCATGCTCAATTTCCCTTTGAGAAAAGACTGTCAATCTAGAAATATCTTTTGCACACCAGTGATTCTAGTGGCCCTTTGACTTTAAAAAATTCCCTACTTTCAGTGCTGCAGAAGAATTTCATCTAATACAATCATGACATTATTGGTTGGTTAATCAAAGAATTTGGTAAGATGGTGCCTCAAAAAATAATAATACATATATACTCTGAATCCTTTATTTTATCTTTTAATTTATAAGTGTGCATTCATTTGGCAAGGTACGTTTACTTGTCAAGTTGCTTTACCTATTTTGTTTGTTTTAAAATGGTCTATTGATTGTACTTAGTCCTCAGCCATAGGGGTTACAGGATGACATCGCTAGCGGAGCTGTGGAATGGAACCAGGTGACATCATTGGTGAATAGACAACAGACTCTTGCTGAAATTAAAAAAAAAAATAGATCCTCATTGGTCAGCGTTGAGTGTAAGGGATTTTACAAATCCCATTTTTGCATATCCTCCAAAGACAGACCTAAACTCAATTGTTTGGGACATTTTCAAGCCAAAAGACCTTCAACATGTTTAAATTAGCATTAAGTCCAATACTGGCAAATTTGCAGCTTATTGTTGGATGCTCTTACTGATTAGTTCTTCACTTTTCTCTCAGAGATGGCAGGTTCATGAGTTCTCAGGTTCTCAGAAAATGAGGCCAAGTTTTAATAAGATCCGGGAGAAAAAATAATAAAGGAAGCAGAACCAGATTTCAATGGACCGGAGGGTTGCCATCCCTCCCCCACCCCACTCCCAATATCTTTCACCCAATCTGAGGGAGAATTAGGTGAGGTCATGTGGCTTCTGGGTAACTAAATTCAGAAAGTAATAGAGAGAGAGGTAGCTTGACCTTTCAGAGAGCTTTCATTCCTCCCTTAGGGTATCCCTGCAGTTTTTGCCAGTGTGCAGGCTTGCTTGGTAAAGTCCCACAGGGACTGTGAGGTTGGCAGGGGGCAGAGGCAGCCTGGGGAGGGCGAAGAGAGGAGAGTAACTTCTGTTTTCCTTCAAAAATATGTGCTCTTTCTTGTCAAAATGTAATCACTGATGGTAGCAAATGAAGGGGATGCTCTTAGCATTGTCTATCAAATAGAAAGTTTCCTTCTGTATAGCAAGCAGGAGATCAGGGCAACGGTCTTTAGATTTGTTGCGTGCAGTGTGATGGGGTCTTAAGTACCTGAGCAGACCCTCAGGTATTACCTTGGCAGGAATATTCCGACAGAAAGCCCGGCATGATGGCCTTCCAGCTAATGTGGCTCCTCTGTCTCCAGTCCTCCTCAGTGCCCTCAGCATTCGCCAATCTGTTGCCCCTGCTTTGAGTTCAATTGATCATTTTCTAATGTGGTGTATCCTACAAGGGGTATAAACTCATGCACAGTAAAATAAGTTCATTCACAACATTACCTCCTTGATGCTTTCAGACAGCTTTGAAAAGCTACAAATAGCTGGTTAGACCTTGTAGATGAATTTCACAGGGATTGTTCTTAAGTATTTAATACTTTTTGAGACTTTCCTCCAGGCCACATACTTTCCATACATTATTTTATTTCATCCTCTGAACAGTGCATAAGGCAGGCCCTAGGATCCTTCTTTTGCAGGAAAGGAGCTGAATTTGAGAGTGATCTAGTAGTTCATGCAAGGTCACATGCTAATCAATCGGAAATGACCAAATTCAAACCTAGGTTTTGTCTGACTCCAAAGTCCATGTTCTTTTTCTTTTCTTTTCTTTTTTAAACCTCCAATTATTTTTCATCTCCATTGCACCTTCTTTACCCTTTAGGGAGTGGGTAGGGAAAAAGACTTGAGATTACCTAGTGATATAAAATCACTTGGACAAACATTGTTTTTCTGTTGTTTTAACATAGAATGTACTGCACCAATATTAACACTCTGCCTGCTAAAGAAATATTTGGGGATAGAAATATGGCTAGAATTCAAATAAAGAAATGTGGTAATATTCACTGCAGGGCTTGGCCTTGTCTTTTACAATGCACTTTGTAAAACCAGCATGAAATTAAGGGCCCCTCTGCCTGGGGTATTCAGGCTACTGAATATATTCCTGGACTGCAGCTATATTCTCAGACCACTGCAGGCCACTTCATCTCCCTTGGGCTTTGGGGGAGGAATAGGAGAACCTGGCAATTTATAAAGGATTATCACATGCAAAGCAATATTTGTTTTACTTCAGAATTTCTCATTCATCCACAGCAGTGCCTTTTTCATTATATTGCTATAGAATAGAGCAGTACAAAAGTGACCTTAAAATTGAGTAAATTGTCATACTTTGAGAATGCGTTTCATTTTAAAAATATTTTTTTGTGGTTGAAAAAATGTATTTCATATATAATGTTTAATTTTTTTAGAAGGGAGAAACTTGTTCTTCCTGTAAAATACTGTGTTAGTGAAAGTTTTTTTTTTTTTTTTTTTTTTTTTAATGAATTTTAAAATAACTTAGATAAAAATACCACAGGTTTCACAGAGCATCATTCTCACCTTTCTCAATCACCCTGCATTCAGACAGCTCTCAGGCACTTGGCAAATTGAAGGCAAAATGAAGGGGATTCACTCAGCCTTGACAGCTGCTGGGGACAAAGTTGGCAATTTGTTCATTGTTCTTGCAAGCACTTAGCCTCTTGCCGAGCACTTCGACATCAGGGAATTCAGGGCACAGGTCAGAAATCAGTGGCTGCAGAGGCAAATTATGTAGCAGGTAAGTTAGGGGCTCCCATCGACATGCCAAAAGCCTCAGCTCTTAGCAGCTCTTGGGAGGCATCACATGTCGTGGACACCTGTGTTGCTTTAGAATGGAAAATACCATTCTGTCTCTGTTTTTTCCTTCCTTTTCATTTTTTTTTTTTTAACTCCAGTCTGGGAGAAAGTCAAGAATATTTTCAGCTTTTCCATTTGAACAATAGCGCAAAGGAACTGAAGATCAGTTCAGCCCATAGTCCATATTTTATTCCTTGAGTTAGTGACTCACTGACGCTATTTAGTTTAGCAAGTCACTTCTTTGGAATTTACCGTAAAGCCTTATTTAATATATTCCCACTTAGTGAGTATTTGTCTTAAATAACTGCCTTGGCTTCCTTGTTTGGATTGTGGGGGAGACTTTGCCTGTGCGTTTCTAACATGGTTGGAAATAGAGGCTCCAGGGCTTTGCTACACTGATACAGTTTTATTTTAAATTGAAAAGTAGATTTGTTTAATGTCCTCCAAGAAGCAAATTCATAAAGCGGAGGCTTTCCTTAAATGCATTGCCAAAGTCATAATTGGTGGAAAGTTAGCAAGAAAGAAGGATTAGCGTGCCGAGGCATGGCATAGCAAATTGTAATGATCTGAAGTAGGTTTGTGACCTGCTCAGAAAATAATACACAAGTTATTTTAGCATGCATAAGCATACCCACAGTGACACTGGAGAACCCACACACAAAGACCATCTTTGCTGGGAGAATTTGTAGGACATTTCTCAACTTTCCTGGAGGAACACAAGAGGACATATCATTCTAGAAAGGATTAGGAGGAAAGTCGTCCATTATTTGCCAGGAATCAGTGTTGACCTTGGGAATGGGTATCAGGCACTGCACAGGCGTGTTTATCCCTGGAGAAGTCCTCAGCACACGTAATAATGCTCCTGGGCTCCATTTGTCCTCATGAGAAGGTGCTTCACTGGCATTGCTGAGGAGGGGACCAAGAAAGCCTGTGGGAGCCAGGGACAAGCAGAAGATGCCCTGAAGAAACCACAGTGCTGGGTATCCCTCCTTTCAAGAGCTGGATACGTATTTGAACAAAATACTTTGAGAATAAATGTGCAGTGCAATTGTTGATTGAGATGATCAGAAACTGATTTGGCATCATGGCCAGGGGCCCTGACATCCCCCCCTCCACCCTCCGTCCCCATTGCTGGGGATACGGAGGTGAGGAGAAGACTTGTATAGAGTTCAGTGATGGGATGTCCCTTCCAAGATTAGATTACAGAAGTCATGGCAGCTTCTGGCTTAATCCTTGTCTCTTGGATCTCTCACTCTGGGGGCTGTCCTCTCCAGGGAGGGATGTGTAAGCAGCGAAGGGTCAGCTTGAATGAGGAAGAAATGAACACTCAATGGGAAAAGCATCAAGCCAAGTTGATCTGTCAACTGGGCTTTGGAGGGAGAGTAGGGTTTGGTGGGCAGAAGCAAGGAGAACGTTCCTGTAACTTGAGGGAACAGAGTATGTAAAGACCCAGAAGTGTGTCATGGCTCTTGTGGGGAATCATCTGATGCCCAGTGTGGCTGAGCAGAGGGGGTTGAAGGATTTAGGAGGATGGAAGCTTTCAGACCATATCACAGTGGCAAACTCAGGGTGTGTAGATTCTCCTTCAACCAAAAGGAGCAGTTTTAGGGAGGAATGTGATCCAGGCCTGCCCCTTAGAGAGCCAACTCTGGCAGTGTCCATATGAAGCAAAGAAGAGACTGGAGACAAGTAGAACACTTGGAGAGCTCAGAGTGTCTGAACTAGAAATGTGTCTGTGGGGTGAGAAAGGAGGATGTGGTCTTAGAGTAGAACCTGGTTCCAGGAAACAAAGGCCAAGACTCAAAGAAATTGAAGATTCAGCAACCTCCTTAACATCCCTGGGTGTGTTATTAAGTTCCTGGCTGGCAATGATGCATTTACCTTGGTATAAAGCAAATCAGGATGTGGTGGGGTGAGCAGCCTCCAAGATGACCCCAAATGATCCCAGCCTCCTGGTGTTCACTTCCTTGTGTGGTCCTCCCACGTGGTACCATGACTGATCTGTGTGACCAGTAGAATTTGATGGAAATGATGGTATGTCACTTCTGAGATTAGATTAGATTTAAAAAGACATTGATGCTGCTGGCTTGGGCTTCCTTCCTTCCTTCCTCTGTCCCTCCTTTTCTTCGTTATTCTTCTCTTTCTCACTCTCTCGCTCTCTCCACCCCCCCTCCTTCATTTGCTCTGGGAGGTGCCATGTCATGAGGATACTCAAGTAGCCTGTGGAGAGACCACTGTGATGAGTAAGTTCTCATGCCAACAGCTACATGAGTGAGCTCAGAAATGGTTTCACCAGCACCATCTGAGCCTTAAGCTGGCTACAGCTTGGCTAACAATGTGACTATAACCTCATGAGAGACCCTGAGCCAGAAATGCCCAGCTAGAGAAAAACTATGTGAGATAATAAACATGGGAGTGAGTAATTTGTTATGCAGCAGTAGCTAACTAATACATGTGTCCCCATTACCTTTATGTCCTAGAAATTCAACTTCATGGCAGGGAAATATTTAGAAGAATGTATACTTAATTCAAGCCACACCCAAACTCACATATGGTACCTCTTGATCACTGAGCAGATAAAAATGTTCTTCAGGATAAAGTGCTATTTTCTCATTTGCAACTGGGAGCATATCTCCAGGTTATATGAGGCAAATAGAGCCAGAAAATCTGGGTAATTGCTGAAGTGTGCATGATTGCTGACCAGCTGCATGTACTTGGATGTTTCTTTGTCTAAGCCTTTGGTAAATTCATCATATATTTACCTTGGATTAATAACTGGTTTGTCACAGATTCAATCTGTGGATACCTGGTTTCAGGTAAGATAACAAAATGTAACACTCTGGGGGATGGATGTGGCTCAAATGGTTGGGCGTCCGTCTCCCATATGGAGGAACCTGGGTTCGATCCCTGGGACCCCCCGGTAAAAATTTAAAAAAATAAAATAAAATAAAAAGTAACACTCTGTTCCAGTGACCCACACCTCACAGCAGCTGTCCTCCTCTAAAGATTTGCTCTGAGGTTTCCAAACACAACAAACCCCACTGACTGCTCAGAAAGAGGCATAAAGACGGCAGGCTCATAGCCACTGGCCATCCCTGTTTGCTGACCAGTTGTCTGGGTCATTGTTATGCCTTTGTCATCTCATTTCCTTCTCACAACCTTGTAAGGGTGATACAGTCATTACCCCTGCTTTAGATGAGGAAACTGAGGCTCAGAGAGGGTGGGTGCTTGAAGATTCCCTCAACCACTAAGTAGCATCAGTTGCAATCTGTGCCCAGGTCCATCAGATGGGGATCCACCACTGTCCTCTATTCTGTGCTCCCTGTAGTTGGTAATAAAACCAAACTCATCATTTTTACACAAATGCTCCTTATACTAACCATCCAAAAAAAAAAAAAAGTAGCTTGGGACCTGGAGTCAGAAAGACTTTGGTCTAAACCCTAGACTACCACTACTAACCATTGATATTGAACAAGTCACTTAACCTACCTGAGATTTTTGAGGGCAATCTGTGACATGGGGACGATAATACCCCTGAGTTCTCTTGAGAATGAATGAGATAATGTCTATGATAAAGTAGCGGAGTACCGCCAGGCTGCTCGCTTGGTGAGGGCAGATGTCCTGGCTCCCTGGCGCTGTGGTCACAAGTGAGCCCCAGCTTAGTGGCTTCAGACCCCACCCCTTACCACCTGGAGGTCACAAGTCCAGAGCAGGTCCCAGTGGGCTAAAATTAAGTTGTTGGCAGAATTTTTTTGGGTTCCATTTTGGAGGCTGAAGGAGGATCGGTTTTGTGTGTGTGTGGCTTTTTTTTTTTCCATTTTCTAGTTTCTGGAGGCTGCCCACATTCCTTGGCTCATGGGCCATCAAGGGCTGGTCGGGTCCTTCTCACATCACCTCTCTGTCCCTGATTCTCCTGCCCCCTCTTCCACATATAAGGACCCTCATGATTCCACTGGGCCCACCCAGCTAACCCAGGATAATTCACTACCAGGCCAGCTGACCAGCAGCCTGAGTTACACCTGCAGCCTTCCTTCCCCTTGCCACGTAACATACACAGCCACAGGTTCTGGGGAATAGGATGCAGCCATCTCTGGGGAGACCACTACCCCACTAATCCAGAATTCATCCCAATTTGTAGGTCTAGAACAGTTCCTGACACTCGATAGGGTCTCAAAGTTTATCCTGGAGTGCATGGTAGGTAAACCGCAGATGTATGCCTTCCTCCCCTTTTCCTTCTCTTTCTGACACTAGATGTTTTGTTTTGTTTTTTGTTTGTTTGTTTTTTTCCTCTTAGAAGTTTTGCTACAAGTTTCATGACTGGGATGCTGACCAAATATTTTCTTTTCTTGCAATTTATGTCAGTACAGTCCTCAGTGGAGATGGTTTTCCTTCTTTTCATCTCCTGCCCAGGAGAAGTGGAGCTGCCTTCTTTGGGGCAGCTGAGTTAGGGTCTCTAGTCCCTAGTTCTTAATGAACTTCAGACTTTTCCACACCTCTCATTAAATCTCTTCACACTATGTATGACATTGACCAAAAAAAGAGGAAAGACTCAGTTGCTATGGCAGTTACAAGACTTTCACCCAGCAAAGAACAGAGTTGGTTAGAGTAAGTAAAGTTTACCTACATAAAGTACATTTTTACATACATTAATTTAGGTATAATTAATGTTTCAGTGGTATTTAACCTTTTTGTTTGTTTATAGGTTTCTTTGAGAAACCTAAGGGGAAAGTAGTTATCCCTCTTCCCATGAGGGGTGGGGGGAACAAAAACAGTTATCCCTTGTGACAGTGCCATCATCTCAAAGGAGTTTGTGCTAGTCCCTCTTTAATTGGCATTTTTATTTAATTGACTTTGAGGAATAATTGACATTCAAGAAAATTCATTCATTTAAGTACATGGATTGATTTCAAATCCTACTTGATTCTGTGGTTATATTGGGAGAATGATTTTGAACTACTGCTACGTTATTGCAGAGCTTTGTGGAAATGTTTAGTGTTTACGGTTATAATCCTTTATCAGCCATGATTCTGATTCTTTTGTCTGGTAAAATGACATATGCCTGAAAATACAGCTGTCAATTCATCTTTAAATGATATCCTTTTTTTTTTTTCAGAACTTGAGGCACACAGGGTCAAAGAATGCTCTGGAAGTGTTGGAGCTTCTTTCTGATCCCTGAAGGGCTTCTGCGTTTGGCACAGATGAGTTCCCGGTGCCTTTCTCTCTGGGAGTGAATATGTTACAGTGTTTCCTCCTTGTGGGAAAGTGGCCGTGTGGAGGCCAAAGGAACAGCCCCGTGTGCCTTCTGCAGAGCTCCGCAGCCCCTGATGTGGCCAGGTGGTCTCACACTAACCTGAGAGACACAGGAAGGGGCTCTGGGCGGGTGGGCTTTCCTTGGAGCGTGAGCCGCATGGCGTGTTTCAAGCTTCAGGCGGACTTGTCCTCAGAGACCCTGAGACTTTGTGCACCAGGTGGCAGTCTCTCTAGGAATGAAGAGTGGTCAGAATTCTGTGGCAAAGATTAATTTTAAAGGGCTGACGTACGCCCAGGAGGAGATCACCTGAGGAGACCACAGCACACCTCTGCCCTTCAGTCTCACACTCACTTTTCTGGTCACTGTTTTTTTGCTATCTTCTTCTCCCGCATGTTCCCTTCTTTGCTTCTTCAGTGGGTAACAAGCCTTCAACTTGCTATGTACTTTCCTTACCTCAGTTTGTTCTGACAGTGCCCTGAGTCCTGGGACAAGCTTTGGTGACATCCACTTGTCATTTCTTTGTGGCAGAAATTAGGAAAAATAATAAAATAAGAAAAGGCAATCTCTGTAGAGGGCTTTTGGGGACCTATAGAGAGGAGCACCAAGTAAACTCATGGGTTTGACCAGTTCTTTTTACATCCTCTTTCCTCCTACCTCGTAAGAACAGATACATTGTGGAGCTTGCAGAGAAAGAAAGTCCTCCACCAAAGGCCCGAGTGTCCTGTGAGTTACAAATGTGGTGGGAGAGGAGGACAGTCCTTGGTACCTGTTTGGCAAGGATGAGGGTTTGCTGGGGTCAGTGACGGGCTGTGGTGGCCTTTGCTTTGCTCCAGAAGGACGCCTTCGACGCCAAGTGGAAATTCTGCTTGAGGAGCACAGCACAGGTGTTCACTCACCCACCTGAAATAATGGATCATCAGTTTTCTTTCCCCAGCTGTGCTCTCTGGCATGCTCCCCCCCTTGGGTGGGGCTTCTGGGTTCCTTGTCTGCCACAGGCAACCATCGAAGGGAGGAGGGAGCAGGTGTGACGAGGGAGAGTAGTGTGCTGCCTGGGCAAACACGCCCACAGGTCAGAGCGTGATGGGCTGAGCCCAGGTTTGCAGTGTTGACCTGATTTCTCACCACGGACAGACAACAGAAGGCATATGCCTGCTCCCAACTCACAGGGCGGAGGAGAACTGAACAGCGTTCCAATACATTATCTTCATTAATTATAGAAGGAATGAAAAAACTCCTATAATCCTCTCACTATCACAACTGTTCTCCACTTTGCTTCCTGTAGGTCTTTTTACACGCATGTTTTACTTTCTTATAATCCCCAGTATAAATATCACCTGTCTACTGCATTCTTAACTTACCAGTATATCACAAGCATTTTTCTTTTCACATTACTACAGAAGTTTCATCACCAAGTTTCTTAATGCCTAAGAGTCTGTCCAGTGACTGTACCATTATTTGCCAGCACATTCTCTCATTTCTTACATTTAGGTTGCTCTCAAGTTGTATCTGTTATAGATAACATTGTAGTGAGTGTCTTCATGCATATGGTTTCTGTATTTTGGATTATTTCCTAGGATAGATTCCCAGAAGTGGGATTACCGGGGCTTGATACATATTGTCAAATTGCTTTCCAAGAGGATTTTACCAGTTTCATTGCACTCTTGCCAGAATTCAGTATTTTCTTTAATTTTTTTCTTAATTTAATAGGAAAAAGTTTCCTTATTTGTTTAAATTTGCATTTCCTTGATTATTTGCAAGTTAAAACAATTTCTCATCCATTTTCTTTTCCAGTTTTATAAATTGTTCATATCCTTGGCCCATTTGTCTATTGGATTTTAATGTCTTTCTTGGGAATTTTATTGCCATTTTTATGCAATGCTCATATTATCCCGTTTTATATTTCTACAGATATTTTCCTCTGTTGTTTGCCATCTCATTGGGTTATGGTTTTTTTAATTTGTTTTTGTTATTTTACATACACATTTTTAACTTATCAGCTCTCTCCAACTTTTTCTTTACAATTTCTCCATGATGGCACCCTCCTAGAGCAAATTTAATATATATTCAATTCTGTTGTCTTGTTTTTCCGACGTTTCATCATTTTATGTTTAAACCTTTAATCTACTTAGAATTTGATACTTTGTGCTTAAGTATATCTAAATTGATTTTTAAAGTTGCAACTAATTATTAAAACACCATTTATTAAATATTCCATGGGAAGCGGCTGTGGCTCAATCAGTAGGGCTCCCGTTTACCATATGGGAGGCCCCGGGTTCGGTTCCCAGGGCCTCCTGGTGAAGGCAAGCCCGCCCGCATGGCGTGGTTAGCTGACCCAGCGAGCACAAGCAGCAAGGGGGGTGATAAATGAATAAATAAATAAAATCTTAAAAAATAATAATAATAATAATCCATCTCTTCCCCATGATTTAAAAGTGATTCTTTTAATTAATTCTTTCACTAATGTTTCTTTAGGTGATGTAAGAGGTAATTTCTGGGCAATCCACTGCTTTAATGATACAACCTTTCATTCTTGCTTCAGGACCATATTGGTTTTAATTACTAGACCCTTATGGTACCTATCTGGTAGCATCAGCTTCTCCTTATTATTCTTTCTCAGATTTTTCTTTGATATTTTTACCTATTGTTCTACCAAATGAAATTTAAAATCATTTTATCAAGTCTACTTCACTCCTATCAGAAATAATTATTCTCCAATTCTGATTGGATTTGCATTAGAGCTGAGCATAAAAGAGGCCCATTTTATAATGCTGGATTCCATGCTCAGTTTATTTTGTTTGTTTCTTTGTTTTGCCCAGGAAATACATGTTCATTATGGAAGATTTTATAAAATAAACAGGAAAATGGCTCATTACCCACAAATGACCTTTGTGACAGTTTTAATTGTGGAACCTCCTAGTCTGTCCCCATATTTTCCCTTTCCGGGCTTTGGTGGTAGGAGAATTGCTTCTCGCCTTGTTCCAAGCCCTGCTTTCCCTCCTCTTTGGAGGCTAGAGAGGGACTCCCAGATGTCACTTCCGCCTCACCTGCAGGGAGGGAGCGGCCTGGCAGGTGAGGGACTCTCAAACCCTCTAGGTCATCTCATCCCCTGGGAGCTGGTGGTCTCTAAAGCAGCTGCTGGTCTCGGGGCGGCAGGGCAGTGGGGCAGAGTTAGACCCGAGGCATTTGAAGATACTCTTCAGAATACGCTTCAGCGGCCCCTCTGCTGCGCTCTGCTCCACAGCACATCTGTGAGGACAGTGGCTTTGGACAAGGACGCACCCGAAAAGCCTCCATCTGGTACAGTGATGCTGCCTAAGCAGTTTCTTCACTGAGCTGATGCGATAGATTTGGGATCCAGCGAAGCTAGCAGTAGCTCCTAACTTTCAAATCATCCCCACAGTCAGGGCAGGCACTGTCCTCTGGTCAGCCTGATGTCCCTGCCTGCTCCTCTTTGGGCAGGCTTCCCATTTGACTTGGCACCCAGCATGACTTGTGAGACTCAGAATCCAACATGCCTTGCTAGATGCAGCCCCCAGCATGCCTTGCTAGATGCAGCCCCCAGCATGCCTTGCTAGATGCAGCTCCCAGCATGCCTTGCTAGGCCCAGTCCCAGCCTGCCTTGCTGCACTTCCACCTCTCTGGGGTTGGCCACCATCTTGCTTCCTTGCCATGGTCGTTAAATGACAACCCTTCATGTATCTCTTATTTTCCATCTAAGGAATACCTGGGTCTGCTAGTTTTGAATTCTCCCATTATTTGGGTGAAATTCCTTAGCTTGACCTCATTTTTGAGGGATATTTCAGCTACAAAATTTTAGGGAATGTGTCTTTTTGTCTAGTGTAGTTTGTTGTTGGCTTTTTTTTTTTTTGGAGGTACTATGACCTTGTATGTGGGAAGCTGGCTCTCAACCACTGATTTACATCGGCTCCCCTGAGTTGGTTTTTTTGTTTGCTTATTTTTGTTATTGTTTTGGAGGCACTGGAGACCTAACCTGGGACCTCCCATGTGGGAAGCAGGCACTATCAACTATAGATAAACTTGGTTTATTTATCATTTCCATTTTGCCCCTTGCACCATTATTTTAGAACAAATTTAAGGCATTTTATCATGTTAGATATAGATAACTCAGCTCTCTTAAAAATAAGAACTTTTAATACACTGTCACAATACTGTGACTTTTATACTTTTAAAAAATTGCCCTATAAATATTTTTCTATAGTTCCAATAAACCAGTATCTAAACAAGGTACAAACATTGAATTCTTAGAATGTCTCTTTTAATCTTTAGGTTACCTCTCCCACTTTTCTTTCCTCCCTTTGAATTTATCTTTTGAAAAAAATCATAAATTGCTTGTAATATAGAATTTTCCACACTCTGAAGTTTGCATATCGGATCCCCACCATGTTCTTTAACATGTTCCTCTGCCCCCTATGTTTACCATAAACTGATAGTTAGATAGTTAGAACTAAATGAGGTACAGGGTTTTTTTGTTGCTGGTTTTTGGAGAATTTGTGGTGAATGTTTGACAAAACTACTCATAGGTGGTGTGGAATCCTTCCCCTTGTATCATATTAGGAGACACATCACATCTAGCTGTCTCTCTTGAAACATTAAGATTGATAAGTGGCTCTTTGCCAGCATGTATCTATTACATACTCCTATTTGTTTTCTACCTAATGGCTATAGCAGCCAATGATGGTCATTGACAAGAGCCATTGTTTCCTTTGGGGTTGCAACAATTTATTATTCCAATTCTATCATTCTGCCTGCTTTCATTTGCTGGAATTCTTCCCTAAAGTAGACACTTCCTTCACAAATTATTTGTTTACCCTGAAGAGCAGTTCTTAAAGAAAAGGAAGGAGATATGCTTGCTGCTTTTATTTAACAGTTTTCTGAATTATGAATTGGTTCCTTAGCATCCTCCAAGGTTGACCAATGAGTTTTTTCTTTAATATAATTATGAATGCAAGTGTATTAACATTTTTCATGTGTCTTGGTCATTATTCTTTTTGCCACTCAAAGTACCTCATCTTTGGTCAGTGGGAGTCTCTCCAGCTTGACTCCTATGTCCTTATTACACAGCCCAAGGAGTCCTTGATAGTGTTTTTCCTTTCTGGTGTGACAAAGTGCTTCAGGCTCATCTTGTACACTTCCTGCCCAGATCTGGAACTAGCCAAGGAACTGTATTGAGTTCAGAGCTAAATGGTGCTCAGGGCTCATAATCTGAGCAATAAGGTGCTCATTGCAACTGAATTAGTCATTTTTTTCTAAGACTTCTTAATAGGCAGAGCTAGAAAATACATTTTCAAGGAAAAAAAAAAAAACAACATAAATTCATATTGATGTTCCAAAGTAATTTTAGAATTACGGAGATTTTACTTCTTTGATTTTATATTTGGAACTTTTTTCTTATACTGAAAATCTTAGTTCCTAACAACACTAGTATAATTACTTGTTGCTTTGTGTGTGTATCCACTTGTGTATGTATATATGTATATTTATGTAATACATACTATATACTATATAATATAAAATGTATATATGCATAACACATGATGTAGAAAACTTATTATATGATATGTATTTTTCAGACCCATATATATGTAAAATAGTTTCAGACAACAATTTAATCAATAATACCAAATTTCACTCCATAAGGATTGTTCAGTTGTGTATTCCCACCAGAAATAAATAAGCACACTTATATTCCCCCACATAATTTTCCAAAATATTATGTTGTCAAACTTCTGTATTTTTGCCAGTCTTTTGGGTAGGAGATGGCTCTCAGTGTAGTGTTGTATGTCTTGGTATGTTTTTGCTTGTTTATATTCTGTCTTGCATTCATAATGATTTGGAAAATCTTCGGCCAGTGTTGTTATTGCCCCTGCTTTATTCCATTACTTCTCTTCACTTCTTCCAGAGCTCAAATACACGTTAGTCCAGGCCACAAAGGTTTCTTTTGCTCTTCGTGTGTGTGTGTATTTTCTGCCTATCATCTGTCAGTATTTAGTCATGTTATTTTTTTTCCTGTTATTTCTTCTAGTTCAATATTTCTTTCTTCTGTAGTGTAATTTGTTGGTAAACCCATGCATTTTGCCCTTATTTTCTGTTAAGGAATTTCCCTTTGGTGTTTTTTTAATAGTTCAAAAATGAAAATTCTTTATCCAATTTTTAAATCTCTTAAACACTCTTGGTGGGTCTTTCTGTGGATCTTTTCCTATTGTTTTTTTTTTTTTTTTTCTTTTTCAAGGTGGGGGGCAGTCTTGGTTTTTGGTCAAGTGTGGATTTCTTTCCTGGGTTTTATTGAATGAATGCCAGAAATCATATTTGAAAAAAATCGAGCTAATTGAGACTCTGGAGATGTTATCTCACTCTAGATGGAATTTTCTTTTTCTTCTCATTTCATGTGTTTTAATAGCATGTGTGTTTATGTTGTACAAGCAATCAAAGCCCTGTCCTGGGATACTTCAAATGAAGGTGAAAGTAGTTTTGAATAGGAAACAAATTTGTTTGTTTAATTTATATTCTTTTACCTTTTTATTTTCTGACAAATGTTGATTCATTTGCGGTTGTGAGAAATAATAGAGATCCCCTATGTCCTTCACGCAGGGTCCCCTGATGGTAGTGCCTCTCACAACTGTAGGACAAGACCTCAGCCAGGAAACTGACACCGATTCCATCAATCAACTTTATTTAGATTTCACCTGTTTTGCATGCATTTGTGTGTATGTGAGTGCGTTGTTTAGTTCTGTGCCCTTTTATCACCTGTGTAAATTCATGTGGCCACCAACATCAAGATAGAATTAGTTGATCTCAAGGATCCCTGGTGCTACCCTTGTACAGCCTTAGGCACTTCTCTCCTTCTCGCCCTCCCACTCCCTTGGCAACCACGAATCTGTTCTTCATTTCAACAATTTTGTCTTTCCCAGAACGTTATACCGATGGAATCATACAGTATGGAACCTTTCAGGATTGGCTTTTTCCAGTGAGCATAATTCCCTGGGGTTGTTTCTAGTTTTTGGCTATTATAAATGAAGCTGCTATGAACATTTATGTACAGATTTTCTAGTGAACATAAGTTTTCATTTCTCTGGGATTAATGTACAAGAGTGCAGTTGCTGGGCCATATAATAAACATTTGCTTAGTTTTGTAGGTTGTAAAGTTGTTTGTGGCTGGGGCCTTCGGGCTGTGTATCATAGCTGGGATTTAGTGTCCCTTCCCACATCCCCGTGGACCCGTTTCTTGAGCCTGTGTGCTGCTGTTCAGGATGAGATTGGGAAGACTGCACGTGTCCTCTCAGGCTAACTCTTTGTACTTGTCAACGCATGAACTCAAAGTAGCTTAGACTCTGCATGGGTTAACTGGAAGGACTATTTGGGCGCACGAAAGGCAGTGATGCAGACAGGCATCAGTGGCGATCAGAACTGGGGGCTTGACTGTTGTCTCCTTCTCTGCCTTTTACTGCATGCCAGCTTCATTCCTTCCTGCTGCTTTCCACCTTCAACCTGCGGCAGACAGAATAGGGCCACTTGCCCCTCTCAACCTCAGCCCCATGGCTCCCATCCACAGATGGAGGTGAATACTTGTCCCTTAGTTTGTGCTCCAGAAATCCTGGGGAAGGCCTCTCGCTGGCCCTGTGTTCAGATGCCTCATTCCATCAGTCATGGCTAGAGGCTGGGGTCATATAACACAACCTGTGACTCAAGCACGTCCCAGAGATGGGCGGATTGTGCTAAGCCAGGCATACCTCTGGTTGAGTCAATCTACTTTGAGATCCTAAGTGGGAGGGGACTTATGCAGGGTCATAGTTAGGTTGGCCGCTGAGCCAAAATCCCTAGGTGTTTGCCTTCTACCCACGGGCTGTGTTTAATTCTCTTCCTTATTGGCGAGGCAGAGCTTAGTCTCCCTGCTTCTCTATCATCGTGGTTGTGGTTTATTATAAGCCAAAAGGGATAGAATTCAGAGGGACAGATAGGTACTTCCAGTGACAAGCTAAACAGAGTAAATACAAACCACAAACAAGCTATTGACCAAGGGGCTGGTTTGTAGCTGAATGTCCTGGGTAAGGAAGTAGGCACAGCTGGGCACGTTCTGGGCTCCCTCCCTCCTCCACCGTGTGCTCGTCGGCCCAGAGCTGTGAGCCAGATTCCATGCTGGGCACCACTCTGGAGCAGGGATCCATTGCTTGACAAGGACGCAAGAAGCAGCAGATCCTTGGAAAGCATGTGTGTCTGGAGCGCCTCTGGATGTATTTCATCAGCTTGCCTGAGCTGAGTCATAGTTGGCCTCTGACACCATTTCTAATAGACTACTCTGATTTTGGACAGTTTTCATTATATGCATTTCCAATAGGACCACTTTGTCTCTGGGTGTGTTTTTTATCTTTACTTTAAAATCTTTCATAAAATGTCTGCTGGGACCTCCGAGGCCATACAAGATGGCCTATCTCCAAGCACTGCCAAATCTCTAGACCCATTGGGGCCAGCCCCAGGGAAGGAAGCCGGGAGTTCTTCCTCGGTCCCAGGACCTTAGGGGCTCTGGTGAATCTTCAGCTGATGGGCCCCCTCAGCTGGCCAGCCCTGCTGCAGAGCCCTCCTGTCTTGCTCCTTATGAGACGGGAGCTTGGAACTGTGCTCCTAGGACCTTAGGACTTTTTGCAGGGGAGATGGGCCACCTGCATATGCCACGGGGGGGCTTCAGAGCAACATGCCCAAGAAAACAGTGATCGGGGCCTTGGAGCAACGGCGATCACACTGTGAAGAAGAGAAAATTGGTAACAGACAGATTACAGGTGTGATGTGGCTCTCTGTTGCAAACACCTTTGCATACTTTCGCATCCTTTTGATCAAGTAAAGTTGCAGTTTACCCACTTGTCAGGTGTGCTGTGCCTGCATTTAGTGAAGAAGAAATACAGTAGTTCATGCTCCTCGCCCATGGTGCTGAGCTTTAGTTTTCGTACTTGCGGAGGAAAACCTGCCGATGATGTGAAGTGACATTCGACCCACTGCTAGTTGATATTGGCAGACACATTTCACGCCCGTCTCCCGGCCACACGTTTGCTGCCTCAGAATTGTTAGGGATATTAAAAACAGGGACAGGAAGTCCCAGCTTGACAGGTTCAATTTGTAATGGGAAAGGCTCAAAGAAAAGAAAAAAGAGCAAGGGCCCAGGCACCTTCCTGCTAAACCTGCTGGCCAAGATCTCAGCAAGACAAAGAGAGAAAAGAGGTCTGTTAGCAACAAAAGAATCGTCGAGAGAGGCCTTGGGTGAAGCGGAGAGGCCTTGTATGGGTAATTGAGAGGGGGCTGGTGCTGGTCTGGGGTTGGGGAGCTTCTGGGGATTGGGTCCCAGTGCAGGCCCCTGCTGCTCTGTACCTCCAGAGAAGCACAGAATTGGCAGGGGAGGCCATTCTCCTGGAGGCAGGGGTCACTGTCGGTGGGTATTACACGGTTATCTCCAAGGAGCAGTAGGACAGGTGGGAGAAGACACCTGTCTGCCTCTGTACAGAGAACCTGGTGGTCCCAAGGGGTCTCCATGTCTCCTGCCCTGTGGCCGTGGGGCCCATGAAGGAACAGTGCCATCCAGGTCTGGACACTGTAGGGCAAGGAGACTCCACTTGCAGCCTCCCACAGTAAATTGTGGTCCATTCCCCCTGCACTTAGCGACGGCTTGGCTGCCTGGGAGGCAGTGTAGCTTTTTTTTTTTAGGAGGTACCAGGGGTTGAACCCAGGACCTCATACACGGGAAGCAGGAGCTCAACCACTGAGCTACTTGTGCTCCGCTGCAGTGCATCTTTTACCACACCTCTTCAACCTGGTGACTAGCTTTGGGAAGGATGATTGGGGCCTCTGGGGAAGGAGGAGAGGAGTGGAGTACTGGCCTTGAATAATAATTTGTGGAATGACTGAGAAAACAAGAAAAGAAACCACCTCCCCCCATTCCCCCCACCCCCTGAAAAAAGAGGGCTTTTCATTTTTAAGAACATGGTCTGACAAAACTAAAGTTGACAATATGAAAAACTTAAAATTAGATTTGTGATAAATATATCTCCTCCATTTGATAATGGTGATAATTGTGCTTTTAAATAAAATTAATGTGTAGCAGCAGGCTGTTTTGGTGGACATGCTCTGGCTTTCTTACCACTTGCCATGTGACTTTGGGCAAGTTTCTTAACCTCTCTGGGATTTCCTTGCTTCATCTATGAAATGAGCAGATGCTGTAAGTAGGATTTCCGAGGCCTCTTCTGACTCTACCTGAAAGGTGTGCATTACCTTTCGAGACTTGACTAAGTATAGGCAGTACAGGAAGCAGAGCACACAATAAATTTTCAAATAGACCCTCAGACCAAGCAAACATCCTGGTTATTCACAAAGAAAGGCAGAAAGAGAAGGCAGCATGGGGCCTGAAGCCAGCCCTTTCCCCATGCAGTATGGCTGGCACCTGCCTGTCTCACGGAGATCCCTCCATGCTTACTTCAGAGTCACAAAGAGCAGGGTTGTACTTGTACCCTCAGTGCCAGTGAACTAATCCAGATGAGCTGTGGTCTGATCGGCAGAACAGAAGCTTGTCCGGCAGTTGCGTATGCTGTCCTCTTTGTACACAGCCGCCAAGGCAAGCGAACCAGAAACCTGCCATTCAGAGCAAAGGTCGGGAGGCTTTGCCAGATGCCATCAAGTCCCCATCCAGGAGATAGGAAGTGTCTTCCAGATTCCTGCACACAGCCTAACTCAGCTCTGAGTTCAGCTCATTCAGGAAAGTAGTTGCTGCTCAGAGTGTTCTCTTCTCTGACGCCTTCAGTGCTGAACTTCTAAAGCTCCCTGTTCTGTAGTAAACGGCTGAGCCTGCAAACAACTCATTTCGACACAGGGTGATAAGGGCAAGAAGAAAGGGAGGCTGGATGAGATGGCCTCTCTACTGCACGGGAACAAGGAAGGGAGGGAGGGACCTTCCCACAATGGCAAAGGCTTGGTGTGGGAGGGGAACCACCCTGTGGGGCTGAACCTCGTGGTGCAGCTTGGAAACGCTGGTTCTCGTGGGGGAGGAGGTGGGAAGTCCTTCTGTTCTTTAGCCAGGGAAGAGACTGGGTCAGGCTGGTGCTCTGGACCTCCTGCTGACCTCAGGTGAGGACGGCGGTTGTGGAGTTGGGGAGGCCACCACGGAAGGTGGTGGAGCAATCCACAAGCCATATGACATCAGCACCTGGCAATGGTGGAAGGAGGGATGAAAGCGAGAAGTGTTTAGGGGTTAGAACCTGTTGTTTTGCCTGGGAGGGAAGAAGGAGGTCGTAAATTTGACTTGAGGCATGCTTAGGTGGAGATGCCTACAGGATGTCAGATGAGCTGACTGGCAGGAACAGAAGGTCAGAAGCAGGGGCCTCTAGAGGAATAGATTATTCTGGTGGATAATAGAGAAGAGATGGATCATAAGAGCCCTCGTTTGAGGGTGAGAAGAGGGGTGAAGAAGGGAGGATATACTGCCCCGGGACCAGCTGCATGGGTTGGGGTCGGGGAGGATAAATGAGCAGTGAGCAGCCAAGAAGAGGAGAACCAAGCCAGACTTGTGTCAGTTACACCAAGGATGGACATGTTAGCAATGATATGTTCTCATCAGAGTTTTATAATTAAGCAACAAAATCCTCAGAAATACAATGCACCTCTCAACCCTGCTCCATCCCCCTCCTGGTTTTACAGTTGTAAATGTTGTGACTCACTCTAGTTATGTTTTAGCATCTTGGGATATTGAAAACATACACCAGACTCTCATGGCATTAGCTTGGGAAGCCCTTACAATGAAAATCAGTTCAGTGGAGAAGAAATGAGGGAAGCATTTTTAGAAGTAAGTGAAGGCTACTGGGAGCTTCGTGAAGCTATGTGTTGTTCACCCATGTTGGAATGAGATGGCTCAAGTCCACCACCTATTGGGATGCCTTCTTTTCTGCTTCCTAATCTGAATGTTATTCATTTCAGGGTTTTGTTTATTTTATCTTGAGGGGAAGCAAACACTCATTAATTAATCCCACCAAACATAATATTGAAAAAGCAATTATCCCCACCAAGTGCAATAACCCATCTGTAGGGAAGATAATCCATTCAGTGTGAATCAATGTGAATTTAAAAACTATTATTAAGATCAAATGGGTTCTAGTTATGAGCACCATAACTTTAGTATTTGCTCAACCATTCTTTGTTGTACCATGTTCTATGACCTTAAACCATAATACTCATACAAATAGTGTCTATATGGTAATTAGTATCAAATATCACAGGTCAGCCAATCAAAATGTTTCACAGATGAATCCCTTTGTTTGGGGTTAGCTCTGAATCTGTGACTAATTAGAGAGTGAGTCCCCTATTTTGAAAGTCTAGCGGTTATTGTAGCAAAGGGCCAAGTTTGTCTGCATTTCTAATAAATCATTTATTAACTGAAATGAAATTTTTTCATTACATTACCTCTCGTGGTTCAGTTAATAGGGAGTTTTCCTTTCTTTTTAACTCTACTGGAGCATCCTTCAGTTCTCCCTGAGTAAACCGAGCAATTGCTTTAACTATTGTCAACCAGAAATCATTTCCCCTCAGCATTTCTCTCTTCCCCAACTGGGCCATAAATCGTCTTGTGTCGGAGATTGCTGCCTGCTCCTGGGGAGCATGGAAGAGGAGATCTGCTCAGAGCTGGGACTCATTAAACCTTAGGAAGATGCATAAAAACTGTTATTGGTTGATTTCAAGAGAAACACCTAGCAAACATAACTGGGTTTATATCATAAAACCCAGGACCCACAATTAGCAGAACATCATTTTTGAAAATCAATTGGACATATTTGTCAGAACCTTCTAGCATGTTGCCTTTGGAAGGCATGTGAAGGCCTCCTCATGAGAGAGGTAAAAATATACCCACGGGTGACACAACGGCCTGATGACCATCGATCTAGAGGTGGTCAGGTGAGCGGGGATGTGGCCAGCTCAGGCATCTCTCCATGGGTCCAACTGAGGGCAGATGTGACCCTCCCCACCCCCCCAACCCCCCCAGGATTCTTCACATGTGTTCTGTCTACTCTGGAAGATCGCATGGTGTGATCAGAGCTTGGAGTGGGTTGGTTCAGCTAGGTTGTTCTACCCCATCCTTTGCCCAGTTAAATCCTAGCTCGCTGCTTGTCCTTTTCTCCTGCCTTCTGAGAGATGCAGGTTGTAAAAGGTATAGATGCAAAGGTATTCATCTCAGACCCCAGGTCCTTTCCTCCAGCTGACTGCTGAGCATCCTGGGCTAACTCGGTTTCCCCAGGGCCACCCTCCTCCCCTGGCCATGTTAGTCCTGCCCTGAGAGGAGACGACCCAATCTGGCAGGACCACAGAGCGGACGGTGAGCAGGGGCACACCACACACTGGCTTTTCCTCTCAGGAAATTTCCGCAAGCTGAGGGCAGCCCCTCATGTGAGCTAGATCCTCCCAGCACGGCAAACACTTTCCCCTCTTCAACCCTGAGAAACTGCCAAATCAGGACCACAATGTAAAGGAGGAAATTAAAGGCAAAACGAGAAGGTCTCACTTGCACCTTCTGCTCCTCTCTGCCACCTTCTCTCGGTCTGACCTGCCCCATCCTTGCACTTTCCTGACAATTCTGCATCTCTTCTGAGCTACAGAGGAGAAGCCAAATAGGACACGAGCCACTGAGAGATTGGGCTTGGATAGGGCAGAGATGCTGAGGTAGTTAAGGTCAGAATGTTCTAGCATGTGTGTGTCCGAAGGAGACAGCCTCCCCTTTCCAGACACCTATTAAAACGCAGCAGACAATGGTAGTGGTCCCTTGGGGGTCACCAGGACAAGTGTGTTAAGGCACAAAAATATTAAAGGGGCGCCTCCCTCTTTGTATCATGAACTTCACTTGTGAATCATTACCAGGGACCCTATTCCACTTTATTGTCATTTTCCCTTTCAGATCCTGGGACTCCTTATATATCTATCTTTAAATTCTTATTGGCTTTTGGTTTTTTTTTTTTTTTCTGGCCTCCAATCTGCCCAGTGGGTGCTTGAGCCCTTTTCCCTCCTTAATTCCCAAGGCTGGCCTGCCTGGCCCCTCGAGCCTTCACCCCAGCTTGCCTTCAGGCTCACTCCATCCATTGTCTCTTGCCATTCTGAAGATGAAGGCACGGAGCTGGAAAACCGCATCGACCCTCCTGGCCCACCGCGTATCTGGCCAGGCCAGGAGGTGGGCCATACCTCTTCACCGTGCTCCCCAGAACCGACACTGGTTTTCCTAACCCTCCAGCCTTGTACAAATACTTGAAATGTCTGAGAGGTGTCACAATCTTAACTCCCCAGGAAGATGAGTGGCTGCTCCTGTCTTAGCAGAGATAACCTGCGTTTGTGCAGCTGGATCTCTAGACAAGGAGCCAAGATGAACTAAGGGCAAGGTTTGTGGAGCTTTTTCCATTTACTGGGAGAGGCTGAAGCTCATTTCTGAGGGTTATTTGGCCTCAGTTTCAGCACCAAATGAGAGAGTTAAGGGTTGAGGGCTCCATGGCTGCCTTTCACAGCAGCACGATGCAATAAGAGCTTTTAAAAATAAACGCTTTCTGGGGATTGGATGTGGCTCAAGCAGGCTGGACACCTGCCTCCCACATGGGAGGTCCTGGGTTCAGTTCCCAGTGCCTCCTAAAGAAGACCAGCAGATGCAATGAGCTGACAAATGAGCAGACACAATGAGCAGGGAGCAGATGTGACTCAAGCAGTTGGGCACCCGCTTCTCACATGGAAGTTCCCAGGTTCGGTTCCCAGTCCCTCCTAAAAAAAAAGACTAACAGAGACAACAAGCAGACTCAGCAAACAGACAACAAGCAGACAGATGAAGGAGCCATCTTGGGGGGTGGGGGGAGGAAAAAAAACCGATTTCTTACTTTGAGCTCCTAGCCATGTGTGTTAATTCTAGCAAAATTATCCCAAATATTGGGTTGATTTAACAAATATGTGTGTGAAAAACAAACCTTAATGAATACTGTTTTTTTAACTTTTGGGTAGATGGGCACAGAAATGAAGGTGTTTGCAAAAACAGGTTCATTTTGAAATTTTCATCACTGGGGACTAAACATTTCTCAAGGCTTTGTGGTTGCCTGTGAATGCATGCATCTAGGTTTTAGTATTTGTCAAAAAAATCTAGTATGTTCTGGGCAGGGTTTCTATTTAGGCAGTTTCGTGAGGATGCTTGAGTGTGAGAGGCACCCCTTTACCGTGCCTGGGCGCCTGGTTCCTCCCAGGATCTGTAGGTGGTATCATGGACCTGTTTCCTTTTGGGTGACCCTAGGGTTTAGCAAGGTCCCATGGGGGGACCCCAGTCAGAATCTGGGGGCCCATCTGCATGCGGCAAGCACCATGACTGATGAGCAGGGTCCCGTTTTGGCCCAGCCCATGTGCCCCATCCGCAGTCTGCCCAAGAGGAATCCGGGTCAGCCTTGACTGGCCCCTTGTGTCCTGGCTTGGCCATCCTGAGCCTGGGCTATTCCTGAGCCCCAGGACACTTGCACGCTCCACAGCCACCTGGAGGAGGAGGTAGGAAGGTGGGCTGCTGAGGGTGGAGGGGAGGAGAGGGCCGGCTTCAGACAGTCGGATGAGAACCGAGGAGGGCTGGAGAGAGAAAACGCTCCCGTGGGCAGTTCCTTTAGGGCCACGAGCTATTCTCTGAGGGAATTTTGAGGCTATTTGGTAATTTTCTGTTATTTCTACCTGACTCTGAATGAAAGCTGTGGCTTCTTTCCATAGTTAAAGGCAATTTAAGGGTAGCAAATAGATTTTCCCCTTCTCAGAGTCCATTGCCATCTGGTGATGTGTTGCAACCCAGGCCACAGCATTGGAATTGTGGTTTAAGAAATGGAGCGCTGAAGGGCACAATCCAGACAAATTTTGTTTTCTAATTTATTACTTCAGTCAAGATCTTTGTGGTTAAAGCTGACAGTTTGTAGGCTCACTATTCTTTGCACAGATGCAGCTTTCCTGAACTTTTAGCCTGAAGGAGCTGGGTGCATACACGTGCATGTTTTCAAACACTGGTGGAAAAGGAACATTTCAAAATGAGTCTTGTCATAATAATGCCAGGTAATATGGTCAGGTCATGCCAGCTCAGTGTGCAATGAACAGGGGAGGTTTAAAGTCACTGGAAAAGCTGTGTCGTTATTTAAACTTCTAGCTTCTTGAAAAACGCGGTGTGATATTAAATTGTTCGGCAAAACATAGCACGGATTAAATCTTGTATTTAAGTTTGTGATAAAATTCAAACAAAAACACCCCACACTTGATTTAGACTCATTAGTCAACAAGCATCTTCTGACATCTTCTGGGTTAGGCACTGAGGTTTAAAAAAAAAGTTCCACGTTTCCTGGAGGGTGACTGGAGAGGGTATTGCGTAATCACCATGTGTGGAAAAGTGCAGGGACGGCGTTGTGGACACATTGCCACATGGGCTCACCAGCTAGAAGAATTCACACTGGGCTGGCCTGACACAAGGGCCGGTTCAGCAAAGAAGCTACTTGGGGGACTGTTCTGAAAAGATTCTTGAGAAGATGCTAGGATGAGAATATTCAAGGGTAGAAAGGGCACCAGGGTGGAGGAGCCAAATGTGCAAAGCAAAGGGGAATGCAAAAGCCCAGTTGCCTTTCAGAATGCAGAGCCCAGTGTAGCCCACGGGCCCTGGAGGGTCAGGGGCTGGGGCAGAAAAGGAGACAGAAGGAACCTCCGCCAGTATAGACCATAGACCATGGACAAATGGATCGAAGCCATCAGTTCATTCTCTGCACTGTTACTCTACAGCTTATTCTCAGAATTCCTTGACTTGGCATGGTCTTAGTGGCCCTTCGTGCTCTTCAGAGAATAAGTTCCTCCCTTAGGATGAGCACATTTCTGGTGTATTTGTGCATTTTCAGGAGGTACTTCAAAGAGAAAAATTGCCAGCCCTTTTCCTGAAGTTTCTTACATCCCTTTGTGGCTTTCGGTTAACTTGAAAGCCTCCCAGAACAGGGGCCACCTTCCCCAGTGTGAACAAGCGCAGAAGTGAGGGGATTAATTTTAAAAGTGGGAACTATTTTTATGATTACTATATAACTTAAACATCTTATTTTAACTTAAAACAACACATAAATGCAACCTTTTGGAGGTGGGGAGTGCTACTCTTTTTATGTTAGATGAATGTCTTTTTTCATAATGCATAGTCAATTCCAGTTAAGATTTCTTGACAGTGACATTAGGAGATATTTATATTTTCTAGTTTTTCCAGTTATCCCACACTTGCCTAATTTATAAAATTTTTTAGCCTACTACTTTTATAGTCTTTCTAAAGCATTCATTATAGTTTTCCAAAACTCGATTTTTGTACCCATGATTCATTGTTTTGTGTTGTATTTAATCGAATTGCATAATTACAATAATAGGGAGAATTGCTATAAATAAGTTTTGGGTAAAATCTAACCGACCTTGAGATTGTACAGTCTGAGAAGTGGGGCCAGAAGAGCCCAGATATTCTAAAGAGCCCAGGTTAGAGAGTCCAGGTGTTCTAGAGAGGAGCCTGTGGCTGCAAGTGGTCAGGATTTCATGGGCACTGGTCAGCATATTTTACCGAGGTACCGCACATGTTAACCTTAGGGACTTGTTTTCCTGGAAGTCATCTAAGAGGACTTGGACTGCACTGGACTGCCTGAGACATGCCTTGCCCTGTACCTGGCCTTGAGGGAAACACTCAGACATACATGAGCTGGTCCTACTCAGAGGGCCTGGAGTTTAGGAGACAGGATGGCATTCTAGTAACATAGTGCAGAAAATGAGTTGTGCCCTCAGGGAGACAAAACAAGTTGCTAGTAAGGGCAAAAAAGAAGTAGAGGTGAATGTGTCCAAGCTTCCGAAACTGGTGCCAAGGAAGAAAATGTTACATTAGATTGGCAGTCTCTCTGCAGTCCAGAAAGATTCTAGAGAGACCACATCTAAGAAGTGGAGTTGAAATTTCAATTTTCTGTGGCATTTCTAGACTGAGGTAGAAGTTTATTGATTTCAGAAGTAGCATTTTTGTTTTGTTTTTCAGAGCAGGCTTCATCTGTTCATGTCATAACCAGGCCTTTATTGTGAACTGGGTTGACCAGATGGCTTGGATCCAGGACAGTGGATCCATATATTCACATAAAGAATTTGGAAGTTGAGTGTTCTATATAGTTAGGTGTAGTATGTTTTAGGCATATATTTGATTTTGAGTTGGTATATAAACTTGAAAACTCCGAAAGTGGGTCATCAGAAACATGGCACTTCGTGGGGACCCGTCTCCCTATTTAATTGGACTCTTGATGTTTTATGCCATTGCAATACCTCTTGCTCATTCATCCAGGAGCAGTGAATGGGGGGGGGGTCATCTTAGAACCTGGTTCAGAATTGCACATAGAAGTACAACTTTTGGTGTTATAGAGACACTTAGAGAATTGACCACCTGAAAATATCTTTGTGTTCATGGGAATGAGAATTTTTTTCTTCCATGTAGAAGTTTGTCCTAAGTTCAGCATTAGGCCTGCTTCTCTGAATTTGAAATTGAATTTATTATCGTGGGAATTTATCAGGGAAATATGTTTTGTTTATACTGAATACATTACAAGAAGCTTGGATAACTGCTTGGGGGGCTTTTAAATTTATCTCTATGTGATAGATTTTTAGCTATTATGAAATTAAACCAAATGTAAAGCAATGGGAGGCATTAAAATGGAAGTTTGAGAATCCAGAAGTCTTGATTTCTGAAGAGGAATTTTACCATAATCTCTCTCTGGACAAGAATTAAGAAAAATATTTACATGTATTACATGCAAAGTATAACGGTTAAATTAGCCATGATTGAAAAGATGCAATATGCAGACGATCATTTGGGAGTTGTTTTAGGATTAAAAGTAAAATTCATTTATAAGAAAATGTTTCAGTTTTAGTTTTTGTAATGTTAATTTGATAACCTCAGTTTTCAATATATTACTCGGAAATTAGACAAAAAGTTTGAGAGCATCCACTGGAACTTTGCTAGTAGGATTTATGGAGCTTCATGTTTGCTTGAATATTTAAGTCCTCTGTGTTGGCAGCTTTGTCGTTTTATGAAAGATAGGTGAAAATCCTTATTCCTTTTGCACCCATTTGGGTGGCTAGGTGGATGACATCAGGTGGCCTCATAAAGCAGATCACTACATTGTCACGCACTGGCATTTTACCTTTTTAAGTAGCTGTGCTTCCTCTGCAGGACCCTCAACTCTTCTCTGCCCGCTCCTCATCCCCTCTGAGATGGTTTCGATATTCATTTGATCTCCATAACTCCAAATCCTCAAAGGAAATCCGCACGTCCGATGCGCTGTCTGCCCTAGCAAACTGTGCCCAAATAAGAAGCAAATGTGTTCTGTTGTGTGCAGATTCGCCCACCTTTCCCAGCTCCTCTTCAGGGTGCACCCTTCCCGCTCCTGTGCCTTAGCCATGACTCTTCCCCAGGCCTTCCCTGCGATGGGAATGGAAGCCAGACATCTCTGCTGCCCCAGGGGTAGAAGTCCTGCCGTCAGCAGCCCTGTCCACACCCTGAATGGCGCTCTGCCCTGAGCTTCTGTGTGAGTTCTTTTCACTGCAGAGCCCTGATGCACTTCCTGGGCTCCCACAGGCTCACATTAGATGTCTGTGCCCCCCACCCTGACCACACTGTGCACGCAACTGCCACCATCCCTGGGACATCCTGCTATGTGGTCCTCTGTCTGCCTCTTTTCCTAACTCTACAGTCTTGCCTCATGGAAGCTCCTCCTTTCTAGGATTCCCTTTTCTAGTCTACACCCCTATTTTCTGGGAGTTGTCATGGCACAGAAAGTAAAGCTCCCTGTGGGTGACAGTGGGGCTGTGGGGCCACCTGGCTGGCTTAGTAAGTGGGAAAGCCGCCTGGTTGTCTGGTTCCAATTGGGGTCCCTTTCTGAACCGGGGGCACCCATGGGCAAGGGGCTGGAGTTGCTACGCCTACTTTCTGGTGGGCCACGTTGGTCCGTGTCCAGCAGCACCATGAGATGAGGCTTAGATTGTGCTTCTTGATCCATTCCCGTCGGCCTCATGGCTTGTGGAAATTCAGAAAGCGTTTGGCTCCGGTTCCTGGCACGGCAGCATTGCGAGCTTATCTCTTCTGTTAATCCTGGAATATTTCAGGGCAGAGCTGGGCCATCTGTGTGGCTGGGCAGCTAGCCGCTGCCTCTCCAGGATGGATCCTGCTTCCTTGGTCTTCATTCCCTGGTGGGACCCCCACTCTGCTAGGACTGTGTCTGAGGCTGGCCCATCTCTCCCCAAGTACGCAGTGGTAGCCTTGCTTTTCTCTTTCTCTGACCATTTCTAAAGCTGGCTGAGGCCAACTGCATGGAGCACCCTCTTACTTTTCAGTGTCAGTGTTTTTTAGTTGATAACATAACTCACGACATTAAAACCTTCCCTTCGCATCTTCTGGGGTAGGTCAGGGAGTACTGTACTCTGCACTGTTGATTAAGATCTCGATGATCACTGTAACTGCAAACTGGGACTCCTGCTTTTCTATGAATGGGAGCCTGTTGCACATTGTACCTCCTACCCCACCCCACTAATATAAAGGAAGAGGTGAAGCAGACGATCCAGCATGAAGCACATTACCCTGGGGAATGAAGGAAATGGGTGCAGCATTCTCAACAGCCAAGCACCAAATTAGCAGGAATGACGGGATGCCAGGAAAATAGCTCAGCTTTGTAGTCAGTTTATTATGGATTCGTTAATAGGAAACAACTTTTCTGACTGTTTACATCATGGAAACTTGATAACCCATTTGTATTACTTAAACTGCATATTTGTGACTGTTGTCAAAGCGAGGGAGTAATTTGTACCAGAAACCGAGTGTGTAGAAACTGTTCTCGTAAAAGTGTTCTCAAAATTGCTTTGCTTGCAGCTATGGAGGTTTCCATAAAGAATGATTTCTCATATTGGATTTTCAAAGCCACAGGAGTAGCCACAGAGCAGGCAAGGGACAGCTTGATGATTTAGGACTATTTAATGTCCCAGTTGTTGTGAAATAGAATGAAATTAACTCCGGTGGGCTGCTAGAACTCATTACTGCAATCTCTTAATGCCCCAAACTAGGAGGCTGATTGATCTGCTGTTATGTATTATTAGGTGCTATTCAGGGGAAGAAAAGGAAAAAGGACAACCAAACCCGATGGCGGAGAACTGATCTGAAATGAGGGTGATGAGGCAGGCCGGCTTAGTTCTTTAGGCACGCCAGTGGATTTTATTTATGCAGAGCTATTTGAATGTGATGGGATGAGGGTAAGAATGGGCCAGAAGAGGCTGTCTGTCCCAGACTTTCTCAGACTTTATTGTGCACATGAATCTCCTGGGAATCGTGTTAAAATGCAGCTTCGAATCCAGAAGATCCGGGAAGGGGCCTGAGACTCTGCATTTCTAGCCAGCTCCCAGGTGCTGCCAATGCCTTGGGCCCAGGCCTTTCCTCTGAGGTGCGAGGCTCTGGCTCATGTCTCCTGCTTGCACGCTGAAGCACGAGGGAGCCAACAGCCGCTCTTTACGGTGTGCCTTCTCCGCCCACAGCTGAGTCGCAGGTGTGCCCTCCACTTCCCCATCCTCCCAGTCTCACCTGCCTCTCCTCACGGAAGAGAAAGATCGTTGCCCCACCTTTCAAGCAGTGGGCCCCGGATTGACTTAAACCGCATTGATTCATGTTTCCTTCTGCCATTCTGCAGGCCTGAGGCAGCCTTGCTCCTTTCCTCAGGGATTTGAATCCTTTGTGAGCCGGTAGCCCTGGGCCTTGCCTGGACGTTCTCCCTCGGTATGTGGGGCGCCCTGCCACTGGGCGCCCTAGGACCCACCAGGCTTGCTTCATCTCTGTGCAGCGCGCCTGGCACCCGCAGCAGATAAGGCTTTCCCAATTTCACAACGCGAAAAGAGGCCAGTACGCCTGGTGTGCGCCCACCTAGGAGATTTGCCAGTGACGATGAACACTAATGGACTTTTTGGCCGCAGCACTGCTGCTAATTACAAAGCTGCTGATTACTGGGCCCTCCCTGTGGTACAAGCATGTTGACTGCTGCTTTGTTTTGTGTGTATTAAAATCCATTGTCTTCCCCTTATAATGCTCACACAACTCTTGAGTCTATACTCATTTTACAAAGAGAAGAGGCTCAGGGAGGTTAAGGAACTTGTCAAAAATCCCATAAGCTATAGTGGGATTGGACCATGGTCTATTTGCCCTTCTCCTTTCACCGCATCCTGCAGGCTGAGCTGGTTCCCTCAAGCCCACTGGGACTTAAGGAGATGTCAGTGTGGCCTCACGAGGCGACAGATGTCTAATGACTGTCCGAGTTTGAGTTTCTGAAGTCGTTCAATACAGAGGACCAAGGAGCATTTTGCTCCTGCCAAGGCTCTCTGTCCTCAGTGGGGGCTGGAGAGCTGCTGGAGAGCCCCTTTATATCAAGCTGCCGTTTGCCTGGGGAGGCAGCCCCCTGGGTGGGAAATGAGGCACCCTCATCAGGGTTCTCCAGAGAAACAAAACCAACAGGATATCAAGAGACTCATTCTAGGAATTGCCTCACATGACTCAGGATGGGCAAGTCAGAAGCGAGCCTTGGTGAAGGTTTCAATGAATTCTCCAGGAGAAGGTGGCCCTAAAGTAGAGAAAGAAATTCTTCCTTCTGACTGCTGATACCAGCTCTCCCTTGAAGGCAGGGGTTCTTAACCTTTTTTGTTCCACAGACCCCTTTGCCAGTCAGGTAAAAAAACCACAGACCGCTTACCAAGTCCACACTACAATGTGCATTATTTAATAAATATATCGCACCTGCACCAACACGTTCCCACAAGAATAATGTTTTGTTTTTTTAAATTTTGATCTCATGGACCCCTTGTTAAGAATCCCTGGTTGGCTGAGTCTTCTCTCATTGAAGGCAACCTCCTTTGTTGCTTATAGATGTAATCAGCCACAGATGCAGCGAACTGACTAGTGACTACAGGATCGTGTGGTGGCTCTGTGGTTTAGAGAAGGGTCAAGTTCATGGCCATCACCTCCACCCCTTTGTCTTATCAGTGGGGACTCTCAGCCCAGAAAGGTGAAGTGACTTCTGAGGCCACACTTGTGGGGGAGGGTGGGCATGGGGCAGATGTGAGACCAGAACCCAGATCTCCTGGGCAGGGCAGGCCTGAAGTTCTAGATCCCGAAACCCATGTTAGCCCTCCAGTGTTCAGACCAAACGCCAGTCTTCCCAGAACTTCTTCAGGTGGCCCTAAAGCCTTGACATGGGTTTTTTGGCTCTGGATGTGGCCATTTGCATGTTAGTGTCATGGCAAACTGTGCTACCCCAGAGCTCCTAATGGAAGTCACTGCCAAGGAGGAAGGGAGTTGAGGCTGTTTAAATCTAAGGGTTTCCCTGGTGTGCAGGCGCCCCCAAGCCCAGCTCCTGGGAGAGGTCTCCATACAAACCCCAGTGGTCATTACTGAGCTCACCAGCAGGGATTCCTAGCACCTGGTCGGCGGGCGGGTGGGGAGCTGGCACTGTCCCTCTGTGGCCACCAGCAAAAGCTACCTGCGGGCTGGGCCTCCAGGTCCTATGCACATCTGCAAGGCACAGGCCAGCTTTTTGGGTCTTTGGCCTCCAGAGGCAGAGCAGCTTGATCAAGAAGTAAAGCCGCCATGGGGTGAGTCCAAGGATACTTGGCTCTCCCAGGCAGTGCCCGGCCGGGCTCTGGGCTCGCACACGCTTGTGGTTTGATCTGCATGTGTGTGTTTGCTGGATTTTTGTAGCTGTCCCTCTGATATTCAGAACTGATTTGTTCTCTTAAGAGTTTTTGTGTGAAAGATGTTATGTGGTGGTTTTGGGAGCTTTGTGCCCTTCAGAAAAATTGACTTTCCATGCCCACAAATTTTGAAACGGGAAGCATTGCTCTCAACTTGGAAGCATCTTGCACACAACCTGTTTTTACACTTTGGCTGATTAACCTGCTCATGACATGCATTCCTCAGAGACCCGGCTTCTCTTGATGATGTCTATTTTTGGTGCAAACTGAAAACAAGAAAGGGCAGTGCATGGAAATGCTTTCTGTTGGAATGGGGATATTTAGTGTGAGGTAAGAGTACATTGTTGTTTTCTATTTTTTTAAAAGCATGACTTGAGAGATCATTTTTTCTCAACTGTAAGCTGAGGAAAGGAAAAAATAACGAAAAGGCTGAAGCCAGCTGCCATTTGGAGGTGAGACTGGCTCCCCGTGGCAGGCTCTGAATGAGCCCTTGGTAAACTGCACCTGCGGCACTCTGAGAGGGGCCTCATGTGGTGTTGGGGAAGGGCCAAAGCAACTTGAGCAACTTCCTGCACAGGTGGGCTCTGCTCAGGCCTCTCTGGCCTTGGATCTGCGGCTTCTCTAGGTCGTCCTGAACCGGTACAGATTGGAAGTCTCTATGTGCAGACAGAGCCATGTGCCCGGGCCCCTGGCATTAGGGTCTGTAGGGAAAATTCCCCACCCTCAAGCAGGAGGAGCCAGGGAAGCTCAGTCATGGAGGATGACTTTCCAAGTCGCCCTGGGGTTCTCCAGAGAAACGGCTGTGGGCAAGGAGTCTTGCCTGCTGGTGGCTGGGAGTTTGTTTATATGGGAACCCCACCGTGGCCCACCCTCGTGGAATCAGCAGAGGGGCTCGGAGGGGCTCCACCCTCAGGATCTGAGATTAGGAGTCGCGTATGGATTCATGAAGACAAAAGACTGTGTATGTTGTCTTCAGAAAACCTGTTGTGTCCTTACTCTGAGGTGAAAGAATCAAGCCCGACCTTCAAGGCACTTACAGTGGAGATGGGCAGAGAGCCACGTACAAGCAATGAGAGAGAAAGACTGTCTGCCACCGAGTGTGAGCTGTGCCAGTAGAGGACAGAGCAGCCCCCGGGAGTCGTGAGACGCTGCTCCAGGTCGTGGGCTGAGGGGTGGCCTGGGCCAGCTCTCTCTCCCTTACGCTAACGGGGCTGACCAGTGGGCACAGTGGAGGGCTGGACCTTTGCCAATAGAACAGGCAGCTGCAGGGAGGATTGGGGCATGACAGTGTGGAGCGTTAGCAAGAAAAAAATATTGCCCCCAATGTACACACAAGTAGATCCATGGGAACCAGTTCCGTGCAGCTGTTAAACACAGAGGAGAAAGATCCCATGGGAATGGACACTGTTACCTTCATCGGCTGAAAGAGCTGCCTCTGAAAGCACATCAGTTGAATTCCAGTGTTGCAAACATCTGCAGGACAGGCTTTTAAGCATTCCTCTAACCTAGAAGATCCCGATGGACTATACTTGTAGGAAAGTAAACCTCCAAGATGCTGGTTAGGATACAGGGGCTCATGTTGCTTTGTTTTTTAGACATCAGAAATCACGTTGAGAAAACATTAGAAAAAAGCATCCTTTTTTTTTTTTTTTTTTTTTTTTACTATGGCTTTATTTTAAATAGTGTTAAAAACACAAGGCTTGCCTTTGCCTCTTGGCTCTTTTTCCTATTTGAAAGCATCTTGTTTGGAGTGTTTTGTGCCTTTAGGCTTACACCTTGGGTTTATTTCCTTGGACTGTGGGTGGTTTGGGCACCATCCTTTAACTCAGAAGGATGGTGTTGACGAGATGACTGAGTGTGGGCCTGTGAACCAGCATTATCCTGCAGAAAAACAGAATTGCCCAGACGGGAGGAAACCGACAGCCGTCAGAGTCCCCTTGAAGCTCGAGCCTCTGCTGCCCCCCTCTCAACTTATAATCGTATGTGGGGGTGGACTTGAAATAGGCTCCCCCACCAAGAAAGCAGACACCCACCCCCAGGTCAAGAAGAACGTGAGTGGAACATCGGAATTCCTCTCAGAGCGTTTGCTAAAATGAGTGGGCACTGCTGTGGCTGCTGTTATATCATTTTATTGGATTATTTCCCAAAACTTGACAGCCCTTGGTAGAACTATTTTGAGACTTTGCTGACAGGTTTTTCTGGGCCCACACTATGTATTTCGGCCACTTCTGACTCAACTCTGTGACCTCATTAAATGCATATTTTTGTATAACCCGTGGGTATGGGTGCAAGGACACAGGCCGCGTTCTCATTCAGAATCCCAAGGTACAAACATCCCTGGCTTTTAGTTCAGTGTTCCCGAATCTGAGTTTAGAAAAAAGGCTTAGTCTCCTAACAATCTTGACAAAGAAACATTCTATCAGCACGTTTGTGTTTTTCCTGAAGCTTGATGTGATTTGTTGAAAATCATACAGATTTTTCTATCTTCTACCTTTTTGCTTGCTGAATTCATGCAGGTAATTCTCACACGTCGAACCTGAGGCCCAGGTGTCCTGGTACCTATGCAGGGCTCTGCCTCTCTGCTCACCTGAAGTAATTTGTAATTTCAGCATTTAGAGAGTGAGGCACATGTTAGGAGCTCTGCAGTCTAGCTCAGCTCGGTTTACTAGTACTATGAAGCAGATCATTTACTAAATCCACCTGGTGCTCCTTGCATGACAATTTAGCATAATGATGTACCTCGGGCCATCCCGTGGGTTCTGGTTGGTTGAGATCATGAAGGTGTGTCTGGCTCTGAAAACCTTTTGAGCTTCTAAGCTTGCCTGCGTGCTCTGTGCAAACCTGTCACCTGCTCCTGGAGATGCCTTTCCTGTCAAGGTGTTGCTGGAGGACCCCTGAGTTCTTACTGTGAGTCCCCAGGGGGTTGACACCACAGCGGCAGCTCTGCCCCGAGACAGTGCTCATTCTTTCTCCATTAATGTGTTTACAGAGTGCCTTCTCAGGGCTAAATGCTGGGGATAAAGTGTGAACAAAAGCAGACTTGGAGTCTGCTCTCAGGTAGCGTCAAATCTAGAGGGAGACTGGACATTGCTCAGATAATGGGATCCAAATGCCCTGAAGGAGACAGGCCTGGTTCCACAGGAGCATATAACCATGGAAGAGTGGCACTGGGAAGGCCGGGAGCGCCACGTGGGTCGAGGCAAGGAGTGGGAGCCTTCCAGGCAGCGGCGGCAGCATGTGCAAGGTCCCTGTGCATGGTTAGGCCTGAACGAAGGCCAGCAGAGCCTCAGACCACGTTCATGCTACAAGTTGGGGCCCCAAGGTTACCTCCGATGAATGCTTTTCCTCTCCCACGTCCCTCTGCTAGAATGAAACTCACCATGCTTCGGCCTCAATGTGGAGGCACTCTGTGTGCTGAGCAAGGGGCGACCAAGACCATGCCTTCAAGGACTTTGCCTTCTACTTGGGCAGGGCTCAGACAATAATCATGTGTCATACAGTTAAGTCAGGTAATGTCAGTTCCTGATAAGTGCAATAAAGGATGACAAGGGGTACAAGAGTGACCGGAGGGCTGTGTTGCTCTTGGTGGGGCGATCCAGGAAAGTATCTCTGGGATTCGGGGTTGGGGTTATTTTTTGAGCAGAGACCAGCTGGATGAAGCCAGCCTGGCCAAGGTTTTGCCTCTAAGCTTTACTCTTGCACTTTGAGAGGAAGCTGCCTCCTCTCCACCGCACAAAACCGAAGCCTTCCCGAGGGACAACAAAGACGAAACAGGCAAAACTAAGAAACCAAAAAAGATAAAATCCAATAGAGATCGCCAAGAGCATATGGTGCAAATACTGATCACATCAGTAAGAAAGTTGTTTCCAACCCGGATTTGCTTTTCCTTTAAATAGGACATTCACTCATTGCTTCAGTATAAAATTGATTTATCGTGTTGAAACAATTTCTGTAGCAGGGGAACTAATTTGATTGTGCAGCGTAAAGAAAATGTATGTGGGACAATGGGGAAGAATAGAGCCAAAATGAATCCAATATATTTTAATCTCTGCAATACAGATTATATTTTCAATTAAGACGCTTAACTTGCATGTGTTTGGCTGGCGGGAGCTTCCCGGAGCACTTCTCGCATGTGTTTATGAGTAATAAGTCATTAGCATTAAGAAGGTAGATGATCATTAGCCCATGATCACCCAGTTGCCTTCCGTTAATAGTAAAGTCAATGCACACCATCGCTGTGGCTGCCGTTGGGTGCTGAAAAGTGGAGTAATATGGAAAAGGGAACTGTTGCATTGGTGAATGCAATATGCTAGACAGAATCCCTGAATTCTATCCTTTTCAGCTGAGTAATGCCTGGTTCCTAAATTCATGGTGGGGTGAGAAGGTAGTTCTTGAATCATCACCACTCTGCTCTCCAGAAGCAGGTCAGAGAGTGGCGATATGTCAGAGCAGTGTTGGTTAATTAACTGCATCTAGCATGGGCTTCGCAGCAGAGAGACTTGGGTCTTGGTTTCATGATCTGCTTCAAGGCATGACCTGGGAGCAGCTCACCCCTCTCAGCCTCAGGGACTCCTTAGTAGAAGGGCTGGGCAGGATGCTGGCCCTTGGCCAAAAACTGCTTTGTGATGTGTGCCCCATGTTCTCATCGTGGATCTCGTTTGATCTTATATCAGTCCACGAGGTAGAGCTATAATTATTCACTTTATGGGCAGTGGAATCCACCTTTCAGAAGGAATACATAAGCTAACATCCGGTGCCTTCTGTACCTAGCCAATGCTCAGAATTGTTACTTGTTCCTCTCTCTTCCCTGTTCTCAGTCGCCTCCTGCTGCAGGGAAGATTCTGGGACCTGGCTTCGCAGATGTTCGTCCTTTGACCACCCACTTTAGCACAGACATCGGATTATGATAAGCATCAAAGAAATAAAGGGTCATCAAACACACACACACACACACACAAGAAAACAGAAGGTATCTGGCACGGAGAACGAAGGAGCTGTGGAGTTGGGTTTTTTAAAGCTCTATCCCAAGACTTTCCAGAAGACTGGCCAGTAAGGCCATATTAGTCAGCCAAAGGGGTGCTGATGCGAAATACCAGAAATCTGTGGGCTTTTATAAAGGATATTGATTTGGTGTAAAAACTTACAGTTACCAGGCCATAAAGCATAAGTTACTTTCCTCACCAGTCTCTTGCCACATGTTGGAGCAAGATGGCTGCCGGCATCTGCCAAGAGTTCAGGCTTCCTGGGTTCCTCTCTTCCAGGGCTTGTTTCTCTCTGGACTCAGCTGTCCTGGTCTATCCACAAGGCCAGCTGTAGACTATCAGACAACTGGCTCTTTCTCCCTGGGGCACGATTCTCTTCGGGCTCAGCTGCTCTGCTCCTCCGTGTGTTTACTTTCCAGGCTTCACCTCAAAACCTCCAACCTCCCTTCTCTGTGGTGCGGTTTCTCTGTGAGTCCCCGCCCACCAAGGGGGCAGGGATGCAACGTCCTACTGACGTGGCCCAATCCCTTAGTCATTATTTAATCAAGCAAAAGTAAAGCCTCTGAATCCAATATGATCTAATATGCCGAGAGGGACAGACCAGTTTACAAACATAATCCAATATCTTTTTTGGAATTCATAAGCAATATCAAACTGCCACAAAGGCCCAGGCCCACCAATGTGTGGGGTCAGTGTAGCCAAAGAGAAGTTGTGTAAGTGGGACGAGATGCACGGTACTCCCCTTGCGTGGCCACAGGCCTGAGACATGTCAGGTTTGATAGCATCAAATCGGACACCGCGGACCTTGACGAAGGAACCCCAGTGAGGTCAGAGGTGCTGGTTGTAAACTAGAGAGCGACTTGAAAAATGGGCTCAAGACACATGGAACAGAACATGCATGAGAAGAACTATCATCCAAAACTGGACATGGGAAGAGAAGGAAAGGGATAAAGCAACCAAGGTGGTGAATCCAAAGTTTAAAATCACATCACTCATTGGCCGTTCATTCATTCTGGAAGTGTTGGTTAAGTGCCTCACCAGGGATGCCTGGTCTGGGGCTCCTGGGCTCTGACTATTCCCTCCATTTTACCAGCAGCTTTATCCTGTAGATTACCCCATCACCTTCCAGTTTCTTCTTCTAGCCCTGACAAGCTCATCTTAAAAAATGCCCCTTTGACCCCCACCCCAACCACCTCTATTTTGTTCTTCTCTTCACAGCCAGACTATACAAGATCAGCACTGTCTTCCATTCCCGGGTCCTCATTCCCTTTTTATTCTGCTCCTCTGCCTTCTTTGCATCAGGCTTCCAAAATTTATCAGTAAAACTGTATCATTTATGTCCTATCCAATTTCAACATGGCTGAGCTATTAAAATACTCCAGTGCCTGGCTTCTGTGACCCCGTGTGATCAAGAGCTCCTCTGCCATGTCAGTTTTCTCTCTCTCCCTTCCACCTCCCAGGCTCGTTTTCTTTCTGCCCCATAAAATGTTGGCGCTCCACAAGGCACTACTCTCCCTGGTGAGCACTTTTTCACTCCTAAGTATCCATCTACACTTGGAGTCAGATCGTGTTCCACATAGACATGCCATACCTAACCTTTCATTTGATCCCCCAGACTTTGCTGACATCTCAAGTGCCAGAGGCAGAACAGAGAATCCTCCTCCTCAGAGGAGGCCTTCTGACAGCGTTCTGGGTAGCTTGACTGGCCCCCCTCCATTGCACAAGGTCTGCTCACCTTCAAATCCTTCTCCGGCCCTACTTCTAATTCAGTTCTTCACCAGTCCCTGGTGGCACACTTCCTGACACACTGGGGGTGCTTGGTCTCATTAAAGAATGCGTAGGCAAGGATGAGAGACTAAGCCACACTGCCAGAGACATGACTTTCTGTACGAGGGGGTGGGGAACCACAGCCTGTGGGCCAATTCTGGCCCATGACTTGTTTTTTTGTGACCTGCAAGCTATGAATAGTTTTTACATTTCTAAATGGTTGAGGGAAAAGTCGAAAGAAGAAGAATATTTCACGGCATGTGAAAACTACCTGAAATTCAGTTTTCAGTGTCCGTAATGTCTTGTCCCTTGGCCATGGCCATTTGTTCGCATATGGTCTATGGCTGCAGCAGATGGACTGAGTTCTTGAGAATTTTAGACCAGAAGCAACAATGCCGCCTTAAAACAAAAGGCACAGAGAGGACAAAATGAAAGAAGGTTATCGGACCCCCAAAGTTCTTGTTTCAGGAAGAAAGAGTTGCGTATAAAACGACTCAACACACTCATGCTACTTTTAATGAAAAAGGAGGGATGACTCTGAGGGCAGAGTCACAGGCCACAGAGTGTTATTCTCAGGCCTGGAAACCAAATGGAATTTGTCCAGCTGGATTTCGAAAATGCTTGGGAAGAATGACTCCTTTTTTTTTTTTTCCGTATCTGCCTATCTTCAAGGGGAATGTCTATAGCTGTTATCCTATGCCTGTCTTACCATTATATTTTAGTAGCTGATCACTTGTTCCTTGAGTTTCACTGTCCACAGATGACGTCATCTATACTGGATTTGGATGATTTACATGATGAGATTTGGGACTTTGGAGCTGATGCTGTAAAGGGGTTGAGACTTTAGGGGTGTTTGGATGGGGTGGATGTATTTTGCATGTGGAATGAACATGAACCTTTGGGGACCAGAGGGCAGACTATATTGGGTGAAAAAATGGCTGCCCAAAGAAGCCCACATGGTAATCCTCAGAATCTGTGACTAAGTTACAGTACATGGGAAGGGGAATTAGGTTTTCGGGTGGATTAGCAATTAAGATTGCTAATCAGTTGACCTAAAGATAATAGTGAGATTATCCTGGATTATCTGGTGTGAGCACAATGTCATCACAAGTATCCTTAAAAGTTGGAAGAGGGAGAGAAGAATCACGGTCAGAGTGATGTGATGTGAGAAAGACTCAACCAGCATTGCTGGCCATGAAGGTGGAAGAGACCTGCGAGCTGAGGAATGTGGGAGTCCTCTAGGAACCGGAAAAGGCAGAGAAATGTGTCCTCTCCTAGAGTTTCCAGAAGGAAGGCATGCCTTTCAATGCCTTGTTTTAGCCAGTAAGAGCAGTGTTATATTCTGTCTTTCAGAGCTGTGAGATAATAAATCTGCATTGTTTTAAGCCACTCAGGGTGATAATGCATTAGAGCAGCTCTAGGAAACAGGTACACACAGGAGGATCACTGGGTGCCTTTTGAGTTTCCTACTTAAAATTTTAAAAATGCCAGAACTCCTTCTAGTCTCCCCTCCACTGATGCCATGTCAGTGCTCAACTTCTCTTGACCTTGGGCTTCCCTCTTTCTAGGATTCCCAGTGATGCATTCCAGTGGCTCTGAGAATAAACCTGAACATATCAAGACTGCTGCACCCTCCTCTTGATTTAATATGACATTTATGGATTTTGTAAATGGCAATTTCATAAAAATTTTATTCTTCTCAATTTACAAAAAGTCATTAGGTTAGTTGCAGTTGCAAAATTCGGATGCTTCAGAGGTCAAGCCCCCCCACGCTTGAGCCCAAAGAATCCTAAGGAATAATCTAGGCAAGCACTTACAGAGGATGAACTTCAGTTGTCAACCCTAGGCGGAGAGTCGCACCTCTCCAACCTGTTCCTCCTTTCTCCAGTCCATACTCTTCCATGCTTTGTCCTCTTTTGGGCATAAAGCAGAGAGGGAGGACATCCACCCTTGCTTTCCCGGTAACCTTCTGGGGTTCTGGGACTCCCACTTATGTAAGCCAGCCCCACCCCATCTTTGGCACACCCCAGATACAAGCAGCTCCAACCAGTCCAGGACTGTGAGGCTGACTCCTTCATAAAGTGTGTAAAATAGTGTTTGCTGGGAAAGCCAGATACGTTGTCTTCCCCGAAACCACTCTACCACATGAATTCAACAATATGCCAAAGGAGCCATCCTTCCTGCACTTTCCTCCAAGGCCTCTTAGTAATCTCTCCTCTGGTTGGGAATAATCTCACCCATTGATACTTCTGGGACTTGAGCAAAATGCATTTATTTCCTTGCAGTCAATGGTGCTTAAACAAAAGCAGGCCATTTAAGTTGTAATTTGCCCATGTACACTCTAAAAGCTACACATTGTTTCCTGTTTGGGGGTGCCTGGGTCTGGGCTTCAGCATTTCCCCTTTCCACACCACGTGGCTGGTGAGTGGCTGGAAGGGGAAGAAGGAAAGCACAATGTGGCTTCTTATTTCTGCACTGCCACCCGCTAGTGGCAAACCTCACTGATGCTTAGTTTCTCACCTGTAGAATGGGGAGAGTAAAGGAGAGAGTATGTGTGGAGCTCCTAGCTCACTGGTGACGTGGAAGAGGTGCTTGGTCAATGTTAGGCTTCCTTCTCCTTGTGTGTGAAGAACAAGGGACTGATTTCCTCCTATTGTGTATCTCAGCATCCAACCTAGCATCCCGAGTCTCCCTTGCTGCCAGGTGGCATGAAGGTTAACTGAAATAAGGCAGTATGCTGCATCCGAGTCCCGTTCCATCGCTCCAAGGGGAGGTGTAGCAGCAGCAGTGAAGGTTTCTTCTGCGAGGAAGGTAGCAGGGGCTGGGATCCTTCTTCCAGTTCAGCCGTGAGTTGTCAGGAGATCAATAAAAGGCAAGCAAAGAGATTCTCTGGGCCAGTGAGGAGAAGTGGGATGTAAATGCCGACTCAGAGACCCCTGTAGAAAGAAAAACCTGCTGCTGATGCCAGCAATCTCTGGACCTCAGGTGACGAAGATGATGAAGATGGGCTCAGCCGAAGTAACTCATCTCAGATTCATTTGGCAACCTTGCACCGGCCATATCTCCTGGGAGACATGACTTGGCCTCAACAGGCCTCTGTCTCTCGTCTCATGCTTGCCGTTACTTGGGTATTCATTGAAGTCTTGTATCAATATGGGACATCAGAAATGCCTGGAAAGCTGACTTCCCAGGGGCACATTGAGAAGACAGCTGTGTCCTTGGCCCCCATTGGGCTTCCAGGGCGGACTGGGGGCATCCGTGTCCTCATGGGCAGGCGTTCTCTCCGAGCCTATTCTGCAGGTGTGGTAGGTGGGGTTCAGGCCAGTGCCAAGCCATACCTCTGAAAGTGGGACCAAAGGCAACTTCAGGTTCTTTTTTCATAGATGCCATTAGCCTTCCTTTGTCAAAAGTTGGTGAAGGTTAACTATCCTCCCACAGCTTTGATACCAGGTAATGATGGGAAAAAGTCTGATTAACTTGTCTTACACCTACAGATATTTGTTTGTTTTTTTGTTTTGTTCTGTTTTGTTAAACATTTTTTTTTCCATGTACCCATACACAGCTTCAGCATTTTTTTTTTTTAAGGTTTATTTATTTACTTTATCCATTTTTAAACGCCCCCTTCCCCATTTGCTGTTTTGTGTCCATTCACTGGGCAATTCTCTGTGTCTGTTTCCTGCCATCTCTTCTCATCCTCCTCATCCAGTCTGCACCAGGATTCGATCCTGGAGACCTCCGATGTAGGAGAGAGGTGTTCTGCCACCTACGCCACCTCGGTTCCTGGTTTTCGGAGCTTTTGGAGCATCTTGTCTTGTCTTTCCCCCGCATCTCTCTCCTGCATCTCTCTCCTGTTACGTCATCATCTTGCTGCATGGCTCCCGGGGCCTGGCGGCTCACTGGCACACAGAGCCTGGCAGCCCATGCGTCTTCTATATATAGATATATTTTTTATTTTACCGGGAGGTCCCGGGGATCGAACCCAGGTCCCTCCATATGGCAGACGGACGCCCAACCACTTGAGCCACATCCGCCCCGCAGATATTTGTTTTAAAACACTAACAAAAAGGCACAAACCATACATACAGTCTATTCTTCAGGCTTCATGAAACCTACTTTTCTGTCATTTTAGGTGCTTCGCCTATACCTCGCACAAAAGTCACAGAGGCAGGTGAGACAGTATTCTGGAGGCAAAATTCAGTTACGTTTGTGATCATCATCAGGCAACCAAAGTCCTCCCAACCCAAGGCTTGAGACTAGAACATGTCTCATGCTTCAAGCACCATACCCTGACCCCGGGCTCCTTTGATCTGTATTTGCAGACAAGTTGGGAAGAGTCCTCAAAATATTTTTAGCTAATTCACATATGTTGCTTAGCATTGACTTCAGCAATGACAGCCCATTTCTATTATTTATTATACCCTTTAAGAAAGGCACAAATTTCACAAAAGAAAATAATTTCTAACATTAATTATTCTAAAGCCCCTGCTTTTGATGAGTATAAGGCGAGCTGAAACTCTTGCTGTAGCACCCTTCTGGAATGTGGCTTTTTTTTTTTTTTTTTTCAAAGAAGGTACCAGAGATTGAACCCAGGACTTCATACATAGGAAGCAGGTGCTCAACCACTGAGCCACATCCACTTCCCCAGAATGTGGCTTTTTGATATTAAAAGTTAGTGTTTTAGTCTGCTAAATGGGAATTTATTAGCTTACAGGCTTACAGTTTCGAGGCTGAGAAAATGTCCAAATCAAGGAATCATCAGGAGATGCTTTCTCTCCAAGTCTGGCTGCCAGCGATCCTGGGCTCCTCTGTCACATGGCAAGGCACATGGTGGCATCTGCTGGACTTTCCCTTTTCTTCCAGGTTTTGTTGCTTTCAGCTTCTTGCTTCCGTGGCTTCCTCTCTCTCTCTCTCTCTCTCTCTCTCTCTCTTCCCCACCCCCCCCCTTCCACTTAGATGGTGAAGACCCAACCTGGGCCATGCCTTAACTGCCTCTCAACACCAATTGAGACTTGAATCCTGTTCTTCCAAACCCCAGACCAGTGTTTTCCTTGTGAACAAAGCTAAAGGTGCTTGTTTGTTACATTCAGGGATCTGGCAGTGCCAACTGTATGTCCCAGAAAGAATAAACAGGACAAAATGGTTTTAATATTAAAAGGTAGCCAGTTTTAACTGGACATAAAATCTAAACCAGGGAAGGATTAATTGGTTTATAGGAAGAAAGTGTTGAAAACTGTCCTTGGGGCTAGAGGTAGGTAGTTATATCTTCCCTCCTTGAATATCATTTGTTAAAATCATGGCTAGATCAGGGATTGGCAAATTCTTTCTGTAAAGGGGCCAGATAGTAGATATTTTCAGTTTTGTAGGCTAAACAGTCGCTGTCACACCCCCTCAGTTCTGCTGTCGTACCAGAGAGCAGCCAGAGACGGCACGTAGATGAGTGGGCATGCCTGTGTTCCAGTCAAAGTTTATTTACAATAAAGAGACGGGGGCAGGTTTGGCCAGTGGTCTTTAGTTTGCTGAACTCTGAGATAGATGCCAGCCTTGGATATGATACTGTCTGGCTTTATAGTCCTCTCCTTCGGGCTATGGTATGGGCAGGGGGAACTCCAGTGCAGGGCCATGTCACTCCAGGGAGAAGTACGCCTTGTCTCTTTAGTTTGGATCAGAGAGATTGTGTAAATGTGAATGACTACTTAGGTGAAGTTTATGGACCTTATGGGGAAGAAAATCATTCTTCAGTTCTCGAGCTCTTATAGTACAGGTGGTTCTGCTTCATGAGAAGCCTAGAACGAGGTTGTGCCTGTTAATAGAAAGTGCCACTCAGGTGGATTGCAGAAAAGCCGTCTCCTGCACTTGCTGCTCCTCCCTTCTCTCGAGACCTGGCTCCAATTGGTGTTTCTAACTTTATTTACCGACTTCCCCTTCACTAAACTGAGACTTTCATCTTGTCACAAATGCTCAAACAGCAGAGGAGCCAACAAAAGAGAAAGCTCCATGGTGGATCTGGGTCTAGTCGCATGCTGCAGGAGAATATTCTAGCAGGGCCTGGAGAAGCCAGTTGGGAGTTGAGTTTGTGGCTCCAGGTGATTGACCGCACCCCTAGTGACTCTTTTCCCTGGGTAATATCCTCTTCTCGCATTTGGGTGGAGCTATGAGTATGATGCAGGGTCACTGCCCTGATTATATTGCTTCAGCTGGAAAAAGGAGACTTGCTCATGTAATTAAGATTTCTCATCAGTTAACCTAAGATGAGGAGTTGATCTGGGTGGGTCTAATGCAGTCACAGGGGTCCTTTAAATAGGGAGCGTTTTCTCTGGCTGCTAGCTGAAGAGCTCTGAAGCATAGAAGCACTCATGCCATTGCTGGGGGGACCTGCCTGGGGGTTGGTGTCCTGCCTCTGCAGTGCCATTAAGAAACGTGGTCCCTAAACCTATGCACTAACCTCGCCAGGTCCCATGTCTCAACCTTTGGAAGTTAACACCTTCTGTGAAGGTCTTTGGCACTATTTTGGCAACTCTCCATGGACAGAGATAGTGAACAAATGTGTTCTCTACACTCAGCATTTGAGTGATGGTAATTCTGAGCCACAGTGAAAGCAAAGAGTTGAAAGCTCCGTTACAAGACTTTCTCTTTTCCTAAAGACTGGATAACAGCTGAGCTTTCATGACCATTAGTCTCCTAAACTCTCCTTTGCCCACTCCAAACTGAGACGATCATCCAGAAACATCTTTTGAAGCAAAGAGTAAAGAAGATGGTGGAAGCCTTCATCTTGCTTTTGTATCTCTAGCCTACTGGCAATAATAGTTACCAATTATTGAACGACTCGAATGAGCCAGGCTCTTTACAAATGGTGACTCCTCCAGTTCCCACCCACAGACCTCGCTAAGGAAGACTAGGGTTCAAAACCCTTAATTTCCTTGCTCAAGGTTGCACAGCCCGTAAGTGATAGAGCAGGATTTAAATCTAGATTGGTGTGACCTCGAGGTTCCTGCTCGTTCTACTTCTGCCCCTTGGGGTGTGTTTTCTCGAGTTCCTCTCTAAGGGTGTACCCCACATGGAGGCACCCCCAGGTCTGGTGTAAGTGAGGCTAATTGAGTAGTGAGTCAAACACCAGTGGGGAGTGAACCTGTGGAAAATGTCCCCGCCTGCCAGTTAGCTGCTGCCACGCCCATGGCCTGTGGTCAAATGAGCCTAAAGCAAATCACCTTAGTTTGCTAAATGACTGAAGTGCCTGTTGGCAAGTCTTGAAAACCAGCCAGGATTAATTCTGAGCAGAGCTGTTATATTCTGAGCTTGAAATAACTTGAAAGAAGCATTTGTCTTTGTAACTATCCCAGTTTCTCTTTTAAGAATTTCTGCCTCCAGCCCTATAGTTAAGGCTTCTGACCACACCTTTTTTTTTCTGGGCTCACTATAGATTCATTAAGACCAGACTTAGTTTTGTACCAGATGCATTGCTGGGGGCCGCTGGGGACAAACTCTCAGCCCAGATGGTGAGCTCACAGCAGGCCAGGGCCGTACCCTCTGGGTGCCCACGTCCTGCCTGGAGTTGGGGAGTGACGTTACGTGGCCATGAAGGTCTCCGGGCATTCCGGGCATATCGCTGGTGGTGTTATTTTAAGATTTCTGTTTGTTTCTTTTGTTTATGCTCATCTATTAATACCCTGCCTACTCCAAGCACAGTTTTGAACAGAACAGAATAAAGGTCTGAGAGTCTTTGTCCCAGGCATTTGGAGCTTGGAAAATACTCCCATGATAGATGGTCACACACACTCCTCTGGGACAGCCAGCGCGTCGCCCAGAGCATGGAACCATGGAGTCACCCCTCTGTCCCCGCCTCGGCCGCGGCAGAGGTGTTCGCCATTGTTCTTTAGACATCCACCAGCAGTCACCAGAACAATGGGAGGAACCTGGAAGTGGACGGATGCCTGGATGCTGGGGGGGGGGATCTCTGGGGCGATGGATTCTTAAGAGTCAGGACATGCCATTCCCTTTCCAAACCCCAGGGCTGCATTCTCTGCCTCCTGCGGTGATAGAGACTTCTCAGCCTCCTAGCATCCACTGCTAAGGCGTTTCTGAGCTCTTCAGCCAAATGGATTTGTCTGTCTTCTTGTAACCTGGTAGGAATCATGATTTATACGCGCCTTCTCTCTCCAGGGACCCAGGACGAAGTGCTCGCAGGGGGCAAGGACTTTGACTTTGCCCCTCTGTGCACCCATTGTACACACATGCACAAATGGCAATAGCATTTTACTGGGTATTCTCCCTCTCCCCATCCAAGGTGCTAAATCAATGAATGCTTATTTAGTGACTTTGAATAGGTGACCTAGGCAGGGTCGGGGAAGGAGAGGAGAATAGAGGGAGAGTGGTGTCTTTATGAAAACATGAAGCTTGCATTTTAGTTAAGGCAGTGGCTTGCTGCCCTGGAGGTACAGGTGGATGGGCACTGCTGACCTTGGTTTCCAAATTGCTTTGAGCCTGACCTTGGCAGCTCTACTTTAGGGCTCAAGATGGGCAGTTTGTAGCTTCTAAGCTGTGGAGGGAGCTGTTCAAGATCTGTTAAAGCGAGTTTTATTTTCTGATGACTTCAGTGCAAGCAGGAATCTCAGCAGGATAGATCAAGTACCATCCAAAGATCTGCAAAGAGAACAGATCAGAATTGGAGGCTGTCTTTGCAGGGTCAGCAAACGTTTTCTGTAAAGGGCCAGATTGCTTTGCAGGCACAGGTACTTGATGCTGCTCTTGATGGGCATGAATGGGCATGGCCGGGTTTCAATAAAACTTTATTTATAAAAACAGGCAGCGGCCATAATTTACCACTGTCAGCATTTCCTGCCATCTGCCCTGACTGGCCTGTTGGCCACTGAGTACCATATGGGTGGGAATCAGAGCCAGAATATAACTCCAGGAAGCCACTCGAGTTAGCATGAGTCAGACAGGTAGACGAGGGCCTGGAGCTTTCTGCCCACAGAGCCCCCCACAGTGGTACAGTTGCTCTGGAAAATCCTCTTCCCATCAGCATCTCAAACAGCACCTGCTTCCAACAGGGCTGCCCATCTAGAAGGCTCAGGGCAGTTTGGACTTCAGTTAAGAGTTGAATGGATATTTAAGCCTTTCTTGATTTGGAGGGGGAAAAAAGGAAATCTTGGAATAAAGAAACACAATTGTGCGGAGAGGAAACAGTGGCGGTTGCACCTTTTGGCTTTAGAGCCCCTGATGTTTCTTCCATTCTTTAAAGACTGTACAGCCCAGGTCTCACAGGCAGACTCCGTACCCTGGTGTTTCCAGCTTCACACATTCTGGCCTCAGCAACCCCTCCCAACTTCATTCCCAGTAAGGCCTGGTGACATATGTCTCCCCACTGTTGCCCTCCAGCGTCTGTGTATTTCTCTACCTCTCCTCAACTAGGGGGCTTTCTTAGAAATAACTTTGTTCTGCAGATGTGGGTTTCATTTCCTACCCAAAGTCCCGCTATAGGAAGTGGGTGACCCTATTTAGTCACTGCCTTGAAAAAATAACAGTCGCCCTGCAAGCATGGGGCTCTGCCAGAAGATGGATTGGCTGAAAGAGAGCCTTCATTATCTCTCTTTCCCATTTAATTGAAGTGACATTAGCCATATCTCTCTTATCACTTCACCTTAAGTTCCCTCTCTTTCCCAGCATTCCTGAATTATGTGGAAATGATTTCCAGCTACTACTACTTGACTCATTGTTCTGCAGGGATAGAATCTGTCACTTTTAATTTGTTTCCGTTTTTCCATCCAATTTGGGCAAAACATTTTGTGACAAGATGCTTTTTCCACTCAAAGCAGCTCTTCTTTTAATGCTGAAGGTATTTAAATGCCTTTATATTGAACTGTACCATATAATTGTGTAACTTAAAGTAAGTTTAGGAAGGGGGAAAAATTAAATAAAAACCCAGCTCCACCATTTGAGAAATGGGTCTTGTATTCCACTGAAAGTCCCTTCAGTGCCTTGCTGGATAGTTTTCCTTCCCTCATCTTAGTTTTATTGGCGGCAAACTCCAGGTAGCAGAGATGCTAGAAATGCCTGAGGCTCCATCATCATAAAGTCATTTTGTGACTGTAATTGTGCCAGGAGGTTGTAATGGTTAAGTTGGTTCCTGATTGCCTCCCACTTGCTAAGTGCCCCTCTACTCAATTAGCACATAATTATTTAGGCTGCACATTACTTTCTGATAGGCAGCTTTTCACAGTGGTCTAGTTGGGGCCCATGTAACTCCCAGCTCTGTTTGTGCAAGGACAGAGCAGGGCAAGAGGGGAGTGGGCCCAGGAGCCACGCTGGCAGCACTGCCCCTAGCAACTGCATGTTACCAGAGGCTTGGGACGGCAGGTGCCTCTTGGCAGGGAGAGCCTCCCCCCCAGGCCACCCCCGGTTTGTCCCTTCAAGATCCCGCGAGCATAGGTGTCATAGGCTCTGTCTTCCCCTTTTACCTGTTACTTAAATTTTTGTAAACTGCCCATGTAGTCCATGCTGTTAAAATGATTTCATCTTACCTTTAGTATGAAAGTTTTTTAAAAAAAGCCTGTACATTTAAAGTTCAAGGGGCCTTCAATGTCCTATGGTTTAGGGCTTTCATTTTTTGGATGAAAACATGAGGACCTCAGAAGCTTGAGCAGATTTCCCCAGGTCGTGTAGCTAAATGTTTACATTCAATGTAAAGCCATAGATAGATAGAGAGATGGATAGACGGACAGACAATTGGATTAAATCTGTAATTGGACAGGTGTGTGTGTGTGTGTGTAGACTGCAATTGAACTTGTATTCGACCCCATCAGCCATTATAGTATAAATTATTTCTAGTGACAGTGAACTGTGGTTAAATGTCAGAGAGGTTAGCCTGGAGAGAAGAGAATGAAGTCAGGAAAACTTCTTGGTTATTTTTCTTATTATATGGATTTAGGCCAAGTTTCCCTTTGGCCGAAATTATTTAAAATAGGTAACGTTGTGAAAGAATTGATTAAAAATGAGTATTCTGATTCCTGGAGATGGTACTAGGTTACCAAGAAGAGTGAGATAAATTTCTTTCCATGGGACAATTAAAAATAAAGTTTGCAGTCATTTGCCTTGAGTAATGCAAAAGTTTTAGAGATAGGACTTCTAGACCTCTTGGCTTTTTGCATCTCTTTAGAGTGTTATAATGTGCCTTGTGATTTTCTGTGCATCATTTTCTTGTTTGGCTTTATGTCCTAAAAATTAAGGTTATAAACATATCCTTTCATAGATTAAAGACTATGGAAAAGAACTCCATGAAATACAGGCTTCCTCCTTTTGAAAAAAAAATCATTTTGACCATTTGGGACAGCATCCATGAAAAGCATTTAATTCTCACCCCTTTAGGTTTGGTTTTCAGAAATCATTCAATTCTCCCAGCTCAGAATAAGACATAAAAACGTGTTTGGTTCACGGAGTGATTGCTCTTTTCTCCCACCAGTCCCTCAAGTTCCTGGAAGATAGCAGCAGTACATGTCTATTCTGGTCCCTCCTTCCACTGCCCCCCACCCCCTGCCCTCCATCCCTCACCAGCGTCTTGTTCCCGTGTTCCCAGAAAGCTTGGGACAGCAGCGTGTCATTCATGATTTCTGATGCTTAAGCACAATGCTGTGGAATGGCAAGAATTCAGAGAAACTTGTCAGGAGAGGGCGAGCAAAGCTGCAAGTCTCCCTGCACATCCCACCCTCACCCAAGCAAGGTCCAACATCCGGACAGGAGCAAGCGCAGGGGTTTTGTTTGTTTGTGTTTTACGTTGCTTTGTTGAACTGGCCTGAGGCTCTGGGCACACATTTTGGCTCTCAGAGGCCTTGGTACGATTATTAACAGACAGTTCCTTCTGTCAGAACCCTTCAGAACATGCCTGGCAGGCCTTTTCACTGCTCTGGGGGAGACTGATCTGTAAAAGCCTACCTTCCCACCATCAAGGAGCAAGCTCTGGAGGCAAAGAGAAGAAGGAGGGGGCAGTGCCCAGCCACAGACGCTAAATGCCCAATGAGAAAGTCAGGAAAACAAGAAACTAAAAAGAAATGAACTCCACAATTAAAATTTTTTACAAGTCCATGGAAGGCAAGGACGTCAGGAAGAGCCAGGGACTATCAAATATCCCAGTCGCCCTGAGCCCTCCAATTTGGGTCAGGGCCTGATCATCTGAGAAAGCTCATCCATTCATTCACTCACTCACTCATTCATTCCTGTGACAAACACCTAGTGGATGTGTGTGATGTGCCAGGCACCGACGTGGCATGGGGGGCACGCTAAAGAAGTAAAACAGGCAAGGCCGCTGTTTTTAACCATGCCCGTCATTTCCACAAGGTCTGCAGGGCCTTCCCTAGCCCTAAACCCGACTCCAATAGGGCTCAGCACCGATCCAGGCATCAGGGACCCCACTCCCCTCCAGATCGCCTCCCGGCCAAAAGGGTTTCATCAGGAGCTGTTTGGCCTGGCTGGAACCCCTCTGTTTGGACTAGTCAAGCATCTGCTGTCCAGTTGCTTGCCTTAGGTGGTGACCCTTTGCACATCCCTCTGTGATCGAAAGCAGATTTTTATGCAGAAGCTTCTAATGTGATATTCTTTTTTATTTCCCTATTGGATATTTATTAAAATGATGCTTATAAATTACAGTTAATAATAAATATCCTTACCTAAGAAGTAGTCTCTATTTATGTTTCTGTTTGCCTAGTTAGATCATTGACTTATTTTCAAGTGGACTCGGGGGGTAGCTAAATTTTAATCCCATCAAGTGTGAACACAATTCCTGTGCGTCCGGGATGGTTCTGTGCAAATGACACAACCCGTGAAGCATTGAGCCTGAGCGTCACCTGATCTTTGTTTACCGCATTGATTATGATTTTTATTTGATCTTTCCTTTCATTTTCCTCATGCACTTCACATTCCAGGTTATTTGTTTTTGCTTTTTAAATTATAGGGGAATCTAAATTATAGAATATCCCTCGGCACTGCTCTTTCTCAGTTGTCAGTTCATTAAAAAGTTTTTGCTCAGCCTTTATATTATTTCGGCATGGCATGTTTTAAAAAAAGTCATTTTGAGAAATATCTTTACTTAACTAGCTGAAATTTTTCCAGACCTTAATTAGAAGTAGCATATTGCAACTGTTTGGGTGCTATCTTGAGGCAAAATAATTACACTGTAATAATAATACATGTTCTAGTAAACTTGTCATTACCGTCATAGAGGGCTGGAGACACTGTCTTCCCCCCAGCGTGTAAGGACCCTTGGGTACACCAGCGAACAACTGAGCTCTACAGCTGAAGGGAAAAAACTGTGCTTGGTGGCCATAAGCCCAGTGTTCTCATCCCGTGCAAGAGCCCATCCCAGGAATGACAGGAAGTATTGTGTTCCAGTGACACGCGAGGGATCACAGGTGCACCTGCGATGCTCAGCCCCAGGCGCTGTCCCATCGCCCTTGCCACAGGTCAGGGAGGCAGGGAGACTGTCCTGGGTTTGCCGTGCAGCCCGTGCTTCAGAGAGCTGAACATGCTGTGGGAAACCCCAGCCTGGAAGGCTAGCTGGGACCGCCTGTATGTACCAGTCCTATCTTTCATGCATTTATCCTGGGCCCTGTGCTAACTTTGTCACAATGCCCTAAGTGTCCTCTATTCAGCTTTTTTTTCCCCAATAAATTACAAAATTCAGTGGTAAGGGCTATTTTTTCTAGTGTAAGTGGGCATCCTGTGTTTTTATTTGCGGAATCCAGCAGCCATGTGGCTGGCGGATGCCGCTGCCCAGTCTGTGTGCTCCATTAGCCGGCAAGGCAGGGTTCCGCGTGTCCCTCCATTAGGAAGCACTCGAGTCGCTTAACACTGAGCTCCTCCTTCTGGTTATTTTTCACTGTCCCTGGGCAGATTCAGATAACCCTGCCTATAGATTTTGTCAGTGACTGAGAGAGCAATCTCCATCACGGGCTTTTGTAGCACCTGCTTTGGTCCCAGCTCCTGCTGACAGCCTGCCAGTGGGTTTGTGTCTGGGAGTCCCCCTTGGCAGATTTGGCCACAGTAGGAGGACGAGAGAAACTTCAGTGGCAATGGGTGTGGGCTGGGCAGTGGTGGCGGTGGCTGGTGACAGAGACCTCCTTAGAACCCCAGGGGGACAATCCCGCTCCCCTCCCGTGACAGCCTTCAGCGGCTCTGGGCTGGCCGAGGCCCGGGGAGTGTGTCCAGGCAAACAGAGCTAAAGAGGTAATTCTGTCAGACAGCACCAGGTCCTAGTAAATAACCTAGATTTCTCCTATGCTCTTTAGCTGCTTCCTGCTGTCTTGAGTAGAGGAATTTAATTAAGTTTATTATCTGTGACCTAATGCTAATTCCTCCTGCATCCTGCCTGCCTTCCTGCAAAGGGAGAAGGGTCATTTAAAAAGAAGTATCTGGGCTGACCTTTATTATTGTAAACACTTTCAAGGGTAATAAAACACATCTACTAAATGAACAAGCTTGTGCAAGACATAGCACGCTGGAATCATTTGTTACATCCCGAATTGCATGTTTTATTTTGAAAAAGGAAAAATCAAGGTATTGAAGAATGTGACATTTTGCTCTGGTTGCTTAAAATGCCTTATTATCGCTCAATCAATGAATTGAGTCCTGCTAAAATTCCTACCAAAGCTTTCAGAACTACTAAGTTTTTGTTGTTTTTTGCTTTTTTCTTTAAACAAGTAGACAGTGATGAAAATTAGCATTTAAAATACTGGAAAAATGAGAATGAAATAATCCATTGCTTGCAAGCATAGTTAATATTGCACCAAACCATTTCATACCCAGTAACTGGTATATAACCGAGCTTTCAACTGCTTAACTTAAAAAAAAGAAAGAAAGAAAGAAAAGCCAGCTAAGAAAAGACCAAGTTAATAATCAGCATTAAGACATTGTGACTTGAGAAAAGGATTTAATTTTTGCACCTTCTTTATTAGGGTTTTTTAGTGATACTTTTCATAGGTTTCTTTCAGAAGCTGTTATTTTGGTCTGTTTCTTTTATTCTGCTTGTACTAATTTCCTTGATTAATTTGGAGAACATCTGCAGATAATTCTCTTGGCTTTACGTTGGCAAAATCGCGTTGTTTTTCCCATGACCTGGAGAGTTCACTTCCCAGACAGGCTTGGATTATATCTAATTGAAATGCCAAGCCTACAAAGGTGCCAGAGCCAAAGTGTGTAATTATGTAATTTTTCTCTTGATCTTTCAGAGTCTTCCTGCGAGCAATTAATCAGTATGCAGATATGCTGAACAAAAAATTCTTGGATCAAGCCAACTTTGAGCTACAGGTAAGAGAACAGATAGCCACGACCTTTGTTGAGAAATAATGTTAAAACAAATTGCTGTTCTGAGCCAATATTTTATATTTCTAATACTCCAATTTAATTGGTCTCCCATCAGAGGTGTGGAAATGGAATTTATAATGTGTATTATTAGAACCCGAGAAGTGAAAATTACACCTTCCAGGTATTTGTGCAGTTTAGCAAGGAGGGCCTAGAGTTGTTTCAAAGAGAAACTGTTGAATAAGAGTGACAGGCAGGGGCTCCCGAAGCAGGGTCGCCAGCACAGCTGAGAATGTGTGGTTGCCAAGGTTTTCTCAGCCATCCTAGCAGAGGTGGGAAAGGATTAGCAGAGGAGAGGCTGGTTTGCATCGCTGAGCTCAGCTTCCTTTTGGAACTCAGTTTTCCCCTGATAGATTCTCTCCGGGCTTTGTAACCTGCAGGGGCCATTACCAAGCCAAAGACCCCTACTGCCATGTTCCCCGGGGCGTGGTCAGGTGGGACATGGATTTCAGAGGTGCTCCCTCAGTGTGTGCCGTGTGTGCGTGCACGTGTGTTTGTGTGCGTGCATGTGCATGCGTGTTGTAAGGACTGATTTTGTCTGGCATGGGTTCCTACTGAGCATCTGGTATTTGTGGCTCACAGTTCCATTGTATTCCGGATGTGTTGCTGTTAATGATGATTTTATTTATCGTTATTGTCACTTAGCTTGGTTTACTACTAAAAGTTTGCAAATAAAAAAGGCATCCAGATGCAAATGGCATGTTCCTTTTCTGGGTGGGATTAGGGCATTACTGAGGAGGAGCCTGAGAACTTAAGCACATCCACTGGGTGAGCCAGCTCAGAAATGTTTTACCAGATAATTACTCAGAAATGTTTTACTAACTACCCGTCTACTTTGCATTTTGCGGTATCTCCAGAAAATTTAGAGCTAATGTGATACTTAGCTTATTAGATTAAGTTCTAAGACTTATGACCTTATTCCCTTTAAACCTGTTTTATTTTAAATTTCTTTTATTTTAAATTTCTCTTTTATTGGTATTATAGAATATATATAAGTGCATAACCAGGCACTATATAGCTAGAAATGTTACTTACGTTTTTACAGTTTTAATTTTTATCCTTCTCTCTGTTTAATGATTTTTTTCAGATGTCATAATACACAGATATATTCTCATTGTAAATATTCATGCACTATAAATCAGTATTTCAAGTTAAATATGAAATCCCCACCTTCCTACCCTTTTGCCGACTCTCTCTACCCCCCTCTGCAGGAAAAACTTCTAGTCGGGTGTTGTGTGTGCTTCCTAAGTCTGCTCTATATGTATATACGCATGCTTTAGTTTGGCTTTGATCTTGAATGGGATCATACCCTGTGTTTTCCAGTCCTCTCTTATTCCACAAAGAAACCTGCCAACATTTGTCCGGCCATTCCTGTACCGATGGCCATAGGCTGTTTCCAGTTTTTCACTGTTACAAGCTGTGCATAATCCTGCACATAGACATCTTGGTGCATAAAAGATAAGAAATTTTAAAATCGATGACATTGCTAGAGGACCCTTCTAAAATGCTTGAGCAGTTTGCAATCCTGTCAACCTTCTTTCTCAGCCATTTCCTAAAATTTCCTCTTGTCAATACTGTTCATCTTTAAAATTTTGGCTTCTTACTTTTATTGGCATTTCCCTGATGACTAGTTAAGCTGAGAATAATTAATGGCTATTAGATTTCTGCTGTGAACTGTCCATTTTCTTTGCTTATTTTTCTATTGGTCTATTTCTCTTACTTTTTTGTAAGTTGGAATTCTTGATATTGCCTGGACATGAGATTGGGCATATCATGTAGAAATATTTAATTTTTCTATAGTCAAATCTGTCAGTCATTTCTTTTATGGCTACTGGATTTTTGTTTTGTTCCATTTTTTGTTGTTTTTTTTTTTTTTTTAAGTAATGTTTATAGCTTTTGTGGATGTACAACATTTACATAGAAAAGTGCACAAATCATAAATGATAAATTTCACAAAGTGAACATGTGTACCCAGCACCCAAATCAAGAAACAAAACCTGTCCCAGAATCCCACAAAATCCCACAAGCCCCTCATGTGCCTTTGCTGCAACCTGCCACTCTTCCCAAAATAATCACTGCCCTGACTTCTAGCGCCATAGACCAATTTTCCCTATTTTTGAACTTTATATCAGGGGTTGGCAAACTTTTCTTTAAAAGACTGATAGTGAATATTGCAGGCTGGCAGGCCAGGCGGCCTCTGTGTGACTACTCAACAGACCCCTCAGCTCCAAAGTTGCTGACTAGTATTAGGTCTTACATTTTGCTCTGCAAATCTTTCCTTGCCTCAATATTGTAGATTTAACTATTTATTAGGTAGTCAGTATCTGCCAATGCTTTCATAATTTTTTAAAAACACTTTCCAGTATTCATGTGGGATTTCTGTCATTAGGGTTAGGGGCAAGAATCTAATTTCACTTTTTTCCTACCTCATTTTTTGAATAGGTTCTTGTTTTCTCAGTGGTTTGACATGCCACTGTTACAATAGTTGCAAATATATGTGTGTATCAACATTCTATATTCTTACCGTAATGATTCAATTGCTTTAACTTTACGCCCAGCTAGTAGAGCCCTTACATCCCCATTAGTTTTCTGTTGCAAAATTATCTTGCTATTCTTGTGCACTTCCTCTTTATATGCAGTGTTAAACCAGCTTAAGTTTCTTTAATAAAATTGCTTGGATTTTAATTAGGATTCCATACTAAATAAACTTGGGAAACTTTTACATCTTTCTAGTATTTACTTCTTCCTATCCCCTACATTATGTAGGTCTTCTTTTGTGTCCTCTGCCCTGTTTTCTAGGTTTATCCACTTCAGCCTTGCACATGTCCTGCTAGATAGATTCGTGTGTCTCCTCCTTGCAGCGGCTGTGAGTGTGGGATCCTTTTCCCTGGTGTTCTTAGGTTATTGCTGCTGGTTGTCTCCGTTTCCTGAGAATGGCCCCCTGCACACTAACCCTGCCCCCAAATGCCTCGAAAGCTCTTTATGCCCAGCATAGCGCTTTGCCTCTGGTGGGTGTAAAATGCGCAGTTATTGTGGTTGGAGGAGGGGTTGGCCACCCGGCGAGCTCCCGCCCTCCCATCCCAGCCGAGGTGTTGGGTGCCGTGTGGCCGAGGAAGCCCCCACTGCCTGCTCCAGCTTCTTAGGTTCTTGTTTGCGCTTCACATCGTGTGCCTTTTTCCTAATGCTTCCTTTTCCTCTAAAAGTCAACCCCTTCTGCTTTCCTCTGCTCCTCATCAGCTTTTAGCCTTTCATTTCTGACAAGTACAGTTTCCTTAACCTTTTGAGATTAAATTTCCAAGCTGATCTCCCATTACCCCCAAACACTACAGCATATACACCCTGCAAACAAGGGCTTTCTCCTACATAACTACAATGAAACTACCCAAAGCAGCAAGTGCAGCTTGCGGGTACTGCCATCGAATCATCAGATCCCATTCCAATCCCTTCACTTGTCCACTTGTCCCAGTCGCCTCCTTTTTAGTTCAGAATCACCCATTGCATTCTGTTGTCGTGTCTTAATTCATGGAGTGCATTTCGTTTTTTGACTCTTTCATCTCCCTCACTCTCTTTGGCTGTCCTGACCTTGAGATATATGGAGACTATGGGGCAGTTATTTTGAAGAATGTCCCACAATGTGGGATTGTCTGATGCTTCCTCATGATTAGATACAAGTTATACATCTTTTGCAGGAAGATCACAGAGGTAATGCTGTGTATTTCTCAACGTATCATGCCAGGGGATGCACCGTTTCCGTTTTCCCCACAGTTGATGGTCTTTATTTCCTCAACGTGGTATCTTCCAAACTTCTCTATTGTAAAGTTGCCCCTTCCCCCTGTGAGCAATTGGTATTTTATGAGGAGATACTTTGACATTGTATAAATATCCCACTCCTTCTCAAACTTTCAATTTATCCATTTATTTAATTTTATTTTTATTAGCATGAACTCATGGGCTATAATCCATTTCCATCAGTACTTATTTTGATGTTCAAATTGTCGCAGATGCATCCAGTAGGAGCCATTTCAAGCTATTTTTCCATCCTTGTGGCATGCCCCATCATTGTTTGAGCATATCCTTACTTTGTAGCATTGAATACATTCCAGGTTCATCTTGTAGTTTTCCTGTCCCAGCCCTGGAATTAGCTGTTCTTCTCCAAGGAGCTCTTGTTTCGCTTCGTGTGCTCATTGCTACTGGGGCGTCACTGATCCCAAGAGGAAAGAGATGTAGGGGTATGTGTTCACTTTTACGTGCACACACACACTCTGTACACAGCTCACTCATGCCCCCTCTCTCTAACCACAAACCCACACCAACGCCTCCAGCTACCACGCAGTACCACAGAGTTCGTTCTAGTTTTCTCCATTTCTGTATTTGCTATTCCCTCCACTAACCGTGAGAAACCCGGCTCTTAACCTATTTACTAACTGTCAGTGCCTCTGCATGTAACCAACGTCCCGTTGCCTCTACAGTCAGATGCTCGCCGGTTCCTGCTCTGACTTCTCAAGCCAGGCCACCCTGTCCGGTCCGCCCTGTGTGGACGCCCTCCTCACCCCGCTCCAGCCTGACAGTGGTGGGGGAACCTCCAGGGGGAGTGCAGGCACCAGGCAGCCTCCACCTTCCTGAAGAATTGAGACTCCCCTGCTCTTCCAGCCTCGCTCTGAAGACACAAGTGCTGAGAAGGGCCAAAGGGCAGAGCACGAGGGGCAAGGGCTGGCTCGGAATCCCCTTCTTCAGTGCTTTTGTCTACACTGTTCCCATGAATGTCTCTCAGGGCAGACTGTTAGGAGAGTTCTGGCTAAACAGTAGTCCTGATTAGTGAAGAGAAGGAAGAAGGAGTTAGTAAAGCTGTATTTTTTTTTTTAAATAAAAGCATTTACTCTCTTTTTTTTTTTTAAGATGCCAGCTATAAATTGAAGTACTTTCCGAATCCATGTAAACACAGAGCCCCTCCTCACCGTGCCCCTGACTCTGGGTCTCAAAATGCAGCTGACAATGGCCCCGACTTCTTCCCTTTGTGTGGCAAGGAGGCCATTAGCAAAGGATGTCAGGGCCCAGTGGGAGGTGTTAGTCCCAAAACAAGGAGAGAAACACCTTGTTTTTTATTGACACAAGCTTCCCCTTTGATTGTAAAAGAGGCTAAAAGAGAAAGCAGCTTTGTGGGGCAGAGATGCCCTGTTCAAGCCCTTCTGCTTCGTGTGTTCTCGGAGCCTCTTGCGTGCAGTGGGGGAAACGGCACTGGGTGGGTCAGTTCTGTGATGACCAAGCAAGCTGGGGTATTAATGTATCACGTGTCCGATTCATGAGAAGTGTTGAGTCACTAGTAGGGCAGCCTGCTCTTCCTTGAGTCCCATAAATGCTTTTAAATTTCCCCTCACTTCACAGGAAAATGTAAGTAGAGTCAATAATGTTAACACCTTATTTTTATCTATCCCTTTGCAACGATCTCATTTGATACAATAAATATTATCTCTGCTTTGTAAATGAGAAACCTGACACCCACAAATTACTTCCTGAAAGTCACTGAAAGCACAAACGAGCGTGGGCGCCAGTCGCCCCTATCACTTACTTTATGCCAAGCACCGTGCCCGACTCTGGGCTTCACCCCCACCTGCCTCACCCAGAGCACAGAGCAAGACGGATTCGGGCTGGCAGGACAGTGCCGTGGGAGAGACATGAGTGCCGTAGGGATGGGCCGCCACACCGAGGGGAGAGGAGCAGAGGAGCCCACCTGGGCCAGGTGTGCTGAGCCATGGCGAGGGAGGGGAAGAGGGCGTGCCGGGCATCTCAAGGGCCCCGGGGTGGAGGAGAGCGTCTGCTCAAGGACCTGATGGGATGGTAAGGCCAGAGCGCGGAGTGTGAGTGGGAAGGCCGTGAGAGGTGAGGTGGAGTGAGGGATGCGGGCGGGAAACCGTGGGGAATTCGCAAAGCGGTTTACCAGGGGCGTGACACTGTTAGATTTGCCCTTTAGAACGTTTCCTCCAGCCTCACAGTGGGCTTGAGGCGGACAAGGTGGAGAAAGCCCTTAGGAAGCTGTGGTCCTGACCCGTGAGAGGGCGAGACCCGGCTTGGAGAACAGCCTGGACGGAGCGCTGTGGCTGGATTTGGGAGGGATCTCTACTGGCAGCTGATTGATGGGGTGGGCTTTAGGGAAAGACAGAGCCCAGAGGGAGTTGCAGGTTTTTCACACGGGCAGCCCGGTGGACGCCGGGGCCATTTCTCCAGCAACATCCATACTTGCCAATCCCGGAATTCTTTCTTTTGTTGTTGTAATTTTCTTGACTCTGTTTTAAGCATTAACATAAAATCAGGGGCTATTTGTTCCACCACCTTAAGAGTCAACCCATAATAACGTTTCTTGTTTAAGAACGCGTTTCTGGTGGCAAGTCTAGGTTACCATGTCCAAACAGACCCATCTCCCACGCACCAAGCTTTATGACGAGAATCGTTTCATAGTGAATTGTCCTTTAAACCACGCAGAGTCCTTAAGTCTTTGAAATATGAAATGCTTCTTTGTTTTCCTCAACTGTCTAGTGTACATATGAGGTTTTGTATTTTAAAAAATCGTAAATTGTAGAAATCTATGCTCTTCTAAAGTAAGGGGCGCCATAATATGATACTAAAAGCTAACGGTTATGCCAGGCGCTTATGATATGCTCAGCAGCTCCGTAAAGGCCCTGCATGTGCTTCTTCCTTTGATCCTCCCAGCATCCCTACAGAGTAGGTACTACTGAAATCCCCCTTTTCCCATTGAGGAAACTGAGGCACAGAGAAGCTATGCCCATTGCCTAAATACCATGGAGGAAGTGGGGTTCGAGCACATGCCCTGTGATCCCAGAGCCCACACTCTGCGCAGAGCCACGCGGTGGGTGGATGGTTTGCAGGTTGTGTATGAAGCGTGCATTTTTTTTAAATTAACGTTTCAGAAGCAGGTGTTGGGCATATGATAAACATTTCAGAGCGCTTTTCAGATCCTACATTAAGTTGTTGAACAACTTAGCATCTCCCCTTTTTGGTTTTCAGCTGTGGAACAACTACTTTCACCTGGCTGTCGCTTTCCTTACTCAAGAGTCCTTGCAACTGGAGAATTTTTCAAGTGCTAAGAGAGCCAAAATCCTTAACAAGTAAGTCCTTGTCCAGCTCTGAAACCGTGGCAGGAGCTTCCAGCTCTATTAGCATAATTTTCGTGTAGTCTCCAAGCCAACTTGGTACAAATTGAGATGTAATCACCATGTAATGAAAGGGTGGTTTTAAATCATGATTTGAGTATTGCCTTTTCTAACCCATGAATCAAGATCTAAAATTGCAGGATTCATCACGGTAGGTTCAAAGTCAGCATAATTCAAGACCATTAGCACTTCACAGAATGGGAGTTTCAAGAGATAATTGCTTTTGCTGTGGACTGTTCTGATGTCGTTCCACATGTGGTTTATCTCATTGCTTAATTCTCCAATTCCTTCCAACAATTTTTTTAAAAAAATGACTAAAGCTATTGGCACTAAGATGGTTGAACAACTCATCATAGAGTTACGACTCTGGTTTCCTCCTTTGAAAAATATAACCACTGACAGCAGATTGAACAGAGAGTATCATTGTAAGCAAACCTCTCAGAATGTACATGGAAGCCGACACGGTGACCCAGCCTGCTTCCTTCTGCTTGGTCATCCCAGCGTGCCTCTTGTACAGCACCTGGTCCAGTATAAAGGAAAAAAGTGTTGCATGGGATTCCTTGCGACATTTGGACATCTATAGTTCTTGTTCCTCTTTTTGTCTCAGGTGTGCTAGTTTCTCACTGCCCTGAGCCGCCTTTTATAAGCACTTTTCAAGAAGTCTCCAATGGTTCCCCACTTGCTGGCTCCTCACTTCCTCTTTGCCATTTTCATCATCCCTCTGCAGTGTTTTGACTGTGCACATGGTTGGCCCACTCCTTGCTCCTCACAAGGGTTAGAGATTCCAGAGGCAGTGCCAGAAGGTGGCATCTGCCGGTCCTTCTATTCTGTGAGTGTGTATCTCGCTGATGTAGCAAATCAAAGGTACATCATTACTAAGAGTAAGAATTATATCAGCAAATATTTATTGGGTATGTACTATTTGCCGCCGACTTTCTAAGGTCTTAATGTGTTTTTTTCTCATAAAATCGTTTTTAAAAAAGTCCTATTCATTAGGTTTGCTGCTCACTTATCCTTATGTTACAGAGGAGGAAGGTAAAGCATAAATTGATCAAGCCTCTTGGCCGACGTCATACCCCTTGCACCTGACAAAGCAGCGTTCCAGTCCCGGCGTTTCAGAGCCCAGGCTTTTGCCCCCACACTGCACCCCTCTCAGAACCTTAGGCCCTTTTTTCGGTGCCCGTCTGACTAAAACCAATCTCACCTGGCCGCCTCTCCTTTGAGGTTCCTCAGCTGGGGGCTTCCAGTCTAATGGCCCTCGATGGAGACATGTCATTTGTTCAGAGAAGGGGATTGCACCTAACACAGAGCCAAGAGCCCACGTTGGAGCTCGGCTGCCTGGGTGCCCCCCGTGTCTGACGGATGGCGAACAGCCGCCCACCTCTCGACGCCAGCACTGGCACTCATCACCTGCCTCGGCTCCCCCTGCCCAGAGACAGACTTTCCAGGCTGCACCTCCTGGGGACTGGCCCAGTGCAGATGCTTCCACGTGTGGCTCGTGGGAAGTTAGGGATGGCAGCCGGCGGTTGTCGCCGTCGGTCGCTGCTGTTTAGATGCCCTCACGGTGGAAATGATCATGGTGACGTGGCAATGGCCAGCACGCGTGAGCACAGCACAACAACCAGATCCACTCTGATCAGTGTGAGTGTCAAAAGTCTACATGAAAACAACATGGCTAAGTGCATTAGCCACGCAGGCCTTGGCTGCCACAGGACACGTTTGCTTCCCCCATGGTAGCGTGGACTGAGAGGCTTCAAAGCCAGAGAATTAGGCAGCCAGCTGGTGTCTGCCCTGAGGAACCCGCAGGGCTCTGCATTGGGCCTTCGGGATTCTCTCTCTCTCACAACCCTTGGCAATGATAGACTCCAGATTTTCCCTGTACAGTTTTCTCCTGGATTCCCAAAGGGCAAAATGCCACTCAGCATTTCCAAATTGTCTTTGGGAGACTCTGGGAGGACTGCTCTGGTTCCCCGTGTGGTCCGAGGGACCCTCCCCCAGGAGGCTGGGGCTCACTGTGTGGCAGTGACAGGTGAAAAAGGAGAAAGTTCCCCCCGTCTAAGAGAAACTGCCTGGTGGGCTCACCTTGTATGATTTTTTGTGCCTCTTAATTCATCTTAAATCCTTTATAATCAATTTGCAAAATATTTTTCTAAATAGCAAAGCCTACTGTTTCAGTCAGGATTCCCCAGAGAAACAAAGCCAGTAGGCCCACCCTGGCTTACACATACGGTGCAATTTGAGGCAGTGACTCATGCGGTGCGGGGCCCGGCAGGTCTGAGGTCTGCAGGCAGCTGGCAGGCTGGGGGTTCCAGTAAGAGGCATGCCGACGTCTTGGGTGGGGGAGGCCAGGGCGCTGGAATCTCCCAGAGGAGCAGATGGTACCATCTTGAGGCAGACTTTCTTCTTCCTCCAGGAACCTCAGTTCTTCTCTTTTAAGGCCTCCGGCTGACTGGCTGAGGCCCACCCAGTATTGAGGAGAAGCTCCTTAAGTTAAAGTCAGCTGATCGTAGGTGATAATTCCACCTGAGCCGCCTCCGCAGCCACGTCTAGACCAGCGTTTGACCAAACAACCGGACAGGCTCACCAGCTTGGCACAGAAAGTAACCACTGCACAGGAAATATTTGAGGCCATCCTACCCAAATGCTTAAGTTTTCTTGACTCCTACCACATCTAGAAAGTCTTTAATTTGTTTAAAATTGCACTAGAAAAAATATACTGAATGACTCCCCTGTGCCCAGTCAGGCCAGGGCCCCCTGCTAGGGACACAGAGATAGAGCGCAGGCCGGACAGTCCAGAGGCGGAGGGGGGCTGGGTGTTGGGTATGTGCAGTATTGAAGTGCCGGAGCCTGGCCTTGGCCTGTGGGCCGCAGCCTGAGTGTCAGAGGCTCCCGGCGGCGGGGTGGGCGGTGGGGGAGGTTAAGAGGTTTGCCCGGTGACTGAGGCAGAGTCGGCAAACAGCCGGCTCCAAAAGGGGACAATGAGCCCCCAAAGGGCAAGACCACTCTGCTAGCAAAGAGAAACTCTGGGGTGTTGTGTAGCGGGGCCTGGAGGGCTCAGGGTTGGGGTAGGACACGAAGGCCTAGTGATGAAACAATTGACTCCATCATTTTGAGCAAACGGCTGAGGTGCTGATTTAGCACACAGTGGAGCATAATCAATGTGGTTATCCCTCCTGAGAGGTCTGAAGGGGGAGTGATGCCACCCCACTTAGGGCCTCGGGATTGTCTCCCTATGGACCTATCTGTATTCTGGGGCCCAGGAACCCAACCAAATGCCTCTCAGTAAGGGCTTCACTCTGAAACAGCCCCCCTAGCCCACCCCTCTTTTCCTCCCTGCCAAGCTCTGCAGCTCCTCAGGGAACAGAACGATAGAAAATTCCAGTATCAGAGGATCTGCCTGTTCATTTCCTCTTGCGAAGCTCACTTGTCCTTCTGATTGCAGAGGTTGGGAGATAATTAAGATATTCATTCCAAAGACATACCCCAAAGTGCATGTGTGTAACGTAAAAGAAGATACCATATCAGCAGAGAACTGATTATGTCAAACCCAGAGTGAATACAAGATTTGCCCATGAACCACAAAACAAATAACCCCTAGGAATCAAAGTCTATAATAAGGAAATTTAACTGCTCAACCTTCAAACATCCTCGTTGCGGTAACTCTTAATAAAGGACAGAAACATCAGTGGAATGCTAAAGCTGACCACCGTTTCTTCCTTTCTTCCCCTCCCCACCATGCCTTCCGTACTGGGGCTCAAGAAATGTGAGTACAGTTTTAAAGGGTTGACTTTTGATCAGCGCTGTCTGGACAATTTTAGTATGCAAGATGTCACAAGTCCAGTGGGGACGATGTACAGGACCAGGCTTTGTTCTGGAAGAGACAAGAGGTTCGTGTATTGGGCCTCCAGTGTATCTAAGCAACAAATACCCATTTAGAATTTTCATCCAGAGGCTCAAGTTTGGTGACAAAGCCCAGCTCAATGCATTTGAATTCGTGTGCTACGAGTGTCCTCCACAAACACTTTCCTCCCCATTTGGCCTCCAGTCTGGTTTCCAACAGTTCATTTTACTAGAGAGTCTACCCTCAGCTCATGGCATGTCCTAAGTGGACACATTTTATAACTGGACTAAAATATCGCATAAACAAAATTCTTTCCATTTTACCGAACACTTGGTTCTGAAACGTCAGCGTGTTAAGTCAAATTGTAGACATTACTTAGTAGGGAAATGAGAAGGAAAGAAATTAATTGTCACGAGCCCCATTTTGAAATGTGACCTGACCTGAAGCTGCATGTAAATTCCAGATTAACGGGAAATATGATCAACTGAATTTTTGTTTGAGCTCCTTCTTTTTCAAGAGACTCATATTATTCAAAAGAAATCCGCTTTAAACTAAGAATTCCAAGGAGATGGACCGAAGGAGGAGTGACACTGTGCCTACATCACGTTAGACAAGTGAGGTCAGTGCCTGCATGTGTTGGTGACACTGCACCCTGTTGGAGGTTGGATCAGTCAGGATTCTCCAGAGAAACAGACCAGCGTTATATGTATATGTGTGTATGTGGATAGTGAGAGGTTTATTCTAGGAATTGGCTCATGTGACCATGGGGCAGGGTACAAGTCAGAAACTCAATGCAGACGGCCTTGGATTCCCCAGGAGAGGCTGGCTGCCTGAACTGGACCTGGGAATTCTCCTTTCTGACTGCTGAAACCCTCAGTTGCCCCAAAGGCCTTCAGTGATTGGTTGAGGCACTTCTCTCACTGCCGAAGGCAGTCTCCTTTGCTGATTTTAGATGTAATCATCCATAGATGCAATCACCTAACTAATGGTTTAAATCCATGAAATACCCTCACAGTAACAATGGCCAGTGCTTGCTTGACCCAACAACTGGACACCATTGTCCAGCCAAGTGGACACATGAAATCTACCATCACAGAGGTGGTAAAATGTACGCAGCCCAGGATACTGTGGTACATCAGACCCCTGTATCTAGTAAGGCTGGTTCCCACTGGTCACGTTTGCAGTCCCACCTCCTGAGGAACTTAACACACTTCTCTTAAGAAGGAATGGCTCTCTATCCACACAGTCTTCTTTAGTCCACATACTCAGTCCCTGCCACAGGACCTTTGTACCTGCTGGTCCCTCTGCCCAGAGTGTTCTTCCTCCCCTCTTTGTCTGAATTACACTTCTCATTCTTCAAATTATCAGGCAAATATTATTCTCCAAGGGCATTCCTACCAGAACCAACTGGGGCCCACTGTTAAATTCTCTCACTGCACCCAGGCTTTTTCTAAAGCGTCACCATCATGGCCCAAAAAAAAAATTCTATCTATCTGGTGTGGCTGAGGTCTGGTTGTCTTGTCTGGTCTCCATCATATACCAATGTTAGCTCTGTGCTTTGCACCCAGGAAGTGCTCAGTAAATGCTCACTGAAAGAATTAATCTAATTGACCATTGTAGCCATGGGACGTGGAGGGGATACTGTGATGAGGCCTGATCTGAGCTATTGGAGGAAGGACCCAGCCTTGATCATGTACCTGCTAGGCTAGACAGGTGTATTACCTTTCTTATCCTTCACAAACCCTAGGAGATGAGCATCATTATCCCAGTGTCACAGATGAGGAGACTAAGGGTCAGAGTGGTTAACTTGCCCATAGTCTAGGAACTAGGTGACTGCAAAGCTTGGATTCAGGCTCAGGGTATGTCATGGTTATGAGCCTGGATGGGAGATCCCGCTTGTAGAAAGGTGGCCCTTGGGGGCCCCTGTGGGTGTCCATTCCCATGTTCATATGTTGTGAGGCGGGGCACAGGTGAGCTGGGTGTGGAAGGATGTGCCGGACCAAGGGGATGTTGGCCCATCAGCTAACCTCCGTGACTCTCTGGAGAACTGGAAAAACGCTTAGAGCAATGTCTTCTTGCTCACCTCCCATTCTTCCTGTGAGACTCAAAGGAGACAAGCATACTGCACGAGGCGCCACCATGCTACGCTGTGATGCCACGAAGGCACAGCCTTGCTGGTGTCGGGGTCATGGGCCGTGGAGGCGGCAGCGGGGATTCTCGAGTCCGAAGACCCGGGTCCTCCTCTTCCCGGCCCCGTGACCTGGTCGACTCGCTTTGCCTTTCCTCTCCAGGACTCATGCAGTTCCTTCAACCACCAATCGTTAGGGACTGAATTGCCATCTCTAAGTTTGCCACCAGCCAGCTCTGCAACTCAGTTTCCAGGTAATGAGAGTTATTAGCCCAAGACTTTCTCCTTGAAAGCGCGAACAAATGGCCGGGAAGCCCTCCTGCGTCAGTGACAGCTGTCGCTCCACCTGGGGATTACACTGATCAGGGGTAGATCCGTAAAGCCGGCTCCTTATCAAAACAAAAGAGAAAATCAAACTCACTGCCAGGAAATCAGCCTTGCCCTTCGGCTTCTGGCTCCTTCCTCCTCCTCTCTGCCTCTGCTCCTGTTGAGTACCTTGTCCTAGGTGACTATTCCAGCAGCAGCTTTAGCCCCTCCTTACCGAGGGTCTGTGCAGTCGGGAGGGGGACGGACACCCAGGCCTTTGCTAATCTCCCAGCTCCCAAATACTGCTGAGACACATCATTGTCCACACAAAAGACAGGGAAGTGGAGCTGGCAGCTGTAAATTCTGCTCCCCCCACCCCCCCTTCAGCACCTGCCAGCGCCTTTCTGGGCAAAGGGGCAGGAGCCATGGGGGGCACCCTCACGCTCCCTTCCCCTACAGGGCACTCAGTACCCAGATTCCATCCCCAGCGCTGGGAAAATCAGAAAATCACTACAGTTGGTGAAACCCTGTGTCACCCACGAATGACCCAAACCGCACATTAAACCCATTTGCTGCCAAGGCCAGGTCCAGTGAACTTTAAATTTTGGAGCTTTAGGATTTCCTTTGGGGAATAATTATAAGACCTGAGAGAAGGCATGGAGCCAGGGGTAAGCCAGACACTGATCATCGGCCTGGTCTTAGCCCGCCTTACTTTTTGACAGATAGCATCTCGGGGCGAGAAGGAATTCCAGTTGCTTGGATGTTAGGAAAGCATTCAAAGCCCGAGACAGCTGGAGACCACAGGCCCACCCAGCTCCTTCCGACCTCCTCACTGCGTTGGGGGTCTGACCCCTCGTGGCAGGAGTTCATGTCTCGGGCCACGGCCCCCAGAGCTGTGTCCCCAGACCTGCCAGAGGCCTCCTCCTCTGGAAGGCACAGCAAGCGTCATCAACCGTGTTCATGTCCACATTCCTTTTCCCTGGGAAGGGGAGGGCACCGGCTGTCCCGACCAATATGCAGCCAGCTGCCTGCTGTCCCGGCTGCGAGGCTGCCCCTGGGATCCCCTGTTTTGGAGTGCAGGAGCAAAGTGGGAATGGTGAAAAGGCTGCAGGACTGAATGGGGTCTGGAGAGTACCTCCCCTGAGTGACGTGGGCTGCCACTTACACGTCGAAAGTGCTTTCCTGGCTGGCACCCACACACTCCAATCCCATGGCTTTGCTGCCTTTGAGCGTCTGCCGACAGCCTCGTCATGGCATTGCTGGGGGGTGCTTTTCCTGGCCGAGATGCCACCCTGCACCCCCACCAAGGCCCGCACTCACTCCGACACTTTGTCTCAATGATGGTCTGGCTTGCAGGCCAGACGTTGACCTGGGAAGCTTAGCTTTTCCTCCCAGCATGGGGCTAAAGCTCCCTGGTCAGTTTCTCCACCTGTACAGTGGGCCCAGGGCGCCAAGGCTCCCTGCCTCCCACTCACCAGGGTGGAGCCTCTGTGCTTAGATTCTGCCAGAGAGCTGCCAGCTGAGTGTTGTCTTCTGTTCTCCAGATTATCACACAGGCTGTACCCCCAGCCGTAACTGATAGGCAGGTGTGCAGGGCACCGGAGACTTTTATAATAAGATGGCAGCCGGCTTGTGGTTTTCCCGGCCAGGATTTTTATGTTAACCCCAAAGCAGTCATCCAGAATTAGAACTTTCCTTTTCACATCAGCTGAAATGGGGACAAACAGACCAGGCTCAGTGACACAGCTGCTCAACTGTAATCCTGTATAATTGTGCAAATTATTATTTTTAATATAATCAGCTTTTTCCTTAGGCAATAAAGGAAAAAGTTAAATTGCTCACAAACTAATAAAGGTTTACTTTCGGAAGCATCAAATTCTGTTTAGTCCTGAAACATATACCTTCTCTGCTCATCCACTGGGAGGAAAATTAGCATTTATTTTCCTGGCTAAACAAAAACGGTTGAATATTTGTTGACCTCTTTTGGTGGTATACTCTTCCTTACATTTAAACAGATAAAGAAGAAAGTGAGCTCTTGGGAAGAGGCCTTCCCTGCTCTGACTGTGGACTCCAGAGTTTAATTTTAACACACAAAAGCTGCTTCTTGTGTGCAGGGTTGTAGGATGTATTTGTGTCTGCCGTGTCTATATGCTACCAACATGCATGGAAAACAAACTCCCCCTCAGGCTGAGGAGCTGAGTGATCTCTCTCCTATGCCATTAGAGAGTGAAGAAAGGAAAAGACTTCCATTACTCCCCAAACCACCCCCATGTTCTCACAGGGGGGAGGATGTTACATAATCTGCTGAGAGGGAAAAGTGAGATTCCCACGGCTGCATCCTCTTCCTTCAGTTCCCTTTAGTGGCAAGAGAAGTTGAAGCTCCGACACTTTGTCTCAATGATGGGAAACTTTAATTGCACTTACACGTAATTCAAGTCTTGATTTTCAAATTGCTTTGTAGAGTGACTCGGCGTTTTCTTTTTCCCTGGTTTTCAGGTATGGCGATATGAGGAGACAGATTGGCTTTGAAATCAGAGACATGTGGTACAACCTTGGTGAGTAGCCGGCTTTTCAGGGGATGGTGAATATTTTGAATGGGGGGGTGAAGACATTGACCCTGTTTGTCATTGGTGGGTCATCTTAAAAATCCAAATTCCTTCTCTTCCTCAGAGCAATAGCTACTCTTTGTAATGACTTTCTTCAGTAAATCAGAGGTGGTAGGGCACCAAAATAGAGGAAATAAAATCTAACGGGTGGGGCCAACAGGCGAATCCATAACGCGTCCTCTGGCTCTAGGAGGAACACAGCCCTGCCTTGACCCCCTTTGCTCCAGGCTGTCACTGACTTCCCTCTGCTTTCCCTGCTTCTAACTGTGTAGCCTACCCTCCTGTGACATTTGCCGCCTCTCACCTAATGTATTCAGTTTTGCAGTGTCTACCTTCAAAAGGGTTTATTCCCCTACTTAGAACTAGCCCCTGTGTTTAGGTACACTGCCACCAGGTGGTGGTAGCATAACATGCTTGTGCAGTTGAAGCACAAAGGGATATATTGTGTGTTAAGATAAGAAATTAATATAATTCCCCCACCTACTTTCATAATTAAAAATAACAAATCCTCTATTAAAATTTTAACCAGCATGGCATGTAATACTTTGAGATAAGCTCCTTCAAGAAGGAGGTGGCTGGCTGCACATTGGCATCCTCTCACCATCTCTTCGATGAACCTGACCTGACTCTCAGCGGAGATGCAGGCATCTCTGTCACCTCCCCTCAGGTCTCGGGCTGACACAGTACCAGGGTCTCCCAGCATCTCTCCCTCAGTGCCACGGAGGGATTGGCGGCCTCACCCAGGCTGTCCCAGCGTTCACAAGCAAAAGCGGTCACATTTCCAGCCTTGGGATTGCAAGGGCTCTTCCCTCGGATTGGCACAAGGAGTCAGTGGTGGCTCGAGAGAGGCCTCCTTCTCTCCCCCTCCCTGGTGATGCTTTGCTCTAATAGAGGGAGGGGCCGTCTGTCCACCTCACTCTCTAGTTTCCTCACTGTGTTTCCCTTGTTTTACCAGAGCTGGGGGCAACTTAGCTGCAACCAAACCTTGTTTCTTAAATAGCTCCCTGCTCTAGACAATGACTCAAGGCCTTTGTGTTCCTAGGGCAGAATGAAACAATCAGATAAAAAAATCAAACATGGCTTTTGGTTGAGGCGGGCAACTGGCCTCCGTTGCTCCTTCGGCGGGGCCTGAGAACAAGCGGTAGTTTTCCGGGGGTCAAGCCTGTGTTCTGCTTTTGTGATCAGCAAGTTCAAGGCGGCCGTCTTTAGACCTGAGCAGGGCGACGTTTACCCTCTGTTTCGACACGTAATCCTTCCTCAATTCCCAGATGTCAGTAGACGCTTGCAAAGGAAGGTCATGACTCATCTCTGGAAAAGTTAGGACGATTTCCAAATATTTTGTCTTTCTGCTTATATGAAGGATGGAGTCTTTTTCAAATGGGTCTTTACCCAAGGAAAAAAAAAAAAAGAAATAGAAAACCCGGAGGAAAAGGAAAAAGACTAAGATACTCAACAGATAATGCTGACAAATAAAAAGTAAGCACCTTGGTTTAACAAAAGGCACCAGGTAGATCCTTGGCATGAAAAGCCACTGCTGAGGGCCAGGGAAGGGTGAAGAGCTGCCTTGGACGGCTGCTTTGCTCGCGCTTGCTTGTGGAAGTAGATCCTGCCCCATTGCGTGCTTTGTGGGATTCAGGCCTGGAGTTACTGAGGATCCCAGAATCAGTCCAAGGGTCGGCTGGCCTCTGGGGGCGCTGTCATGCCATCCTTAGGGAGAAGGACCACTTGGCAGGTCTGCCTTGGGGTCCCATCCTCCTCTGCCCCCACCGGCCCACATGCCCTGGGTCTCTTGGGGCTCCCTTCAGTCCTTTACGCTGTAAGGTAATGGTGGCCCTGCCTTTTTCAAGGGCTGTCCAAGCCAAAAGCTCCAAACTTCTATGGCCTCTCCATGCAGTGATCTCAGTAATAAAATGCATAAGGCTTTTAGAACAGAGAGGAGGCCCATTCTCGTAAATGATTCCTTTTAGTTGAGATCTCTGTGTTCTTTCTTAAAATCATGCTTTCTGACAGATGCATTTGTCACTTGCCCTGGCAGCCCAGATGGGAGGACCCATGCCAGGAAGAGACCTATGGAGCCCCATTAGAAGGGAGGCAGGGAGAGCAGGAAGGAGCACGGGGAGAGATGGTAATGGAGGGAGACGGTTGTCCGTGGTAGACGCCTGGGAATCTAGGGCTTTTGATTGCCAACTTCCAAGGTGGTGATGGGAGCTCCACCTGCCACGGCTGGTCCCAGAGCCATGTGGACACTCTGGGAGAGCCTCTCACTCCCGCCCTTCCCGAAAGAGGGATAGCTCCTTCTTACGAGTTGTCCCGCCTTGGCTCTGAGGTGCAGACTGTTGGTTGTCCATGTCATCCGTGCACTTTCAGATGAAGGTCCTGCATTGGGAAGCGGCTCCATTCCACCTCTGACCCCGTTCAGGCTGGCCAGAGACACCCTGGCCAGGGCTGGGGCCCAAGCTGCAGGTGGGATGTCGTGAGGGCCGCTCCTTCCTCGTGGGTAAACTGCTGACCACCTCCTACCACCGCTGAGCTAGAGGGCCCCTGCCCGGCACTGCCACAGGCCACCCTGACTCACGGGGCTCCTGGCTGTCCAGTTTTTGCTTTTTAAGCATTTTTAATGTTCCGTCTAGAATTGCTGAGATTGACCCAACATTCAAACCATTTTCCACAACAGCAAGGAAGGGAGGCAGGGTGGGCCGAGAGAGGGGCCAGCCTGCCTGGGATGCCCCTGCCAGGACCTCCGTGAAGGGCCACCCCTAGGAGGAGACGGACTTCGGTCTAACTCGGACTTTTAGAACAGTTTCTGAGCAGTCGGTTCTCGTGCCGTTATCTGTCCATTGTGCTCAAGTAGGCTCAGTGGAGCCTATTTATTTGCCACATAAAGAATGTAGTTAGGGAAGCAGATGTGGCTCAATCGATAGGGCTCCCGTTTACCATATGGGAGGCCCCGGGTTCAATTCCTGGGGCCTCCTAGTGAAGGCAGGCCCGCCCGCACGGCGTGGTGAGCAGGCACAGCAAGATGACGCAGCAAAGGGAGACAAGTAGACACAGAAAAACGCACAGCAGATGGACACAGCGAGCATAAGCAGCAAGGGGGGATAAATAAAATAAATAAATAAAATCTTTAAAAAAAAAAAAAAGAATGTAGTTAAAAGAGCAAATTCACCATTTCACTGTCAGTAGCTGATTTGAATGTGGTGATTCACGCGTGACGTCCGTGTGTCGCAGCTTTTCAGCAGAAACATCAATTCCGGGTGGGAAGTGGCCCTCGCCACATGTAAACCACGAACTAGGCCAGGGCAGGGCTCAGTAAGAGCAAGAAATGACAATCAGCCTATATGGCTGGGTTCCTTGCTCACAGAATCATTAACTTATTGTTTAAAGTTAAAAAAAAAAAAAATCCTAAAAGCATAGACCACCTGCAGGATCTTCCCCAATTAGCTGCTCTCAGAACGGCTAAGACTAGCCCCTTCGGGTCACCTCAGGCTGCCCGGCACCCTCCTGCCCCCATCCCAGGTGTGTGAGCCTGCCAACAGGTGCCATTGCTGAGGCCGCCACTCGGGAAGCATGTGACAGCACATCTCAATTTCCCAAGATACGCACAACCTCTTTTCTATACAGCTTCTTTAAAAACTGGGCTCAGGTTTGGGAACATATTGGCAGGCTGATCTAGCCAGCTCTGCCAAGAAAATAGAAAGAGAAGTCATCTACATCTTACAATTAACATTTTCGCCTTATAATTAGTCACCTACCACTTGATCAGTCTGGGCAGAACGCTACCTGAGGCTTTCTTTCCTTAAGTCTTTGGGCTCACGTGGGTGTTAGGTTGACACCGCGCCTGGGAGGGGCCGCCACGCAGAGCCCCAGGGCCAGGACCCGGGTATGTTTTGCTCGATTTAATGCATGTGCCAATGCACCATCCCCTGGGACAGAGCAGCACAGGATTTTTGCCTCCCAAACCTGTCATATTTGGAGTGCGAAAGAGGAACTCAAAAGTAGACTCTCTCACGAAAAGGAAAAAAAATGTGCTCATTTCTCCAGCTCTTGAGTGATTTATCAAAGCTGACTGCCTGGCAGCCAGCTGTAGCGCCTGCTCTGCCCTTCGCCCCGCACCTCCATTTACATTTTGTTGATTACACCCGGCACCCTGGAGCCCCTGGAGCCCACGCCATGGCTCCGTGGCCAGGACAAACAGGCTAGAGCAAGGCTGTTGGCAGCCAGGTGGGGTCGGCGATATTTCTCACACAGGGATCTTCCTTTTGTGGTATTTTCAGAGACTGGACCAATTGTGTGTTTTTCACTGAAACATATACCCAGCGTGGCCTGTTTAGTTTGGCTGCGTGATGGGGTTTTTTGCTCTGCCTGCCCTTGTCTATGTAGAGACTTTCCTGGGAATAAGACTTTTGTTTAATGCCCTGGATTTCTGAACAGAGAGAGTCCAAACACCCAGGGCGAGGCTGCAGATGGAGGAGACCTGGCTTTCCTGAGAAAGCAAGCTCTCAGAAGCCACTCCGGATTTGCAACTAGAATCAAGACTGTAGGTGGGTTTTAAAGAATTTGGGGGTGGGAACCAGAAGACTGTGAAGGTGACATATTTGCATTTGTGATCTGATAATTAGCTTGCTCTTCCTTTGTCTCAAAAGGAAAAAAAAGTGCATCCTTTTCTCCCTTGAAGTCTTTTCTGCAGATGTCACCTTGAACTTCATTGATTCAGAACCTGAGCTCATCATTAATTTGAGCAAGAAATGCTCCAGGGGAAATCCATAATGCAAATGTCAAAAAAAAAAAAAAAAGATCAATACCAAAGGACACCCCATCCCCCACCCCCACCCCCACCTTGGGACCATCAGTTTGTGAAGCAGCTACAGGTTAGAATATGCCGTCTGCACGACTGGGAGGGGCCGCAGTCACAGATTAGGAAATCATCATTTTTGCAACTTATTTTTCCAATCCCTGCATCTACAACCACTTGTTACTGCCTGCTGTGTCCCTTTCAGCTTGGAACAATAAAAACCGTTGGTGACAGACAGAGAACTTTATGACGCTGAAATTGTGGTTCATGAACAACTTGCTGTCACAATCATCTGTTTTCTGAAACATTGGCTCTGACATTTTTTAGGCATAATACAAGAAAAGTGTCACCTGTGAGAGTGAATATAATAGCATTTTTAAGAGAATGCTCTGCAGCAGTTACATGCCTTTCAGAAACATTAAGCATTTGGGGAGTGATGTGAAATGCGTTGTTATATCCTTCGTGAAAATATTAATTATTTAGTAGAAGTTGAAAATAAGATTTTAATTGTTTGCGGATAGCTTATTGAAGGTTACATTTTGTGTGTCTACCCAAAAAAAATTTTAGAAATATAAAATAATGAAGATTATATATATATATATATGTAGGTACTTACGATAGCCAAATCTGTTTAATGATTCTCTTTACAGAAATCTGTATTAGTTGAGTTATAAAGAAAACTAAATTCTTTAAAGTATCTGATCTATTTCATGATGGTATAAAAATATTAGTAGAACTGATTAACTCTGGATAAATTGCTGGTTAATAACAAAATGTCACAGATAATTCACGTAAGTATTTAGTTTCTTGTGCATTCTTCTGTTATATGTTAGAAATAAAGTGATTGTAAATTATAAGAGGGTGAGATGAAAATAAATCAAGATTTCTGAAATTAAAAACAAGAGGGTAGGGTTTTAAAAGACCAGTTTCTCAATGGGTCCTGCCTCTAAATTTACTTATGTCACTTTAAATAAGGTAAACACACACACACACCCCGCCTTTTTTTTTTCAGAAATGAGGTTCTAGGAGCTTCATTGCAGAGGCTTCTATGCCACTAAATGGGCGCTTGGTCCCTGCAGTTTCCACCCCCAGGCTTTTGCTTGGTTCAAGTCAAGTTCTTTATAAGCTCCTTCCTGGCATCCTCAGCCCTCAGGAATTTGGCAGCAGCACTTGTAAGGGTGTGGGAGTCACTGCTGCGGGGGGAGGGGGGCAAAGGACCAGCAGACCCTGTACCTAGCAGGAAGGATGGTGATTCCATCCTTTGCAAAGTCTGGGGCCTTGCAAGCAGCCTGTCTACTTTTTAGGGATTTGTTTTAGAAGAATTGTAATACCCTGATTTAAAATTACATCTGACAGATAAGGGACTGGCAGGGACAGATGCCACCAGTTTGTTACAGAGGTAGGTAGATTCCTGGTACCATGACAATAACCTGTGATGGAGAGTCAGGGAAAGAGGCAGTGAAGTGAGAGCCACAGAGGAAGCCGCAGTGCCAGAGACCCAGGTTCGAATCCTGTCTCCTCAGTCCTGACCTTGGGAACAGCACGGTTTCCTCATCTGTAAAATGGGATTAAGAACTACACATCTCATAGGGTGCTTATGGGACCCAGGGAGGTGATTCACGCCAACTGCTTTCTACTAGGTGTGTCATGGTGTGAGTCCGCAGTAAACGGTAGCTATGACTGTAATTATAATGTTTGTTATTATTCCCAATAACAATATTATTAAGAAGAACTTTTGAGAAAGATTTTCCTGAATTCTTTAAAAATCCTATCTGGTCAGGGCAGGGTAGGAGACAAGATTAATAAAGTGGCTATTTAAGTAAGGATTTTCCTATCAAACAAAGGAGGCAGAATTGCTCCTATTTTTCAATTTCACATTCGGATGCCTTTGCTTTGATTTGCTTTGATTGCAATCATTTGGAATGTTACAGAAATCACTCTGCATTACTTACAGGGGTGCCAAATAGTAAACTCTTCATAAGATGTCGGAAATAGAAAGGACCCAAGAAACCGTTCTCTCCCTAACCCTCTCAGTCGCCGACTCCCGTACTCCCGCAGCCCGCGCAGTCAGATGCTGAGTCTCCCCGTGTCTAGCCCTGCCGTTTCCAAAACACCATACCCCTCGCTCTCATTTTCCAGTCAATCTCATGTGATGGTCATGACAAACAGGTCCTGCCAAGGGGCCTTATATCAGGTGGAGATACATATACACACACGGCGGATTCTTAACAGCTCTACCCGTAGCATTTAGGATACAGCCTTCTTCTCCTAAAGGCTGGAAATCGATGTCAAAATCGTTGCCTAGGGATGAGAAATGGACGCAGCTTCCCAGGAACTAGTGCTCAAGGTCACGACGGTCTGTGCTGTTTCATTTTTGCCACTTAAGTCCATTCTGGAATCCTTTTCTAATCCCGAAAAATGCGTTTCTTCATTCCAAGGTCAGCACAAGATAAAGTTCATTCCAGAAATGGTCGGTCCCATGTTAGAAATGACGCTGATCCCCGAGACAGAGCTGCGCAAAGCCACCATCCCCATCTTCTTTGACATGATGCAGTGTGAATTCCACTCGACCCGAAGCTTCCAAATGGTAAGTGGCCCCTGCGCGAGTGGCCCGAGCAGGCGAGCTGCATGTGCTGAACGTGGGCAAGATAAGCCCTTGCAGCGTACGAGAGAAAATCCTCTGACTTTCCTTGTTGGAGGAGCTTCAATTCCTTTGAACTCATCTTTAGAGGGGATTGTTCCCAGGTTTTAGCATTTACTTACTTTTATCTGGATTTGCCTTTGTGTTAAACTCTGGCTGAAAGACTCTTTTTTTCCTCTTTCTTGGAATGTGTACTCATACAGAGTTTAGTCAAATGTTATTTTACTCTCTCGGATCGGCTGCTTACTGCAGAGATATGTTGTTTTGAAGTCTGGCGTCTTTTGCTTTTCTTCTAAGTGTGTGGCTTGGTCCTTAACCTGTGCAATGAGTAATTGACGAGAATCCCTCAAAGAAAATGTACGTAAAGTGCTAAAATCATACTGCAGTAACGTGCAGGACAATATCTGAACACGTTACACTTGATAAGGCACACTATCTCCTTCCCTGGATTCCGTAAAAATAAGTACAGTGTTTATGTATCCACGGATGGCGCACGGCTCCCCCACACACGCGCGCACACACTCACTCGCACACACAGGTACTGGCTTTCTCCTTCATCTGCTAATGGTTTGGCAGGAGGAGAATTTGAAGGGCAGGGACCCTCTAAATTGAAAGCTACTTCTGTTGAAATATTATAGTAATTCAAGTAAGTGAATATACTAAGCATTCGACATAGATCTTTGAGGAATTTTGAGAAAAGGAAACCAAACTATGTAAATCTAGGTGGCGTGAATTGAGTGGACGCCCATGTTTGTAAGGTGGTCGAGCGCTAAGTTGTTGGCAGGTTTTCATTCCTGTCTTGGTCCGTCAGACAGTGGCAAACACCTAAGACTGGGTGGTGTATACAGCAAGAGTTTATTGCCTCACAGTTTTGGGGGCTAAAAGTCTAAAATCAAGGTGTCTCCAGGCTCTGACTTCTCCCAAGTCTGCAGCATTCGGTCGGTGGCTTGCCGGCACCCCGTCTCTGCCTCTCTCTGTCTCCTCCTGTGGTTTCAACTTCTCTGTCCCAATTTTCTTTGCCTATAAGGCCTCGTCTAAGCAGGCTCTTCGAAGAGCCTAGTAACAAATACCCCCAAGGACGGGGGCTTAGGACTTGAGCATGTCTCTGTGGGGGACATGATTCATTTGACCACAGTACTATGAATAAATGTGCGGTGGGTATATTCATGAATGTAGCTTGAATTTCTTTTGAAAGTTTTCCTTATATATGTTCTCAAAAATGTAATTACTGATTCAAAATATTTTTTGTAACTTTTGGCATTATTGCCAGATTGCTTTATATCATCGCCATGAGAGTCAACCCATTTCCACTGCTGCTGGCTTTAAAATATGGGGCCAGCACCTCTGCCAGCTCACCAGAACTAAGAACTATAATTACCTCTTTTTTTCTAGATGGACAATACATCTGGTTTTTAAAATTTTATATGACTCAAACTTTGGGAAGAATTGCTATTAAATTAAAGAATCAGGCAAAGGGGAAAAATATATCTACATAGATGAAGGTCACTAGTGCAGAAAACTCAGGTTAAAGTCTTAAAAATATATTATGCCATTTGTCATTGCTTTAAGCAGTCTTTGGATCAAATAAGGTCAAGGGCAGTTGGAATGAAGACATGCCTAAGAGTTCAGTTTCTGAGCTGTTTCCCTTCTCTCTCCCATTCTTTTTTCTTATTCCTGTCTTAAATATCTTGAGAAAATGTTCTGAAGAAACGTTTCGTTTTTTCCAATTTAGACAGAGGTCCTTCCCTTCACAGGAGCCACGGGTTCGCCGGTAAATGACACGAAGCTCACGAAGGCCACGTCCATTTTTCCTCCACTCTAAATTCTCTCCCCCTGATAGTGGCTTAAAATATACGCAGTAGTAGCAGAACTCTTTCCAGAAAACCACACTGTTTGAGGAATCCTCTGAAGTGGTTATGCACATTTAATTCCATCTCATAAGCTACAAACAATTTCACAAGCTTAAAGTGACTTGCTTGTATCTGAATGAAAACACAGACATGAAGACACAGTTTCACAAGGAAAACCCATGGCCAGACTAAGTATGGGAAGCTGCGTAGGTTTTGGGTTAATAATTATTGACCATTTGTCCATTTATGTTGACATTTACTTGACCTTCTGCAGACAAGCGGTAGGAGACACCCAATTTTTTGTTTGTTTGTTTTGTTTTGTTTTCATGTTTATTGGCAATTGCCTTTAATAGGTTTTTTGTTGTTGTTGTTGTTGTTTTGTTTTGAGGCCAGGGATTGATTCTGGGACCTTGTATGTAGGAAGCCAGCGCTCAACCACTGAGCCACATCAGCTCCCCTGAGTTAGTTTTTTTGTTTGTTTGCTGCTTGTTTGGTTTTTTGTTTTTAGGAGGCACCGGGTATTGAACCCGGGACCTCCCGTGTGGGAAACAGGCCCTCAACCACTTGAGCTACATCCACTCCTGTGCAAGGTTTTTTAAAATAAAGGCAGACAAATGAAAACTTGTAGAAGTCTCTCTGCTATATTAATCTATTACTGTGAATTCGGAGAAAATCAATTTTCCTTTCTGTTGGAATACCTCTTTTTTTTTTTTTTTTTTTTTTGGCATACCTCAGTTTACCAGGGAGAATACCAGTGCTTGGGGGACTTTCAAATGAGCACCCCAAAGCATATTATCTCCCTTCCCAAACCACCTGCTTCTCCATCAGCCCATTGCTGCCAGCGCCCTGGGCACTTGGTTCAATGGGTGCAGGTTGTGCTGGCATGCGCTTGCACTCCTGGGCACTTGGTTCAACAGGGGCAGGTTGTGCTGGCATGCGCTTGCTCTCCTGGGCACTTGGTTCAGTGGGTGCAGGTTGTGCTGGCATGCGCTTGCACTCCTGGGCACTTGGTTCAGTGGGTGCAGGTTGTGCTGGCATGCACTTGCTCTCCTGGGCACTTGGTTCAGTGGGTGCAGGTTGTGCTGGCATGCGCTTGCTCTCCTGGGCACTTGGTTCAACGGGGGGCAGGTTGTGCTGGCATGCGCTTGCACTCCCGGCCTCCACAGCCAGTTCATTGTCAAGTCCTCTCGGGTCTTCCTGTGTGATGTCTCCAGGATCCACCTGATTCTCTCAGTCTCACTGGTCTAGTCCGGGCCTTGCCAGGACCACAGCATTTGTCTCCCGACTTCTCTTGGTTCAACCCCTGCAGCCCAAGGCGTGCCTGTCTTCCTCGTATCGGTGTCAGTAGATCCTTACTGAGTGGTTACATGTGCTGAACCCAGTGCACAGCGTCCCTGCCTGCTTCTCCCTTCCAGGGAGCTACTAGGATGGGGATGGCTGGCTGCTATTTAACTAATCCACCACAAATCCAATTATCTAATCTTATTAGTCACATCAACAAGGGCTTAAATTGACTCCACTTTTATAGCAGATGTGGAAACCTAATGGAGTGAGGGGAAGACTTTAGGGATTTTTGTTTTCACCAAACTTTAGTGTTTTAAGCATATGATGTAGCTTGCTTTTTTAAAGGTTGCTATGTCTTTTAGAGTGGGGTGTTAATAAGCTCTGGTTAGTGAATATATATATGGCATTAGACTGCATTACTCTTCAAAATGTAGCGGAGAGAAGGCCAGCTGGATTCAGAAGAAATTCATGTGCCATTTTACTCAAGATTAAAACTGTATCAAACCACTGGAATTTCAAGAGCATGTATTATAAATCGGCTTTTCTAAAGTTCCCCAGAGTTTCTGCTCTGGTGTTCTTGAAACATAGTGGAGGGCATTTCATTAGAATGCTCTTCACATACATTTTCCCAAGTCTCTATTTCTTTCTTGCCTCTACTTTTGCAAGATAAAGCGTGGAACTTCTTTCAGAATTGGCATGTCCTTGTCCTTGTCCTTGTCCTTGTCCTTGGCATTACCAAGTCCTTGCACTGAATGAGCTCCCTTGGTGGTAGGGTGGGGTGGCCCAGAGTTATCCATCTATATGCCATGTCCTACTTGTGACCTAGGACACTCTTTCCAAGACTGCAGTTGGTGCCTTATGTCAGCGTGATGCAGTTTGCTCCGGGCAGGTGTCACAGGTGGCAGATAAGCTCTGCAAAGACTGCCACCTGTGATTCTCTAATGCTAAACAAAAGTCACCTCTGAGGGCCCATGTTGTACAAAGACCTGGGACCAAGGAGCACAATTGATCTGCTCTAACATGGAGGAGTTGGTCCAGACAGAAGCATCTGAAATAGGAAGTCCACACAGGGACAAAGTGGCCTTGAGTTCTTCTAGAAATCCTTCCCCCCTCAAATACAGTATGCTTCACTGTGACCTGGTATTCAGACCCTGGCTGTATCAGATCTCTGTCTCGTTAGAAGGAAGATGCTATGAGAGAGGGAATGCTGTATAACTTTTTTTGGGATCTGGACACTCTTTCCCATCCCCACGTCCCCCCTGTAAGATGCACCCCCCATCCCTGTTTGTGTAATTAGGAGGAATGATGCTTGCTTTGGGGGTTTTCCTTTTCCTCCTTAATGCTTATGCGTTAGGTACACTAAGCTGCAGAGAGACCAGAATACATCTGTGAAGCTCAGCTTGAAGTAGCTGGGTCCCTCGTGGTGGCCCTTCCCTGTCCTGCAAGGCCCTCGTTGACCTTTGACCCACAGGGCCTCCAGTTACTCTGCACCCTCCCTCAATGCTCATGTGATTTCTCTGGCCCATCCAGGAGGCCGTTCTGGGTCCCCACTAGAGCCTGCTGCCCCTCTTGTCTAACTGTTCCACTTGGCCTCTGGGTTCCTCCAATGAGCCGGCTCCCTTGGCCATTCTGACTCTTCCAGCCTCTTCCAGATTCTTTCTACAAATCTTTTATGATCTGGGTCCCCACACACTCTCCCAAATTGTCCCCTCCTAATGCTCTAAGCCTGCCTTTCATTCCCAAGGTCACGCCCTCTCTCTGTCTCCTCCGGACTCCTCAACTCCTCAAGCCATCCCTGCAGTGGTGTCAGCTGTTCCATTTTCCCACCTTCTCCCCACCCTCATTTCAGAGTTGCACGTTTACATTTAAAGTGGGGACTTGGGGAAATCTTGCTTCGATTCAAAGGAGAGATTCTCCTTGTGAAGATTCTAAGATCTGCTAAGCCAGCGTGGACGAGTTTCGGGGGATCAGCCCCCCAGGGCCCCTTGCGTCACCTCCAGAGACGAGTCTGCCCATGGTAGCACACAGTGAGCCTCCACCTGACCTTCACCTAACCTTTCCCCTCGCTCACTGTGACCCCTACCCCAGAGGTTAACACTCTGAGTCTAAGCCTCACTGGATTTTTCTTCAAAAAAAAAAAAAAAAGCAAAAAGCATCTCTTTAAATTCTCTCCTGATGTCTTTTATAAAGAATCCCATTTGTTATGCCTTTGGAAAATACAAAACTAACAGCTGAGAATTGCCGCAAATGACCATATGAGCTACATAGCATTAATAAAAATGGAATGGAAAAGGCTCTACTGCAAAATAATATTTTCAATCAATGAGCTTTTTCTGTCACCATCGTGAGGGTCAGTAAAATGCTCCACATCTTCCAGAAATGCCCACTTTGTTGTAAGAGCATTGGAACATGAGTAATCTTTGTGTCGTCAGTGTTTCTGAGTTCCTGTTTGAATAATCTCCCCCTGTTGCCCATGCCGGGAACCTTACGCAAATAATTGAATAACCCAAGTCAGCGTTGACAGTCTGGGCAACTTCTGCCGTTGGGTGAAAAATGCCAATATATTTTGTACTGTAATATGAATGTGAATAAGTTGGGTGGCAATTTTATCTCCTTTATTCTTCAATTCCTTGAGGGTTTTTTTTTTTTTTTTTTTTTTTTGGTTGTTTACTTTCAATGTCCAAAATAACACTTAATATATTATTTGTTTGGATGTTTAAGGGGTAAATGTGGTGTAAGAATTAGGCTTTTATTTCACTGAATCCCAGACCCAAAGGAAGTCTAAGAGGTCATAGAAACCAGGGGTCCTGGTTAGGCTTATTTCTCTTCTTCAGAGCCCACCAGGAAAGAAATACCCAGCTGCCGGAACCCCCTTGGACCGAATCAAACAGGGAGGGCCTGTACCCGAGTCCCTCTACTGGCCTGCCTCCCCACGGTCACTCCTCCACCTGTGTCACGTAGCCCTGGGAGCAGCTGCACCTGTCTGAAGGTGCCACTGGGCATGGCAGCTGGGCAGTGGGCAGACCCTTGTAGGGCTCTTGGGTCTCTAGGCTTCAAGGTCAGTGAGCTTCTACCTGATGGATAGGGGGAGATGTGGAAGCATGAAATGTGGGCTGGAGTGCCAGAGATTAATTAAGTGTGTGATTAAGTTTACAGAGCGATTAAGTTAGAGGAATGCAATATACATAAAAAATAGTAGTGTCTCTGAGTCTCTGAGCCCAGCGATTCAAGGCTGAGTGATAGGTGGAGGGGCCATCAGTAGCTTTAGGATGGCATCACGTGAACACTGAGCACTCAGGGATTTGGAGTCCCCGGCTCCTCGCTGCCAAGCCTTGTGAGTTCCTTCTTTGTGGCCATGTTTTCCACAAGTTGTGGTCAAGTGGCTTTCTCCCCTGTACCCCCTCCTACAAGAGACAGAGTGTTGCTCAGCATCCCCATGGAATCAGGCAGATTGGATCTAGAGGTAAAGAAGGCAGAGAATCTGATGGCTCCTTCCCTACCTCTGAGCATTTTTTCTTGGTAAACAGGAGAAAGGAGAGCACTGTGGGGCAAAGAGCAAGAGTTTGCTAACGTTTATTTGTAAAAGGGTCAAAGAAACCGTTTGCTAACATACTTAGCAGATGGCTTTCAAAGACTTGAGATTTCACCGGGCTCTCGATCCCCTCCAGGCACCTTATCAATGTGGGGAATTATCTGTGCAGACTTCTCAGTCCTGCTTCAGCTTGCTGCTGTGCTCCTGCAGAACCCCACATCCCCTCCATGGAAGCGTGTTCCTGCAGGTCTGCTTTTATACATTTATAAATCCCTTGTAGCAAGAGTGGTAAATCTGCCCCAAAACAAAAACGATGCATTCTGAATCAAATACCCTTGCCTTTGGATTGTCCACTACTAGGGACCTGTCACTCCATGAGCTCTTGAATCAGAGCCAAAAACCTATGGTCAACTGTGGCAATGGGTGGCAGAGCAATGGTTCCTTTCTAAGTTAAATGAATTAACAATGACGCTGACATCCCTGTGAGCCCATCCCCCCTGCTCCTCTGTTCAGTTTAGCAGCAGCCTCTCTAAGGGCCTTATATTCCCAAGCATCCTCTTAGGTTTCAGATTCTTGGAGGGCTGCTGGGTATCAGATGCTTAGTAACGCTCTGTTCAATATTTTAACTTGGACACCCTGTGGATATTTTTGTAGCAATAGTGGTGATTCAGAAAAGAAAGGAAAATAAAACGATCTTGCTTATCACATGAGTGAGCCTCTGCCACCTTCTGAGCAACACAGTAAACCCTTGCTAATTTATCCTAACGACAGAGAACCCTGTTGCAAATTACCAGACAGTGTGCATTTATGAGTAAGATGATAAACATGATTTTTATAAAACGAGCTCTGCTCTATCAGCAAATGTACTTTCTCCAATTTATTTAGACAGGGCTGTTTAATTCTGATTATGATAACAGTTCACAGCACACTAGCAAATTGATTCTAGTACATTCTGTAAAAATGAACAAAGACTCTGGAATTAGAGGCGAGCTGCAGAACTCTGGTGTTGAAGCCTTGCTAATAAACAGCTAAGTTTTTGTGAAAGTTGGTATAGACTGGCGGTTAGTAAAGTTAGAATCAGCTATATTCTTCTGATTTACTTATCTACTCCTCTACTCTTTTTAGAAAACATTAAATTCATTTATGTCAAAATTTGATGAACAGCAGACTTAAGGAGATAGAGCTTTCTTTCTTATGCCCATATTTGTGACAGCTAAGTCCATGTGGAAGCAGGGAAAGCATGCCATTTTCATGATCTAGACTCCAAGTTCAAATACCCTCTGATTGATTAGTGATAAGTGCTGTTAAATTCCTGTGTGTGTTTACACATACTCGTATAAGGCATGTTTTCTGCATTCTCCATGCTTTTCTCACTGTGTGTGGGTACTCAATAAACATGGGTGGAATTAAATAATGTGTTTTAATTAAATTTAGTCTATTTCGCACCTCGCTTATTTGTTCTGAAACATCAGCACTTACCACGTGCCTTGTCTTTGGAGTTCCCATCCTGGCACCACCTAGGAGCTGGGGCTGCCTTGAAATGCCAGCTTTTGGACTAGTAACAAGCAATCTCCCTTGTATTAGATTCCACAAAGAATGGCCTTTTGCTGAATTCTTCTCTTAAAAAGCAGGGTACTGGTGAGTTATATCAAAAGGTTGATATTTTACAGTAAATGTCATTCTCTTGAGACCTCAGGCAAAAAAAAAAAAAAAGCAAGTCATTCTTTCTTCTTTGATAGAACCATCTCTTTTTCTGTGTTCCTGAAGTCCTTGACCTTAAGCCAAACAGAATCAAAAAAGAGGGTGTTTATTTGGAGGAGGAGATGATGGAGAAGATCAAGAAGAGAACTGAAGAGGTTCACTAAGGTCTGGCTTGTTGTGATGCTGCTGACTCCTTGATGTCAAGCAAGAATCAATACCACCCTCCGGTCCTGTTCTAAGCTGTTGTTTCAACTGTAGCATGATTCATTTGTGGCTTCAGGCCGCGCGGCCCCATAAAGGCCTCTCCCTGGGTCCAGCCTGACCCCTTACCTTCTGCTTCACAGGGGTCCTGAGTCCTTGCTACAGTCGCCGTTAAGGCCCTCTGGAGGAGCTGTGTTCCCACTCAGCACAGCCTAGGGAATAGGTCATGTCCTAGCAACCTGCTGGCCTGCTGCTTTGCTGACCTACCAAGTATCCTCCAGCGCCATCCTCTTTAACACAAATGCTATCCAATACTTTTTGTGCACACAGCACCTTCATTTCACTAGAGCTCCAATGCCAGGCACTGTTCTAGGTGTTGCAGATATAGCAGTGACAGGGGAGAGAAAATCCTCGCTCTCATGTAGCTAACATTCTAAAGGTATCCCAAAAATGTGGAGGGGACTTGAGGAGTGTTTCCAGGAAACCAGCCATCTTAAAGGGGTCCTAGAGCCCCATGCTCGCAGGCCATAGTGTGCTTGCTTGCCTTCTGAACCCTGAATGCAGCTATAGCTTCCGTCAGTTCCTCCTTGGCCCACATTCTTTTGGTTCAGAGTGGAGATATGACCGTCTCTGTGAACCATGCTTACAGCCATGCTGAATGGACTATTGCCTGGCTGGAATCCCAGGGCTGGGGGAGAGGGGCCTCTGGGATCTGTTAAGGTAGGGAACCAGGCAGCAAAGAAGGGGGAAAAGGTCCATCATTACCGGGGTAGTTATTTCAAGCCTGATCGGCCACTGGGTTCATGACCCCTGTGGAACCATTCTAGGATCTTGACCTTCCTTAGAATTTAGAGTTTCCCATAATCATGAGTCTAAGTGACTGAGTCAGTTCTGAGGACCCTGTCCCACCCTGGTGGTCTACCAAATCCCATCAGAAGCTTTGGCACGAGGGAGGAAAGCCCAATATGGAGACCTCCAGGCATCTGCTGGTCTGCCTTTAGAGACACTGCCCTTCTCGTTTTTTGCAACATGTTCTCGACTAGAATGAGATAATTTAGTAGGACCCATCAAGGAATGGCAGGGAAATGGCCCCTTGGATGTTTTCAGTTTGTAGAGAACTCTTCTTTGGCAAGTGAAAAGCCATCTGTTCTTCTCCATGAACCAATGAACTATTTTAGATGGTGCTTGTTCTCAGAAATGAAGTTTGTGGCAGTTTTCATATTTGTTGCTCTTTGATTTTTGTTTCCTAAGGTTTCCTTGTCTTTCTCGGGTTCTTGCTCCTGATACGAGAATATGCATGCTTAGGCTCCATTAACCAGGGAAGGGAAATGAAAGATTCCCCTGCAGCAGGGGATGATCAGAAACCTCTGGGGGTTTGAGGATGGCAACTCTTAAATGAAATCAGGCTTCGGAAGCAGTGGGTAACCATCTGATAATGATCTTGCACCGATTTATGTACTATTGACACTCAAGTCGTAAAATGAAATATCTGCCATGCTGATTATTTATGCTTCCTCTGTTTAATTATAGTTTGAAAATGAGATCATCACCAAGCTGGATCATGAAGTGGAAGGAGGCAGGGGAGATGAACAGTACAAAGTGTTATTTGATAAAATGTAAGTGTTGATTAACAGTGGGATTTATGTCAGAATATAGACAGAGAGACTGTAATTAGACTACAATGAACTTTGTAGCCCAGAAATAATTAAAATGTGTTAATAATGGAAAATATTTTAAATTGCACCTCAGTCGAGTTTCTTTTTCTGAGTGTGATTAACAAGGTGTGTATAATTATTTTTCAGCCTCTTGGAGCACTGCAGGAAACATAAATACCTTGCCAAAACAGGCGAAACTTTTGTGAAACTGGTTGTGCGCTTGATGGAGAGACTTTTGGATTATAGAACCATCATGCATGACGAGAACAAAGAAAATCGCATGAGCTGCACTGTCAATGTGCTGGTGAGCGGAAAGTTCATTTTTCAATCATCACAACAAGCCAGAAGGTGAACCAAAAAGTTCAAAGCCTGTGACAGTCGACTGCAGAGCTTTCCATGAGAGACTGCAGCTTCTTTGCTTGTTTCCTCATCTGTTTTAGAGAAGGAATTATAAAGAGCTGCTTGCAGATCTATTCTAAACAAGTCTGTAAAGTTTTCTTCCTTCTGACTGTTTTCACATGGTCCTTCCTGGTTAGCCCTCACTTCCCAGTCCATCATCTGTGTGGACTTGTAGGTGTTCTGAACTCACAAACACAGACCTTTGTACCAGGAAGAGTGTGACAGACTCCTCATTCTTAAGAATGAGCTCCTCAGACAGTTTATTCTTAAGGGAGTCACTGGGGGTGTTTGGATTAAAAAGATAAATAAAAGATTATTTTCACTTTCTCACCATTTTAGCATCAGTATTTAATTGGCACCTTGCCATGAGGAAATTCTAAGCAGATAGCTTATGAGCATTCTCAGCCCCTCCCTTCTATTGCTAGGCAGCATGTTTTGGCTAATGATAAACATTTTCTGTACGAGTTTTCTTTTCCTTCAAAATATAAATATGTGTGGATGTATATCCTAACGGTCTTGGGCAACTGTTTGTGTCATTCTGTCCAGGGGCAGCCTGAAAGACTGAATCAAGGAAACCCTCACTGGCTATACGTCCCAGAACTTGCCCAGAGCTTGTAAACAGAATCAACTTGCAGGCCACTAAAGCACTATAAGAAATAATTAAGTCAAAGCAGCCCGGGACAAAGAATTACCAGTTTTAAGATGTACAATAGAGCTCCCAGAAGGGGGAGAAAGTCTGTTATACAGGGAGTAAAGGTGATATTTGATTTTCTATAAATGGGAGAATTCCTAAGGTCACTAGCCAGCAGAAGCCCAGGGACAATCCTCAGGCTCAAAAAGTCAGGCAGAACCCTGAACTCCACTTTCTCCTTGGCCTGATATTCTTGATAGGAGGACTAAACTATCATGGAAAGCACCAGCCAACTCAGAGTCAATTTGCAAAGACTGTGATAGGTGATTTTTGCACTGACTTCTCTCTGTCATATCAATAGCTGGATACAAATTTTAACAGACAGTTCAGGGAATGAATCCCAGATTAATAAATTAAAATATTAAAATGTACAATATGCAAAAAAAAAGATTATAAGACAAATGAAGAAACAGAAAATGATGGCCCACCCAAAGGAACAAGAGAAAAATTCAGAAACTGTCAATGAAATAGATCAGACTTTGGACATAGCAGACATAAACGTTATGAAAATGATCCTTAGTATGCTCAAGGAAATAAAGGAAGACAAAAAGAAAGAACTAAAGAATATCAGGAAAATAATGCATTAACAATATGAGAATCTCAATAAAGAGTTAGAAATTTTAAAAAGGAATCAAACAGATATACTAGAATTGAAGACCACAATAACTGAAGTGAAAGTTCCTTAAAGAGTTTCAACAGCAGATTGGAGCTGACACAAGAAAGAATCAGTGTACCCAAAGATATGTCTATGGAAGTGCTTCTGGCTGAGGAACAGAAAGGAAAAATATGAAAATGAACAGAGGCTAAGAGAACAGTGGGACACCATCAAGCGTACCAATATATGTATTAAGGGAGACCAAGAAGGAGAAGAAAGAGAAAGTGTCAGGAGGAATATTGAACTAAATAATAGCAAAAAATTCCCAAATTTAACAGACATGAATATACATATTCAAGAAGCCCATCAAACCCCAAACTCGAAGAATACCACACCCAGGCACATAGTAGTCAAACTGTCAAATACCAAGGACAAGGAGAGGTTTCTGAAAACTGCAAGAAGAAAGCAGTGTGTTATATACAAGAGAGCCCTAATAAGAGTAAGTGCAGATTTCTCATCAGAAACCATGGGGGTAAGAAGGCAATGGGATGAAATATCTAAAATTTTAATAGAAAACATTTACCACCCAAGAATTTTATATCCTTCAAACCTGTCTTTCAAAAATAAGGAGAGATTAAGACATTCCCAGATAAACAAAAGCTGAGGGAGGGCATCACCACCAGACCTGCCCTACAAGCAGTACTAAAGTGAGTTCTTCAGATTGATATGGAAAGGAAAAGACACTGGACAGTGGGTTAAAGCTGCATAAAGAAATAATGATGTTCAGTAAAGGTTAAATTTAAGCCCCATGGTAACCACAAAATAAATTAAATATTTATACAGAAGAAATGAGAAGGGACTAAATGGTACACTACAAAAAATCAAAGAACTATGAAAGTAGTCATTGATGGAAGAATTGAAGGGAAAAAAAAGGTATATAAAACTCACAAAGACCAAATAGCAAAATGGCAGAAGAAGTTCTGCATTATCAGTAGTCACTTTAAATGTAAATGGATTTAACTCTCCACTGAAAAGGCAGAAATTGGCAGAATGGATTTAAAAAGCATGACCTAACTATATTATGTTTACAAAAGACTTACTTTAAATTCAAAGACACAAGTAAGTTGGAAGTGAAAGGATGGAAAAAATATACCATGCAAATAGTAACCAAAAGAGAACTAGGGTAGCTATACTAATACAAGATAAATAAACTGTAAGTCAGAAACTGTTAGAAGGGACCAAAACAGTCACTATGTACTGATAAATTCTTGTTCCACCTAACAACAGAGCCCCAAAATATATGAAGCAAGTATTCACAGATTTGAAGGGAGAAATAGGTGGTTCTACATTTATAGTAGGAAATTTCTATATACCAGTTTTAATAATAGGTAGAACATCTGGACAGATTATCAATAAGGAAATAGAAGACTTGAATGATAATATAAACCAACCACACCTAACAAACATCTATAGAACACCTCACCCAATAACAGCAGAATACACATGCTTCTCTAGTGCACATGGATCATTCTCCAGGATTGACCATTCATTATGTCACAAAACAAGTCTCAATGAATTCAAAAATATTGTAACCATGCAATGTTTCTTCTCCAACCACAATAAAATGAAGCTAGAAATAAAAAACAGAAGGGAGGTCCTCACTTCGGCAGCACATATACTAAAATTGGAACAATACAGAGAAGATTAGCATGGCCCCTGTGCAAGGATGACATGCAAATTCATAAAGTGTTCCATATTTTTAAGACTGAAATACAAAAAAAATAAAAATGAAATAAAATAAATAAAAATAAAAAAACAGAAGGAAGAACCAGAATAACCATAAAAATGTGGAAATTTAATGCACATATGAACAATCAATGAGACAAAGAAGAAATCACAAAAAAAATTAATACATCATGTTAATAGAACATAGAGAAAAGAAACACATGACAACCTCAACTGGTGTCTGAAAAGCATTTGAAACAATCTAGCATCACTTCTCAATAAAAACATTTAGAAAACTAAGAACAGGAGGAAACTTCCCCAACATGATATATGGCATATATGAAAAATCCAGAGCTAACATCATATTGATTGGTGAAAAACTGAAACCTCTCCCCCTAAGACCAGGAACAAGGCTTAATGCTCACTGTCACCACTGTTACTCAACATTGTGCTAGAAGTTCTAGCCAGAGCAAGCAGGCAAGAAAAAGAAATAGAAGTTATCCAGATTGGAAAGGAAGATGTAAAACTTTCCCTAATTGCAGAAGACAAGAACCAGAAGATAGAAAATCCTTTAAAATACACAGAAAACTACTAGAACTAATAAGCACATTCATCAAAATGGCAGTATGATCTTGTGATCATCACGCAAAAATCAATAGTGTTTCTATACATTTGTAATGAATAATCGGAAGAGGAACTTTTTAAAAAAAATTCCACTTATAACAGCAACTATAAGAATCAAATATCTAGGAATAAATCTAACCAAGAATGTAAAGACCTATACACAGGAAACTACTAAACATTGCTTAAAGTAATCAAAGAAGACCTAAATAAATGGAAGGATAGTCTGTATTCATGGGTTGGAAGACTAAATATTGTTAGGTTGTCAGTTCTACCCAAAGTGATTTATAGATTCAATGTACTCGCAATCAAAATTCCAACAGTTTTCTTTGCAGAAATGGAAAAGTAAATTTATATGGAAGTGTAAGGGGCCCCACAGACCTAAAATCATGTTGAAAAAGAACAGATTTGGAGGACTCATAGTTACTGATTTTTAAAACTTATTTCAAAACTACAATAATGAAAACAATGTGATGCTGGCACAAGGATAGACATATAGACCAATGGAATTGAATTGAAAGTTCAGAAATAAACTCTCACTTCTATGACCAATGGATTTTTGACAAGGGTGTCAGTGGGGAAAGAATAGTCCCTTCACCAAATAGTGCTGGGATATCCATATGCAAAAGAATGAAAGTGGACCCCTACCTCATATCTTATACAAAAACTAAAAATGTATCAAACGGGAGCAGATGTAGCTCAAGTGGTTGAGTGCCTGCTTACTGTATACGAGGTCCCAGGTTCAACTCCTGGTACCTCTTTAAAAAAAAAAGGAAGGATCAAAGACCTAAATATAAAAACCAAAATTATTGTAGAAGAATACATAGGGAAGCAATTTCAAGATCTTGCTTTAGGCAATTATTTCTTATACTTTACATTAAAAGCATGAACAATAAAAGAAAAAAAATAGATAAATGGGACTTCATTAAAATTAAATACTTTCATGCATCAAAATACTTCCTCATAAATGTAAAAAAACAATCTACAGAACAAGTGAAAATATTTGGAAACCACATATCCAATAAGGGTTTAATATCCAGAATATATAAAGAAATCCTACAACTCAACAACAAAAAGACAACACGCTTTAAAAATGGGCAAAAGACTTGAATAGACATTTCTCCATAGAAAATATGCGGATGGCCAATGACTACATGAAAAGATGCTCAACATCAGTAGACATTATGGAAATGCAAAGCAAAACCACAGTGAGATACCTTTTCACACCCATTAGAATGCCTACTATTAAAACGATGGGAAGTAAGTGTTGGGGAGGATGTAGAGAAATAGGAACACTAATCCATTGTTAATAGGAATGTGTGTAAAATGGTGCAGCTGTTGCGGGAAGCAGTTTGGCAGTTCCTCAAAAAGTTAAGTATACAATTACTAAATGTGTCCACTTCTAGGTAGTCAATGTGCTGGTGAGTTATACATTTGAATGTGGTTTAAAGGGGAAATTTTAGGTTATAAATATGTTACTATAATGAAAGTTTCTTTAAAAAAAAAACACAAAACCTAGAATTGTACAACACAAGCAGTGAATCCTAATGGAAACTATGGATATAGTTAATAGTATCATTATAATGATATCGTTTCTTCCTTTGCAGCAAAGATACCAAAGTGTTAAAAATAGGGCAAACTGTGCGTGAGCACGGAGGGCAGTGGATAAGTTAACTGTATTTTCTGCATACTTTTTCTGTAAAACTACAGTCTCTTAATAATTAAAATTTTTTAAGATGTTGGTACAGCAGGGGATGGTATGAAATCATAATTTGCAAACACTGGTGAGTTAGATTTGGAAGGGAAGGAAGGGCTCATTCTCTGCCTTTCATGCTGATTGTCTTTGTTACATCACTCTGAGTTGTCAGCTGAAAATACCCTCATTACCAGAACAAGTCCTGTGAACCAGAGAACACTAAAGACTCAGATTCAGTAAAATGCGAAGGTTGTGGTGCATTGTTCAGAACCTGCCTCTGCCTGACATTCTGTGCTTATTAATCATTTTTTTTCAGAGAGCTCAATCTCAATAGCAATGTCTTTTTTTATCCTAATGAAATTAATTATCCTATTTCCCCTTATTGGATGGTCTTTGGCCTTTATAATGCTTTTCACTGGTTTTCTCTGGCTGCAGCCTAGAGTTCTGACAGGATTTTCAGGTGCTAAATTTTACATTGAAAGGGACTATGATGTTCCCATACCTTGAGCCTTGTTAGGTGGCTTCTCTACCTTTTTAGCGCCTCCTGTGTGGTAGAGATGCTCCCATTTTAAAAATTAATTTTGATATTAGTGTTTATGCTCAGCCAGAAGCTACTGTACAATCAAATGAAGAAACAATCCCATGATCCAGTGGTTGTAATCTCCTAAATGATCTTTCTTCTTCAGTGTTTATGCCCAAGGTGCTTTAAAACTTAATGACCCATTTTCTCTCTGTGACTGAAACAGTTTGGAAGGTCTGTCCATGCAGAACAGTGCTATACAATAGAACTTCCTCTCCAACCCAGTGACACTGGACACATGTGGCAAGCACACTGGAGGAAGTGAATTTTTAATTTTATTTAATTTTAATTAAATTTACTTTGCATTTAAATATAAAAGGCTAGTGCCTCCCATACTGGACAGCTGAGGTCTAGAATATCACATTGTCTTCTTCTACAGAGTGGCTCCTACAGCATGCCTTAAGTCATTCATACTATGATGCTTATTCCCAAATTTGAGATCCTCTCCCCTCCCACCCCACTTTTTTTTAAAACCACAAATGAGATTACACTGATTAAGTACCATGTCTTTGGACAACACCTTATTTCAACTGGATTTGGGTGAGACTTTCCAGTGACAGAAGTAGATTTTAGTTATTACAATGTTCAAAGTATAGTGTTAGTGGCCCTTAGAAGTTAGAAGAAAAAAAAAATTTAAAGAAGAGTGTATAATGGTTTTTTATTTTATGTGAATTTATGGTCTAACCCCAAACACGTGGGTCTGTTTGGCTGGACTGGATGCAAGTTGAAGAAGCGTGAATTTTTAATATGCACGTGACACTTTTGGGGAAAGAGGTTTCTAAAACAGTGTCATGGTTTGATTTTCAGAATTTCTACAAAGAAATTGAAAGAGAAGAAATGTATATCAGGTATGTTTGCATTGTGCTTATCTACACCATCTGCATGTTTATTAAAATTGCTGTTTGTCGAATTCTTGCTAAGACGTATCTTATAACCATATCTTGAGGTTAGTGGAGCTCCCAAATCTGCAATAAGTCCAGACAGATGCAGAGCCTTGGGGGGTCACAGTTGGCCAGCTCAGAAGCCTAAACGTTATTTGTACGTCTCCACCAACTCACATAGTTCCCTTCACAAAACATGACACCACCCATTTTAATGTTTCACGGTAAAGCATACGAAGAAATGAGAAATCCAGTCTTAAAAACTTCACAAGAAACAGGCAATATATAATTTTCCATCTACTCATTCTTTGACACCATATTCCCATGTTTTCTAAGCCTTTCTCCCTTGTAAGAAGAAAAATGGTTTGTATTGCCTGCTGGATTTTATGCCCTGGCTTGCCTTTTACACTGGAGTAGTACACTGTGATTGAGCCCCTCTCTTTCTTGCTCACACTTGGGATACAATGGCAAACATTTGGCAAGAGTATCACTGAGAAGACTAGGAAAAGGATATAACCCTCAGGCATTAGGATTTAAAGATGTGTTTTTTGCATCAAAAGTGATTTTCTGTTTTTTCCTAAGATTTGATTCTAAGATTTTTTTTAAAACTTTTTTTCTAAGTTTTTTTTTACTTTCTCCCTTACAATAAAATACCATATGAATCGAATAAACTTTGGGGGAAACAATTAGTTGGACTCTTTCATCTAAGATGGAGGTTGCTTTATATTAAAAAGTTGGACCTGTATTTCTGCATAGCAGAGAAAGTCTCTTGGTCACATTCACTGTGATCATTAGAGCTCTTTGTTCTTATTGGGTTTTATTTTTATGGATTTTTTTTTTTTTTTTTTTTCATTTTGATTCAATAGAAATGGAGGAGATTACAAGCAAACGTACAATCTCATTTCAAATTGAGGGAAAACCTGGAAAAGATCAGAAGGAATGAGAAACTTTGAAATAAAATCCAACCTTCTTCTATCATCTTCATTTTTATCCTGAATAAAAATTATGCTATATTTCTATTGTTAATTTTTCTTAGTGTTCTCTGCACCAAAAGTTTTCAAGGCAGTATGAATTATGATACTGTAAAAAAGAAAGCATAGATATGATTTACTGTCGCAATCCTTAACACAAATTATTTTGTGACATTTTTAGAATGTGCCTCTATTTTTTTATCGCAGGTATTTGTACAAACTGTGTGACCTGCACAAAGAGTGTGACAACTACACGGAAGCGGCTTACACCTTGCTCCTCCACGCAAAGCTTCTTAAGGTAATAAAAACCACTGTGCATGTTACAATTGTCATTATAAATTCCAAGACTACTTAAAATTGTATTTTTCCGTGACAAATTTTACTGAGCCTATAACTTAGGATTTTGTGGATATTGACTGAAAGCAATGGCTTAAACAAAAGCATTAGGAAGCATTTTGACTGTAGATCCATCCCTACCGAATGCAGATTTAACAAGATGTGACCACAGGCTATCACCAAGCATCGTAAACACCGATCACTGGGCTCGCAGCGAGCAGCGAGCTACAGACTCAGCAACTCCTAACTCATGCCGACTGGACTCAGTGGTGGTGGAGAGCAACATCAACAGGAGGAAATTTCTATGGTAGAGCAGCTGAAAGATAGCATCAGGCATGCCCCTAATTATCTTAGCAAAGCATGGAGGGACCAGGTCGTGATATTTCTCTCCATCACATAATACCTCCTTTGGTGTCCTCTGCCTGGTTCTTCTGTAGTGTTGCTCCTAAGCACAGGTCTGGCAGGACAGCTCTCAGCTCCCAGGGGCTCTTTTGTCAAGCCATTGGCTTCTTTGTTTGCAATAGTATATTCATGCTCTCCCTCGTGTCCACTGCCAGCACAATTGGTCATACAGAGTGGACCCTCAGTAAATAACTGAATGGACATATGGATGTTTAGGTGGCTGGGTGAGGGGATAGGTGGATGAATGGATGGATAAGTGTCTAATGAGTGTGTGGATAGAAGATCAATGGAGGTATGCATGGATGGATGGATGGATGAGTGTGGATGAACAGATGGATGAATGGATGGGTGAATAGGTGTGTGGGCAGAGAGATGATGGGTGGATGGGTAGATGGGTGGATGGATAGGGAACTGCTACACAACTCTAGATTTATACTTTAAAATTTCATTAAGTCTTTAGATTGTCTCTCATGATATCCTTCTTAAAATGAAAAATTATGAACTGTATAAACTAAAACAGATAGAATTAGAATTTAGTTGAGTGACACTAAACAAAGACTGTTCCTTCAAGGAATCATGTTTTCAAACCCAGACTAGCCTCAAAACACCAAAAACCGAATGAAAAGAAACTACATAAAATTCCATTATCAGAGACATTCAGCAATGTCTGTTGGTTGTTGAGAGGAATTAAAGAGGGCACTATGTTAGAGAGTTAAAGTCTGTTAGAATCTCCCAGTCTTTGTCCTGATCCTGAACTTTCCCTCAGCTCCTGAGACACATATGGGCAGGCTCCACTAGAGACATTTGAGTGTGGAAATTTACCTCTGCCTGAAAAGAAAAGGGCCTATCACAAAGAAAGCACACGGAGGCTCGGCTCTGTCTGGACGCCTCATCAGTGGTCCTGAGCTTGGCCTTGCACCATGTAAAGCTCCCCATAAATTACATTAGTAATTCATGAAGCTAGAGATTTCACTTGAGGCATCTGCCACTAGCGGTACACAGTGAAATCCGGTGGTCTTCATTTGTTAGAAACCCACATTTCAGTAACGAGGTATTTTTACAAATGTGAAAATATTTCTTCTACCCCAGGGAAATTAAGATGGGTTGACAAACTGCTCACTCATTTTTGCTCTCTCATAGAACATAAACTTTCATACATTTGTGTGTATGTAAAACATACATGTGTGTAAACATACCATTTGTTTAATCATTGGGTTTATTGAGTACAGATGGGTTTGTCACAAACCGCGTGATGGTTTGCTTCACAACCCAAATCAGTAGGCGCAATTGCATTATCTTGTCTGCAGGGACACTGCGTTTTCCACTTAAATGGTGAACACTACATAATCTCTCTCCATATCTTTTATGCCATTACATTTTGCAATTTTCCCTAAATAGGTTTTGATATTGCTATAAATGTGAGTTCACACTGGTTAATCAGCTTGCTAAAGAACATGATTTCTATTGTTACAAAAATTGTTCTTCAGTATGATGAACATTTTCTTGTTTCTTAACTAAAAATCTTCAAATAAATCTCTTCTTTTTGATTCAAGATATTTTAATAGTCAGCAACAAGAGTTATCAAAACATTAGCTTTTTGCCTCACAATCAGCTTGTTGTATCTCAATGTTTAATTGGAAGTTATAGGGGATTTTGCTTCCTTGTTCAGTATCTTAAAAAGACAAAACAGTGATTTTAAAATTCAAGGAAGTAATTTCAATTCTGAGCTTTCTTGTTCTTCCTTATTTTATTGTAGTTACATTACCGAATTATCTAAAAATTTTACATTTATCCTTCCCCTCTCCCCCCCACACCAATAACAGTAGAAACCTAGTTTTGTTGTGAAAACTCCAAAATTACTGATTTAGTAAATTCTAATTGTGGGGATATGCAAGTCCAATTTTAAGGTGAAAAATTGCAAACTCCTGAAAGGTTTCTTACTCCTGAAAGGGGTCTTACTCCCAACTTACCTAGAAACAGGAAGGCATTCTGGCCCTGTGCTGTGCACCTTATTCTTTGGAGCCCTGGGGGGAGGTGCTCCAGGGCCCCTCTGGGGTCCGGCAGGTGGGAGAGCCTGTTATGGGGGCCTTGCCAAGTTTCCCTTCTCCCGGTTCCCCCACTTGACCATGCCAGTCCATTTGGCCCTTGACCTATGACCACAGTTGTTCTAGGCTTTCACCCCTCCATCCAGGGGTTTCCTGGACGTCAGGCACCTGCTCACTCGTCTTTGCCTGGCACGTAGCAGGTCCTCACCCAATATTTGTTGAATTTTATCGAAGCCTGTACATAATGTGATAGGTTTGCCGAGCCTAAATTCAAGACTTTACATGCCTTATCTGTGAAATGCTCCTGCCTTCACTGTGGTGCACCTCCCTACCTTGTCAAGGCCTCTCTGCTTCTTCAGTCCATACAATACCTCCACCAGCATTTCCCTGAACCTTACCTGGCCTGGCTCTGGGCCAGGTGCCATGCTTCGGGCTGAAGGTACAAAGGTCCCTCCTGCCGTAAGAAGCCTGCTCTCCTACCAGGTCCCCTTCTTTATGACTTCTAAATGTGGTCCATGTGTCTTCTTTGCTGTTGATTGAAATGTTGAGTAGCACCAGAGCCCTGGGGATGCGCCACTTGAGAGTCCCAAGCCATCTGGCTTAATTCTTCCCAGAATTTGGTGAGGCATTCTCAGCAAGCTGACCGTTCTGGATTTCTCCTCTGCATGAATCAGGACCCGGCTTTGCCTCCCCCTTGTCTTCCATTTCTCCCGGGGTCTCCAGGCAGAGATCTGCCTTCACGTTTCCAGGCACTGTCAGTCTGAGTGCCAAGCATCCCCAGAATCACTCCCTCACATCTGCACCCGATGCGGAGCTCACGTTGCAATCTCAGTCCCGTGGAGGCAAATCCCGTCCTTGGGCCTGCCCTCAGCTCTCCCCACTAACGGTCTGCCCTTGTCTCAGTGGTCAGAGGATGTGTGTGCTGCCCACCTCACCCAGCGGGATGGGTACCAGGCAACAACCCAGGGACAGCTGAAAGAGCAGCTCTACCAGGAGATCATCCACTACTTTGACAAAGGCAAGGTAAGACGGAAAATGCCCTTCTCTTCTGTTTTCCTCTCTGTGTACACATACCTACCTACAGCATTGTAAATACATTTTTTAACACGTGGCATTTGTAGAGCCAGAAAGTTGCTACAAATTGCATGCTGGGATAATTTATGCATGGTTCTCCTGCTTGCACTTACAAATAGAGATCTGGAAAAAAAATCAGTAGCCCTCTTATAGATGCTCTGTTGGAAATAAGAACCAAAAAAGGCCACATATTTTAATAGTCCTTTCTGGGGAGAATCAAATCACGGGCACTGACTTGGAGGTGTTTCTGGGCAATGAGAACTAATGTGCTCCTTTGATGGCTTGCATTTTTCTATTATCACTGAAAATTTAATTCTGTGCTAGAACAGTTATTGCTCCACCTTGGCAGCTTCTAGATTGATTGGCTCAAGCAAAATTATATATTCTGTTGACTTCTGCTCAAAGGAAACCTGCCATCATTTTAATCAGCCAGTAATACATCTCACCGCTGTAGTTCTTGTGATTCAGATAATGCAGTAACTATAAAATGGCACGGCCTCTGCTTCCTAAGTTCTTAAAATCTGCCATCAAAGTGACTTCTGAGCTCCTTCTGTGGCTTCTTCAGAACTCTTAACTCTTCTCGGGTACCTCCTTCATTTTTCACTTTGAGAAAAGTGAACCAGCGTCTCTCTGATCACACCCATCCCAGAGACGGAGGGCGGCAGCCCTGTTTTGAGGCTGTGGTCATAAACCCAACCCTACTGAAACCACTGCCTGCTCGCCGAGTCCCTGTGGTCACCGTCCTGGATTCTCCTCGCACTTCAGGTGCAGCCAGTGTGTCCTTCCTTTGTTTTCTACTGTCCTTGACCCAGAGGGAAAAAGTCCAAAGTCCTAGCAGTAACATGTGGCCTGGCCAGAGGCAACTTGGAAATAAGAATCAGGAATGTGACAGGGGTGGCACCCAGTCCAGTGGTGGAACAAAAGAGACCTAAGACTCTTCTTTAAAATGATTCGGCCAATTACCAAGTGTTCATTAGCTCAGCCAGGGAATCTTATTTACGGGCCAGCTGCTAAGGAAATGGATTCCCCTAGGGGCTTAGTGGTGGGAATGTATTCTAGAGACCTGCGATCAGGCTCTGTGGAGTGGGCAGAGCAGGAGGCGCTGGGGCTTCAGGGACCGTGGAAGCCTGAGGGCCAGAGGTCGTCAGTTGCTGAGGAAACGTGTTGCTTTGGGAGGGGGCTACACTTTGCTGAAGGCCAGTGCTGGGTTCCCCTGTGACCCCAGGGTCTGGCCCTCCCATTCGGACCTCATCTCCCTCTCCTAGCCCCTCCTTTGCTGTGTTACAGCCACACTGCCCCCTTTGCACCCCCAAATGCAGCCCCTTTCCCTCTGCCCAGGCAGTTCTGCTGCTCCCCTCAATCGCCCCTTTTCCTCCTGGTCTCAGCTTCAGTGTCGAGGCACTCTGCTCTTTTCCTGGATAACACTTAGCACAGCTCGCAATTATAGACGTGCATGCTTATTGATTTAATGCGCCCTCCTCGTGACTGTAATTTCCATGAAGCAGAGGCCACCTGCATCTAGTCCCCACAAAATATCTAATGCCCGGACCCAGTGCCTGGCGTACCAAACACGCAGTGGGCGTTTGTGGAATGAATGGACGGATGTATGAACAAATGAATGAATACATTTAGCAGTGATTCCTGACAGATGCACAAATGAGTCAATGCATTTAGGAGTGGTTTCTGACAGATGCAAAATGCTCATTTATAGCTGGACAGTTGACCTTCTATAAATAATAAATTAAAGACTATCATTTGTTTTTTAGCCAAGATACCTTAATATCCTTTTCTATGTAACAGTAGTTCATCAAAAAATCATATTGAAGAGAAAAAAACAATGTGTTCAGTTGGTTTTTTAAAAGATTTTATTTATTTATCCCCCTCTTCCTCGTTGTTTGCGCTCGCTGTCTGCTCTTTGTGTCCATTTTTTGTGTGCTCTCTGCTCGTCATCTCTTTAGGAGGCACTGGGAACCGGACCCGGGACCTCCCATGTGTGAGACAGGCGCTCAGTTGCTTGAGCCACCTCCACTCCCTAATGTGTTCAGTATTGAACACTGTTTCTCAACCAGGAGCTGTCTTGCCCCCCACGAGATATTTCTAATTGTCCTCACTTGGGAGAAGGGCCTGCTACAGGCATTTTGAGAGAGGAGGCCCAAGATGTTATCAGACATCCTACAATGCACAGGGCAGACCCACCACAAAGAATGTTCTGGCCCAAATGCCAATAGTGCTGAGGTTGAGAAATCCTGGTTTAGAAAACAACTAATTCTAGCCACTTAGTATTATACGCATAAAAAGAAAATTGGCTAAAGGGCATCAGCCACTGCCATGTTTTGGTAGAGACCTTGAGTCAGAATGAGTGTCCTTTTTAATTAAAGTTTAGGAGGATTGTCTTCACAGTGGTATTTGTAAAAATGGGTTGAAAAGCCATTTCTAAGTATCTGTAACATTCCACAGGGATTTTAAAAGGGAACAAAGGCCACTTATCAATCTAAAGCTGAGGTTAGATTGAGTACAGGTGAGGGAGAAAATTTGATAAAATGAAATGTGAAGTACCTCAGTGATTAGTTGCGAGGCTAAAATAATTTTCATTTTAACATCGATAAGCATGACATTTCCTGGGGAAAATATCGATAGGAAGTAATTATTCACCTTCTGTATCAGTCAAGATAGGCTAGAATATGCTGGGATTTCATCCATCTGAAATTTCAGTGGCTGCAAACAGAACAGGCTTAGTTTTGACTTGAGCTATATGTCCCTCCTGGGTCTTCTCTTGGAAGCCAGAGGAGCAGAGGCTCCTCCACAAGCAACACTCAGTGAAGGTGCTCTAAGGACTTGCCTGCCCTTCTGCACAAAGTGTTTCTGCCCGTGTCATTGGCTAAGGTGAATCACAGGGCCACACCAGACTCCAAGGAGGTGGGAAGGGGAGGCAAGCGTATATCCTAGCATCGAATTTAAAAAGTGACCCAGGGTTTTAGTCAAGAGCACACAAAGCACATGGAAAAGTTAATCTAGAAATTAACTAAGTGTGCATATATTTTAAGAAACATAATTTTCACATTAACCCTCCAAAGAGTGTGGCTTCCCACAACTGGAGATATGAGTATGGAGATGTCTCATAAACCGTGGTATTGGGCCTTGATCCCAGGTTTCTCCATAGTTTAATTTCTTTTTTGGAAAGGGAGAGGGGCGGGAATGTTGTGGGCAGTCAGGGCCGTGCGGCAGAAGCAGCATAGGAAATGGGCTCCTGTTCCCTATGACTAGGATGCCAGAAATCTTGCCAGGTAAAGAGTGGGGAGTATAGGTATCACAGCAGGGTACAAAAATCTGACAGTTTGTGCCAGATTTAGAATCACTTCCATTTAGGAAATAAGTCCGAGGCATGGTCATCCCTGCATCTTTGGGTATATGCAGTAATTAGAGCTGTAACATACTTCATCCTGTTCAGAAAATAATGAAATAACACAAGTGACTGTGGTCATTGCTGAAGAGTAAAAAGCTTGGTTTGGGGAGGACCCAGATGCACAAATTCCCATATTCCATTCCCAGATTATGGTTATCTTGAAGGGAAAATATTTCCTGTTGACTGATGAATGATGGTTAGCTAGTTATAGAGCCAGTAGGACCCCAAGGAGGGCCCCTGAGCCCGTGAGCCGCTGGGAAGCACCTCTGAAGTGGTGGTTGTGGCTCTACCTGTACTATCCCATACTGGAGCCACAAGTTGTGTATGGACATTATGTACTTGCGGTGTGCCCAGTTTAGATTGAGATGTGCTGAGTGCAAAATACACCCTGTACTTTTAAGATTTCGTGTGGAAAAAAAAAAGAATGTAAAATATCTCATCAGTTTATACTGATTACACGTTGAAATGAGACTTCTTTAAATATATTGAATATTCTATTAAAGTAATTTCATCTCTTTATTTTTTAATGTGGCTACTAGAAAATTTCAAATCACGTATGTGGCCCAAATTATGTTTCATTTGTTCAGCACCACTCTAGGCCAAAGATTTTTTCTTACTGAGCCCCAAGAACATTATCTAACTAGCACATCCATCCTCCCATGTTCTGTTGGTCAATGGAAGGCTTGCAGCATATCCTTTGGGGCCATCCCAGGCAGCCAGAATTGCTTACATGCCTGTTGGTACATTTTCCTTCATCTAAACGAATATTTGCAAAGCTGAAATCTATCTAAACGAATTAGAAAAAGGGGACCAAAGCCAGGAAAAAAATGAATCTGTGCCAGAATGTCAAAGGAAAGCAGGGTAACAAGCTCCAAAATGGGAGTTTTTTTGGTCTTCTGACCCAATGTCATTTCTGTAATTCTGAAATAACTGCCAAGAGCTTGGTAGATAATTAGCATTCGTGAGTTTGGGGGGTGGGGGTGGGAGAGGAGTTGGGAGTTCTGTATGACCAGAAGATCTCTGAAGGAAATGGAGATGAGGCAAAGGGTAGTGAGAGAGGGAGGTAGAGACAGGCAGCCCTGAAGATAAGTCACAAGACATCAAGCGAAAGCAACATAGTGTTGCTGGAACAAGACAGGGTTTTCTTTTACTTCTTTTCCTATTAAAATTTAGAATTATGTCCCTCAGTTATGTTGCTTTCTTTGATGAACATCTATTATCATCATATTGTTAGTTTTCTGGGCTCTTAAGGATGAGTCATGTTTCCTCGTCGTGATTTGTATATCCAACTCCTCCTCACTGACAGTCTCATGCTAAGATTTGCACTGCCCCAGCCCCAGCTGTACCTTGGGTGGTGCTGGAGAAGGTGGACCTGTGGGCAGAACACCTGCTGCTCGGTCTCGCTCCTGATCCTCTTCGGTGAGCTCTCAGTCACTTCCGGCTCCCATTCCCAGGTGGCCACCACGCTTATCCCTGTCCTTCTGCTCCCTGGGCTACCACTCTGGTTTCCAACACAGTGGCTGTGGGATCCGCCTTCATGAAGCACAGTTCAAATCATGTCAAAGATGGCCCAAGCCGGGTCTCCCATCTCTGCTACAAAAAGATCCAAGCTTCTCGCCTGGAATGGGCGGCCCCTTGCAGCATGACTCTAACCTTCCGTGTATGTATCCAGCCCCTCGCCACCCATAAACACCTTGCCCTTTCCTAAATTTGTTCCATGATAGCCAACTGCTGGGGTCTTCTTGTGATCTTCCCTAGACCCGGGGTGTGCTCCCTCTCACCTGCTCTCTCTGTGTGATGGGATCTTTCCCACCTTCCAAGCTTATTTCAGTGCTCCCTGTGACGCCTCGGAGCTTTTCCTGTCCCATCATCCAGGCTTGAGTCCTTCTTATGGGCATCGCATATCACCTGTCCACCCCTTTCAGGCACTTTTTTTTTTTTAATTTCCAAAATTTATAAACACTCTCTACTCACCAAGTATAACAACTGTCCCCTTTCCTTCACCCCCAGCCTCTGGTAACCTCTAATCTACTGTTTGGCTCTATGAATTTGCTATTTTTAGATAGCTCATAAAGTGACATCATAAAATATCTGTCCTTCTGTGTGTGGCTTCTTTCACTCAGCATAGTGTTTTCAGGGTTCATCCATGTTGCATCATGAATCAGAACTTCATTCCTTTTACTGGCTAAGTAATATTCCATTGTGTGTATGTACAACATTTTGTTTATCCATTCATCTGTTGATGGGCACTTGGGTTTTTCCACCTTTTGTGAATAATGCTGCTATACACACTGGTGTACAAGTATCTGTTCAAGTCCCTGTTTCACTCTCTTTGGGCAAATACCCAGACGTGGAATTGCTTGGCCACATGGTAATTCTATATTCAACTATTTTGAGAGCCTGCCTTCTGCTTTCCACAGCAGCTGTACCATTTTACATTCCCGCCAACGGTGAGGGTTCCAGTTTCCCCATATCTTCTCCAACAGTTGTTATTTTTCCTATTTTTAATAACAGCCATCCTTTGTGGCTGTGAGGTGGTATCTCACTGTGATTTTGTTTTGTGTTTCCCTAATGGCTAATGATATTGAGCTTGTGCTTACTGGCCATTTATGCATTCCAGGCATTTTTTCCTAGGCATTTCCAAACTGTTTCTACCTTGCCCTTGAGTTGGAGCAATTTATGCATATCCTGCATGCCCAGCTGTATGCATCTCAAACTGAATGGCCTCCTGAATCCCCTAGGGAGCACGTTAAAATGCAGATTCTGGTTCAGTAGGTCTGGGCCGGACCTGAGATTCTGTAACTCCGGGTAAAGTCGATGCAGCCTGTCCAGGAACCACCCCTGTGCCACAAGGCTCTGCCTGGACCCTGGCAGTCTATATCTCCCACTGCTGGGTACCCTGTGCCACAGAGCTACTGGGCACTGAGTCATTTTTTATTGACTTGAACCCATTCCGCCAATGCTTGCACAGATTGCGTAATTGAAAAAGCCACCCCATCACTCAGGCATTCCACAGAGTTCCTTATATCAGTCATTTGTTTCCTTGGTGTCGGTCTTGCCTCCTAACCCAGACCCTGAGCCACTAAGTAGGGTGCCTTCTGATTCTCCTGCCCCCGCCCCAGCATCTAGCATGGCACAAAGCCGTTAGGTCACTTCTGCCATGTGCAGGGTCTTGGGATCGCTGCCCTGATGGAGAGCCACGGTCCTTCCCTGCATCAGAGGCCGTCTGTGTTAGTGCCACATTCATTGCAGCAGCTTTGGATCAAGCAAAGACACGGATCAAGCAAAGACACATTCTTGCAAGAACAGGACCAGCTTTTCCCATCTAGGATCCTCCATGTCTATTAAACATAGCAGTCCTCAGTCAGCACGATGACCGCAGTTTTTCAAGTGAGTGAACAGGCAGACAAGCGTGCATGAGGCTTTCTGGCATTGGCAGAGTTACTGATTTCACTGATGGCACACATTTCACCTGGCTCACGCTTTGAGCGATACCCTGCTGTGCATGGAGTTTTTAAAATCATGAGGATTGTTCAGTTTGATTTTTATACTTATTTCATTTTAGGGAGAAAACAATGCAACTCTGGTTTCAAAACTGTATTAGGGCAGGGGGAGTAACAATTACTGGGACCATGAGATTATCAAATTGAAACTAAATGATACCTCAATTATAGCTCCACTATTATATGGACTATCCCCTCTTGGCCTGTCTCCTATGTAATTAACGGAATCAATGATAGGCTTATTATGTGGAAACTATACATCCTGGAGCAAATTCACTTTTTTAGATTTAGATGGCTACCTAGGAGAAAGAGAGCTTCCAAATACCACTGGCAGATCTGCCTTGTGAAAACCTGCAGCCGGCTGTTGAAGAGAGGGGCCCCAGCTTCCAGGCTCTGCTGATGGTGTTTCAATATGCCCACAGGGAGAACTTCCATGGCAGAGGGGGCTAGGAAAAGCCCAGGGATTGGATTATATGAAACGTGTCTCTACCTTTGTGCTTTGAAACTGGCAAAGCTGAATGGATTTTCTGCTGCTTACTATTGGACACTCTGCCCTTTGAATTATGTTCTGTTATTTTTCTGTATTTCTTCCACATGAAATCGTTCTATTTTTTGCTTTTCCACTATCTAAAAAGTTTTGAATGTCTTTCAGCTCAGCCCTTGGTCATTTAATCTTTTTCTTTCTCTATATAAAACGTCATTTCCATGTGTTTACCTCTTCATTCTTTTATGTTTCTTACTTCCTGTGCTAATAATTCCTCCTTGCTCCTTTTCCGTTCCAGTTTTACCACCCATTTGAGCCTCCCCCCACACCCTCCTGTTCAGTTGTATCATTTCAGACAAGTGTTCTTCTCTGAAGATCCCCTCGATTGTGTGTCTCACTGTGTCTAGTGGAGGCTAGGAATTTTCAGTGAGGTCCTTAATCCAAGTCCTCCACTGAAAATCACCAGGTTTCTCATGGAGGAGGAGCTGAAAAGAGAAGGCCAGCTAGGGAAACTGAGTCAGAGTGAGGAGTCCAAAGCTAAAACCACCTCCGAAATCAAGGAAGAGGCTGGCAGCACTGACAAAGCTGATGCAGAGTTTATAGTCCAAGTGATGTACGACTCTCTGTAACTAATTTCAACTGGAGCTCTGTTTTCTTTTCCCTTAAAATAATCTCGCCTTGACAAAGTTCACACTTTGCCTTGCACCAAAGTCAAAAAAGGATGCATCTTACATCATCTTGTGCCCTAAAAATAGAGGTTTGGAAGCAAGTTTACAATTTTGGTGAAAGGGTTGGATTTCTTTTCTAAGTATTTGGGGTGCAGATTTCTCATCCTATGGTTTCCCTTTAAAACCACAGTTGTTAAGAAGAATTGCAAGTACTTATGGGTTTATTCTCAGCATTGCTAAAATTTTTGAAAATCTTAAGATTAGTCAAAATGTGGTCAATTAGCCAGAATTTGGCCTGAGTATTTAAAGGGATCACATGCTCCTTATGATCTGCTCCTTAAAAAAGAAAGAGCCATTTATTATCAAAGCATGTCACCTGAGAATATCAATTTTTAGAACCAGTCATGACAACTGTTCCCCCCAAGGTCACTACCAGGTTTTTACTCTGAGAAGCCTCCTATGAGCCCAGTGTCATCCTGGGTACACAAAGTACAGGGAGGAAGAAGACAAGAGCCTGCTCAAGGCATTCCAAGACAAGCATTAGGGCTCACATATAAGCAGAGAAATAAAACCTATATCCATTCTGTCACACAAGTGGGTACCAAGCCTACCTATCTAGCAGGGAGAGGGGTGATTACTTCAGGGGAGTTGGGGAGGACAGAGAAAGTAATATTTATTTATTTATTTATTTATTTATTTTTATTTATTTTTTTAAGATTTTATTTATTTATTCATTTATCCCCCTGCTTGCTGCTTGTGCTCGCTGGGTCAGCTAACCACGCCGTGCGGGCGGGCCCGCCCTCACCAGGAGGCCCCGGGAACCGAACCCGGGGCCTCCCATATGGCAAACGGGAGCCCTACTGATTGAGCCACAGCCGCCTCCCGAGAAAGTAATATTTAAACTCGTTCTTCAAGAATGAGATAAAGTTTGCCAGGTAATAACTAGGAGGGGCAGAAAGTCCATAGACAGGAGTGGCACAGGTAGGCAAGGGGTCCTGAAGCTCTCTTACTTTTCTAGCAAAGTACGGAAGTCTGTCCATGGGGGAGAAAGTAAAAAAGAGGGACAAGAAGAAGAGGGCAGCCCATGGCTGAGGGCCCTCGTGAGGCTGGGGTGTGGTGGGCTGGGAGCTTGTGCACAGGTAAGATAAGCCAGCCTGAAGCCAAGTGCGCTTGATGGGCAGTGATTTGGGAGGAGGATGCCTGACTTACTGTAGGAACCAAACTGGGATCCTTTAGCCACTTTAAGATCTTGAGTAAGGGAGTGTGTATGTTGATTTAGCAGTTGCCTGTAGGATATTTAAAGAGGAGCTCTATGGATAGAGAGAAATGAGCAAAGTAGTCACTAAATGATATTGGGCTGCATTAGAGAGCCCTGGCCAATCTTTGGCAGGAACAGTGGAGAGGAGTAATGGCATCTAAGAGAAGTCTCACTGGCACATTATAATGAGGACCCCCCACACACACACAAAAAAAGATATGTCCATGTCCTAAACCCTGGAACTGTGCATGTGACCTTATTTGAAAAAAAGAGTCTTTTCAGGTGTAATTGAGTTGAAGATTTTGTGAGGAGATCATCCTGGATTACCTGGGTGGGCCCTAAGTTCAATGACAAGTGGCCATGTAAGAAGAGGATTTGACACAGACTTGGGGGAGGCCATGTGAAGACAGAGGCAGAGACTGGAAGCATGTGGCCACAAGAGAGGAGAGGCCTGGGGCCACCAGAAGCTGGAGGAGGCAAGGAAGGCTTCTCACCTTGAGCCTTCGGAGGGAGCACAGCCCTGCTGGCACTTTGATTTTGGACTTCAGGCCTCCAGAACTGTGAGATAAATATCTCTTGTTGTCAACCAGCCAGTTTGCATTAATTTGTTATGGCAGTCCTAGGAAGCTAAGACACACATCAGCCAAGTCTTGGTGACTGGAGCTAAAAGTTGGAGGCACCAAAGATGAAAGATTAAGAAGAATAAGATGGATAGGCAGAGCTGATCAGTAGGGATACAAAGGTGGGGTTGAATGAGGGAATGGAGGCAGACAGGCAATGATGGTTAAGACACACATCTGCCAAGTCTTGGTGACTGGAGCTAAAAGTTGGAGGCATCAAAGATGAAAGATTAAGAAGAATAAGATGGATAGGCAGAGCTGATCAGTAGGGATACAAAGGTGGGGTTGAATGAGGGAATGGAGGCAGACAGGCAATGATGGTTAATTCTCACAGTGTCTTGAGAAGGATGGATGACATATGTGGTATGGACTTCAACACAGTAAGTGGCCCTGGGAACAGAGGGAAAAATTAATTCTTACTAGAAATGGGGCTTAAATGATAGCTCCTAAATTGAATATCTTTGTTAATTCTTTTTTAAAAACAATTGATGTTCCAAGTAGCTGTGACCAGGCTTTGTGAACCAGTTTTGACTTCGACAAACTCCTCCTGTCCCCTCATCTAAGCAATCTGCACCTGTCCCCATATATTCTGCTTTTTTTCCTGATTTTGAGACAGACTCCCCATGCACCTATCCATGGTGGCCTCTCCACTTATGCCCTGGACCCTATTCTCTCTCTTCCACACAAGGGCATCATGCCAGCAAATTTAATGTCTCTTCTGCAGTTTCATGGTTTTGCTCTCTGTTGGCTAATACCTGTTCACCTACGACCATGTCATTATTTTAAAGTTTTCACTTCTCCCTGCTCCCTCTCTGGCTACTGCCCATTTCTTTTCTTTTTGCTACTCCTTAGAGAGCTGCCTGCCTGCTCTATCTCCCATCCCTCTCCTCCTGTGATCTCTGGAGCCCGCTCCCATCAGGCTCCATGCTCTGAGAAACTGCTTCTGCTACGGTCATGGCACTGCAGGTCCCAAATCCACCCCCAGGTTTGATGATTCACTAGGGGAGGACTCATAGGACTCGGCATATCATCCCACTCACAGCTATGAAAGGTCACCAAGCAGACTGAGCCGAGGGGAAGGTGCAGTGGGCACAGTCCAGAGAAAATCAGGCCCAGGCTTCCAGGGGCCTCTCCCAGTGGAATCGTCCAAGATACCCATAATTCCCCAGCAACGAGTTATGACAACATTTGTGAAATGTCCACAAGGGAAGCTCATTAGAGACTCGGTGCCCAGGGCTTTTACTGGGGGCTGGTCTCATAAGCACCTGATGCCTAGGACATACAAAATTCCAGACTCCCAGAAGGGAAGCAGGTGTACAGAGTAAACCATACTGTTTGCACAGTTTCAGGACAGTGAGCTGCTCTTATCAGTTAATGGTGGGAACCCCCCTGAAACCCAGAGTCCCAGATGCCAGCCAGGGGCCAGTTGTGAGCAGGGCTTTCAGAGGACAGCAGTCAGGCCTGCTGTGTTCATCTTGCTGAGTCGGGAAAGCCAATGGTCAGACCTCAACTTATTTGACCTCTCAGCGTCTTTTGGCTCGGTTAATGAGCCTCTTCGGCAAAGACTTCCTTCTCTTGGCTCCCAGGTCATCTCGTGCTTCTTGTCCTCCTTCTAATACCCTGGCCGCTCCTGCTCAGTGTTCTGGGTTAGTGCCCAGGGCTCAGTCCTCGGACCTCACCTCCTCTCCATCTACCCTCACTCCTCACTGTTTGATCCAGTCTTAGGACTGGATCTGTACGCTGTCAACTCCCAGTTTATGTCTCCCTCCTGGCCTTTGAAAATGTCATCAGGTCACGTGCTTTGTCCTGAGCCCTCTTGTGGCTCCCACCTCACTCAGAGTAAAAGCCAAAGGCCTTGCAAGAGCCTGAGAGGCCCCCCACGCTCTGCCCCCACATCCCCTCTGGCTCCAGCTCCCCGGCCTCCCCCCTCCCACAGGGCCTTGCAGCCTGGATCCCCTTCCTCCAGGCCTTTCCATGATTCCCTCCTTTGCTTCCTTCAAGATTCTATTCAGATAACACCTTCTTAGCGAGGACTCCTCTGACCCCTCAAGTTTAAATTCTACCCCATCCACGTCCCCCTGGGGCTCCCTGTCTTCCCTGCATTAGGGTCTGTAGCACCTTTTATCTTCTGCTCTCCTACACTTCTCATTTCTCCTGCTGTGGCCTGCCCCTCAGGGGCTAGCATGCCCTGGCAATAGTCCCAAGTTCTGGTATTCCTTGTCCCGCCAGTCAAGCCACTGGACAAGAGGCACCCGGGCCTTTCGATTCAGACATTGCAGAACTACAGATGTCCCGACCTGGGGGAAATGTCTCTCTCTCTCTCTCCCTCCCTCTCCCACTCTTGTTATTTTTCAATTTTTCCTTCCTCACTTTTTTTTCCAAGGCATTAAAAGCTGACCAAATATTTTTTTGTTTTGGCTGATGAAAAATTGCCGTAGGGAAAATAAGCCATGTTGATGGACATGATTTATCTTGGCAATGATTTCTGCATAAAAAGGGACCATCTTGAGAACTTGACTGGACCAGAAGGCATGATTCATCTTCGAGTCGGGGTGAGGGGCTTCTCAGAAAGGCTCCCTAGCCCCTGCCCAAGGCTCAGTCTGGCTGGTTTTCATGCCCCACCCCCTGGGCAGTCTGCTGCCCCATTAGACCACCTTTCTTCCAGGGCCAGCCCTGTCTTGTGGGGGATGGCGGAAGACATGCCATCATCATTGCAAGATGGGCAGCTCTGGGCTGCAGATCACAGAGAGAACGTCCACCAGGGCCTTTGGAAAAGGGTGTGTCCTTTGCTCAGATCGGTCAAGGCCAGTAGGACAAAGGATGGAGCTTGGCTCAAGGAAAGGGAGCGTGGAGGTGCCAGGGAAGAGTCTGGTTCTGAAAGGAGAATAGGAAGCAGCAGAAGGCTAGCTTGCCCCTCTCTCAGCCGGTGGGAGTCCCCATAGCCTCTGCTATTGGCCTCCAGCCCCTCATCGGAAAGGGACTGGAGAAAGGCCGACCCTCCCAGCACTCACGGTCAAGCAGGGGCTGACCCTGGCCAGTTTGGTGCCCTCTGGTGCAGAGCGATTCCAAAACCTTAGCTCTTGAGCCACATAAATGTCAGAGATCTCTGTGGAACTTTGAAAATTCAAAGGCCAGTTGAGTTTGTCTCTTTTCCCAACAACTACCTAGAAAATTAGATGAATTTTAGAAGCATGCCTGAAACTCAAGCAGCCCACAAAACATCTTCACGGGGTGAGTTATTTAAAGTTGGTAAACAAATTAAACCCGATTCTCCTGCCCATGTTTGAACTATGAGTAAGGATCACTCATCCTGGCTGGTATCTTTTGTGTCGCCTGCTACTTCTCCCTTATCCTGTGAGATCTGTCAGACCAGTTCATCATAAACCTTCTAGTTGTCTGTGAGAAATCAATAGCTGGTTGGTCTTTGAATCCACTTCTGTCTTGGAACTAAGAAACATCAGAAAAGGAAGTTTGCTGTTTGTAGGATTTTAAGCAATGGAACTTCCTGAAACCTACAGGTTCAGAATGTTGGGGAAAAGATTATCATCACAAGAGGTTGTAGCTGATAGCGTCTGATGAAAAGAAGTGGTGGAGAGAATGTGCTCCATGCTGCAAGGAGACAAACAATTTCAAGAATGCCCTAAAATGGATTAAGGATTTCAAATCAGAAAATAAAGTTGTTGCTGATATGTGGCTGTGGGAAACCTTCTAAGCCTACAGCGCTTCTAAGAAAGCAGCAAAGCCAGGGCGTTCGATGGCAAAGGTTCAAGCGATTCATTCACAGAGATCATCTAAATCTAGATCATATTGAGTCTCTTTTCTTTCTGGCACTGGAATATTTTCCAAGGTATTCACATGCGACATGTGAATTACCTACCCTCTCTTTAGAGCCCCATCCAATTAAAAGCAGACGAAAATCTCCTTAACGCCGAATCCTTTAAAACATGCTGGGAGGAGGGGTGCTGTGTATTTATAGAAAATCTGATGGAAAACACAATCCCGTAACCTCAGGGTGAGTCAGATAAGAGATTTATTCGAGTCTTATATTTCTCTTAAAAACAGTTACTTCTGATATGTATCTAAAGCATCTCATCTGTCATTTAGGATAAAAATAGATTAAGCTTGTACACAGTAATGCATTAGAAGCCTCAGCTTCTTAAGCAGCTAAGAGAGTATGTGTTGGCCTGCAGAAAACTCAAGGAAAACCCAGTGAAAGAGAACAAGGAGCAAAGGTAATGTTTTCTTTGAAATGGAAATGTGGTAAGGGCTGAGTTGGTCCCTGGAGAAGCATTGAAAGTGAGAGAAGTGCCTGGGCCTTGAAATGTGAGCTTGGGCTCTTGGTAAGGGACGGGAGAAAGAGGGGAGCTGAAGACTGAGGTCTTCCGAGAATGCGCGGCGGCTTTGAAACCCCCTGCCATAGAGAGCAGACAACAGATCGGAAGATCTGGGAAGTGAGCAGAGGGCTTGGGCGGGTGGACGGACAATCCCCGTCACCATCTCTCCTCCCTGGGCACTTGTCCTCTCTCTGAAATCTTTTTTGCCTCTGGGCTCATTTTTTTGGCAGAGTATTGAAATGCGGTGCTTATTTCAGAATACCTCTTTTTCTCATCATAAATAGCACGTGATTTCTTTAAGTAGTAGCTGTGAAAAGAATATTTTCTGAGCACTTGAGTAAAATGATTTTCTTACGTTAGTTGGGTGATCCATCAGTAAGATGATCAGTGGGTTCATTCTAACACAGAAAGGCAGGGACTTGCAGGGGGGGTGGGGGCGCAGTGCCAAGGGCAGGCCTGGTGTGGGACCTGGCAGCCTACATTCCCCATGGGAACCTGGAGTTGGGACCAGCCTAGCATCCTTGAAAGCCCACCCAACAGGAGCATGGAGGCAGGGGAGCAGCTGAAAGTGCAGGAGCACGATCATCCAGAAAGAGACCAAGCTGGACTGAGTCCTCCCTCTGCCACTTAACAACTGTGTGCCCTTAGGCAAGTTCTTTATCTATCTGGTCCCCTGCTTCCTTATCTGCAAAGTGGGTATAATAAAGATGCCCACCCGACTGAGCAAGAGAACCCAGGGGGCGTGGGGCTGGGCACGGAAGAAGCCCGAAGGGGCTCTGAGCAGCTCTTGCTGCCGTGGCGGTGGTTACTGTATTTGTGGGGTGGTGATGAGGGCACCCTGCCTCTGCAGTGTGTGTTTAGCCTCCCTGCTAGCAGGGAGTGGAGCCAAGGCTACTGCCGGAATGGTAGCACGTCCTAATGCTCTACCATCCTGGAGGGCTGATGGCAGTCGAGAGGGGGTGATCCGTGGCTGGGCACACAGTATATGGGACAGAACAAATCTTTCCCGATTTTATACCAACAACCTTCAGCTGTGTTCCTAAAACCTTGTTGAACAGACCGGTAGGCTAAGGCCTAGAGGTTTTAGAGACTGTTAATGCACAGCCCCTGCCCTCAGGGGGCTTACAGTCTATGAGGAAGAATAACAAAGGAACATTCCAGCTTCAATACATTTACTGCAAGTTTGGAAATAGTGGGTTACTGGAGCCACTGGGAGCACAGGGGAGTGCCAGTGTCATCTGGGAATGCTTCCTGGAGAAGGTGGTTCCTCCATGTTTTCCAGGTTTTTCTCAAGTTAACCACTTTATTTTATTTTTCCTATGGAAAATGCAGGCAATTCAGGCCTACTGTATAGATCAACTGTATTAGTTAGCCAAAGGGGTGCTCATGTGAAATACCAAAAATGGGTTGGTCTTTATAAAGGGTATTTATTTGGGGTAGAAGTTCACAGATACCAGGCCATAAAGCATTAAGTTTCTTCTCTCACCAGAGTCCATTGCCACGTGTTAGAGCAAGACAGCTGCTGGCGTTTGCCAGGGTTCAGGCTTCTAGGGTTCCTCTTTTCCCGGGGCTGCGTTTCTCTCCGGGCTTAGCTCCTGTTTCCTCCACAAGGTCAGCTGTAGACGATCAGGCGAACAGCTTGCTTTGCTTCTCCTGGGGCCTTCTTTCCAACATCAAAACTGCTTCTCAAAAGACTGCTTCTACTATCCTTTGCCTTGCCTTTTATATTCAATTCCCCACCCACCAAGAGGTGGGGCTCAACACCCTAATCCTAACCTAATCATGCCCAGATTAACAGATTAGTTTACAAGCATGATCCAATTAGATTTTTGGAATTCATAATTACATCAAACTGACCAACTGTAACATCAACAGACTATTCCACATGTTTATCAAAAGTGTATCATTTTCATACGTCAGTTACTGGATTTGGAAAGCCACTTTCATTCTACCATAAAACACTCCCCCTTTTAAAATGATGGCAGGCTTTACATCCTCACTGCATCTGTAGGTGGAAAGTGAATGTCTTGCAAGCTTTAATTTAGAGCTGAAATATATCCTGGTCTTTCTGAGAATTAATGATTTTTGATAGAGCATTTATTAAGTGTGGCGACTTGGGAAAGTAGCCAGAGCTGGACCCTCCTTTCTACACAACTGTCCTCGCAGCCTCGCAATGCCACGTGGTTTCTCTTCACTGGCAGCGGGAGAGCGGGCTGGGGGCGGACGGGACCTGGCCCTCAGACTGCCCTGACCGCGGGCAGAGGCCTGTGAGGTTGGGGAGCCTGCGCTTGACCAGTTTAGTAAACTGGTGCTCGGTCGAGAGACAAGAAACGAGCTGCTAGAAAATATGTCTTATTTTTCCAACATTATTCCCAGCGTGTGTTTCAGATTAATCAAAAACATTTCTAAATTGTTCTGTTAAGAATGATTGCATTACCTGTTTGACTCTTGGACCCCACAATTCAGGTCTTTTCTCCTTTTTTCCTAACAGATGTGGGAGGAGGCCATTGCCTTGGGCAAGGAACTTGCTGAACAGTATGAAAATGAAATGTTTGATTATGAACAGCTCAGCGAGTTGCTGGTAGGTCTTTATTTCTCTCCATTTAAATGAGCGCAGGCAATCTCGGCTTTATTTCTCTTTCCATTTTAATGTTGGGATTCTTCTCAGGCATGATACGGCCTTGGCCCTGGGTCCCCATTTTTACCAGGGAATTGGCTTTACTTGATTTGCTGGTTGATTCTGGCCCATGAATACTCACATTTTATTCCCAAGTCAGCTTTTGTAACCGAAAGACGAAAACTTCCGCCAATGATTCGTATTTAAACAACTGGGGATCACGTCTGCTGTGGTCTTAGTGGCGCGAAGTGCTGAGTCTCTGTTAGTTTGAAACTGTGATTCCTTCTACAAGGGGAGAGTGGGCAGGTAGTAGTCCACAGCTTTCTTCTGCCATGGAAGCACCGTAAGTTTACAATTACTCTGCTCGATACATCCTTTCTGTATTCCGCAGGTCTACCTTAAAGATATTGTAATGTTTATCATGATTTAGAGGAAACGATTCTGTTCATTTCCATTCTTCTTGAATGTCTCATAGTATCTAATCCAAATCCATTTTTAAAATACTAAAGACCAGCCATTTAATCAGTAAAAAACCAAATCAGTGTCACTTCTTTAGTTATTGAAAATACGCATAAATTACAAACTGGTTGCTGAATTTGGCCTTTTGGTCAGATTCTCTTGCTGAATGATAGAGAATGAGTAAAAATACAGTTAAAAGTATGTTTTGGGATTGACTCCAGCTGCATGCATCTGCACCTCCCACACCCATCTCACTTTCCTACCCTCCAAGAGTTGTCAAAGCCTAAGATGCTGTTGGAAGAATCTGGAAGCATGGATGCTCAGCTACTCTCTTCAAACCTGAAAACTCATTTCCTTTTTCCCTTTCAGAAAAAACAAGCTCAGTTTTATGAAAACATCGTCAAAGTGATAAGACCTAAACCTGACTATTTTGCAGTTGGCTACTACGGGCAAGGATTCCCCACGTTCCTTCGGGTAAATTCCGATTCTGCTTCATCTGAGCCAGAGGCACCTGCCCTTCTGAGGAAGGACTTGGCTTCAGTGGGTCAAGATCTGACCATGGGGTTTCACTTAGGGTACCAGAGAGAGGCCGATCCTATTTCCTTGTTTTACATAATAATTTTTCCATCTGATTTTCATAAAAAGAACTCTGGTCCAGAACTTTATGTATATTTTTAATTATATGAAAAATCAGAAATTGATTTTCACAGCCACGATGCTGGAACCTCTAAATCCCTCTCCATCCCTGAGCCTGGCACGATCGAAACAATAACCATGGCTGGTGGCCAGAAGCGCATCTTGCCAATGCTCAAGATGAGGCCAGAGGAGATTTGTGTGACTAAACCCTGCCTGCCCACGGGTAGACTTTTTAAAGGCTTCTCATTCTTAGCTGTCCTTGAGGAGAGGGTCATGCTTTCCTGGCATTTCTTAGGACGTGTTTTAATGACATGGTTTTCTGTTCTCACCCTGGAAGATCAGGCATGACCCTATGGTTTAATGGAAGCAGAAGTCTTGCACCTGGAGCCCAGCTCTGTGGGGCAGTTAAGACAAGTTACGAGGTCTTCCTAGGCAGGGTAAAGTCACCTCGTGTCACTGAAGGCTTTAATTCATGCGTGTGTATCTATATGTGTGACCGTGTGTGTGTGTTTGTGTAAAGGTGAGAGAGAGAGAGAGATCCTAAATCATGGCGCTCCTTGCTGAGCTGGGATGTTAAATAGTGTGTGAGGTCTCCTGTGGACAGTGAGATGCCCGTGATTTAAGGCCACTAACCACAGCTCTGTGTGCAATCATTCTCCTGCCCTCCCAAGCCAGGCGGCTTCCTGACGTGGATATGTGAGTGGGGTGGTGGGGCGCGCTGCAGCCCCCGAGCCTGGCTGCACCTAGGAAACTCCAGGGATGGTGTGGGGTCATCTCCCCGTCCAGAGGACAAAATGCAAAGTGAGAATAAAGAGTTTAACAGGCTCAATTAATAGGGAACCGGCTTTCCCGCCACACCTGAATAATTTTGTGGAGCTGTAGCAATATATTTAATACGCTTCACAGATCACCTGTCAGGGGTCAATCTGACAATGACAGCAGTCACGAAAGCGTGGGCAGAATGTTTGGCTATTTGATGCAGCGCCTAAAGGGCCGCCTCTGAGAAGTGACGAGCTGTCCTTTGGCTTTGTTTTTCTCAAAGAATTGACTTTATTTTTTCTTTGTATTCCTGTTAATATTTATAGTCCCTACAAGGGATAAATATCTGTGTCTATGTGTATGTTTTCCCCTCATTTTCATGTGTGAAGGGACCACTGCAAAATGCAAAGTAATTGACATTTCTAGAAAATGTTGTTAGCATTTTCATCTATAACTCACTAGTGTTTTTCTATTAAAGACTTTATATACATTTTTATTATTGTATCTTTCTTCTACTTTAAAACGTAATAAATGCATGCTGGTTTCATTGTAGCCTGCTGCACATTATACCTCACTGAACTTCTGAAATGTTTAGCTTTATGTAGCCTTAAAATATGCCCATACTGCCTGTTTATATTTCTAATTAAGACTACATATTACTTTGGTTTCTGTTTCACATTACTTTTTTAGAGAAATAGAACATTTTTCTTCTATAATGGTACTTTAAGACATACCTAACACAAAGTGAAAAAAAGAATTCAATTCTTAAACTGCTCCTTCAGTAGTAATTTATACTGCCTCAGAATAAACAGGGACTAGGAAGGGAAGGAATTGATTGAGTACCAAAGGCTCTTTACCTTTTTGAAAATTAATGAGACAAATGTTAACTTGACTTCTTCAAGCTGAGCGATCAGAGATAAATATAAAAATATGCAGCAAAATGTTGTCCCTTCTCCTTCTCCAGCTATCCCTCCCCACTCTTTCTCCCCCTTCTCTCTCCCCCTCCCTCTTTCACTTGCCTTCCCTCTCCCTTTCTCTCCCCCTCCCTCCTTCTCCCTTTCTCTCCCTCCCCCCTCTTTCCCTCTCCCTCTTTCCCTCTCTCCCTCCCTCCCTTTCCCTGACTCTCCCCCTCCATCTCTCCCTTCCTCCCCCTCCATCTTTCCATTCTACCCCTCCATATCTCTCCCCCACCCTTTCCGTCCCCCCCCACCACCTCCCTCTTTGCATCTGTCAAGGGGTGACTACAGATGAGGCAGGGCTGCAGCTGCTCAGGACAGGCCAATGCAGAGACTCTCGCCCGATGCCCAGATAGAGCCAGCGCCACCAAAGAGCCCTAGTGCTGGGGCCCCTGGGGCCACTGCCCCCCATTTTCTTACTTGGGGGGTTCTGGTTTAGGTTCAGGCAGCCTGGGGTGGGTGAGATGGGGAGGCCACCAGCAGATGCCAGGAGCCTTCCAGCTCCCTTTTCCTCCGGTTTGCTGGCCTCTTGGGTGCATCTTATGGGAGTCAGCTGGGGGGGGTGGGCAGGCTCAGTTCTGGGGCCCCTCTTTTTTCTCCAGTGCTCTTAAATTCCTTTTGGCCCATGAAAACTATCAAATTAGGGCCTGACTGGAAAACAGACCCCGTCGCCTGCTGGCCCTGGCTGCCTCAACCCCTTCTAAGCATTTCTTGCCTGCTCTAGTGTGGGTTCCAAGTGTTCACTTGCGTGTTTTTTTCACTGGTCGTTTCTGTTAAAGAAGAACATTTCACAGACTCCACGATCTTGGTTCAGAGCTTCTTAAACAGCACTGACTCACGGGGCCTGTGCTCCTGCTTTCGTGATTGATACGAACAGCACAAGTTGATCTGAAGTTAAATGACATTGAAAAAAAAAAAAACAAACCCAGCAACTGCTAGTAAATGTTGGAGACCAATGCATTTGGGTATGAACTTTTCCAGAACCTTCCCCTCTGGTGCTCTCTCACGGATGTCATTGCTTCCAGGGAAAAGTTTTCATTTACCGAGGGAAGGAATACGAACGCCGGGAAGATTTTGAAGCTCGGCTGTTGACACAGTTTCCAAATGCTGAGAAAATGAAGACAACATCTCCACCAGGCGACGATGTTAAAAATTCCCCTGGCCAGTGTATCCTTTGAAACAAGCCGTATGGACCATAAAAGGACTGGCGGGCACGCCATGGGGTGGCACGTGTGCCTTGAAGCTCTGTCCACCAGGAATCCAGGCTGACTTACTGCTCCTTAACTTCTTTTGCCTTCAGATATTCAGTGCTTCACAGTAAAACCCAAACTCGATCTGCCCCCAAGATTTCACAGGCCAGTTTCTGAGCAAATTGTCAGGTAAACATGCCATTTTTCTTACCCAATATCAGAATGGTTAGAGACCATCTTGCTAATAGATTCTTCTTTTAAGATGAGTTGTTCCCTTTGATTAGCTTTCCAGATGCTCTTTCTGTCCACTTTGAAAAGCAAAGGAAACAAATTATTTTCATAGTCTAAAGAGGTGAAGGAAGAAAGTGGTATGTATGACCAGCAACTTCCATGGCCGAGGCGGGCAGCAGTGAGGACTCGGGGACAAGGAGGTCCCCGAGTCCATGTAGACACCGGGCTGGTGGGCAAGGCAGAATCCCCCCAGACCTCTTCAAAAATGCAGGAGCCGAGGCCACGCCCAGGAGTTCTAGGCCAGTGCCTCTAAGGGGTGATTTGCATTTTAAAAACGAGTAAAAGGGATTTGGACTTTTGCTTCTGGTTGAAGACCCAGGAGGCTGGTGAGAAGAATCCCCTCAATGTCCAACAAGGAGATTGTGGAATATGGGTTCTGAGGTGATTTTTAAAACTTGCCACTCGGCTGTCTGAATGTGAATGAGATTTCATGCCTCTCAATTGAATTGTACCGAACTTACTAGAAATACCCTGCCATAGCAGAAGTTTCTGTCATTTTAAGAATTTCCTTTTCTATTTGATCCATGTTCTGGTGAAAAAATTAACTTCTCCGACAGCCCATTATTCCACATGACCTGCTCGAAATCTCCTGAAATTTGGTGGTTTGTCTTTTTCCACAAAATTCACCATTTCTTTAATCTTTCATCAGCAGTAATGGGAAGTAAAGTAGGACTTGGTTTATTTATACATGATTGCTTCCCCAAGGCATAAATGTTAAGTTCTGCAGCATCTTTTCACAGAGAGAGGCACTGAACAGAGAGCGAACTGAGCAAACACGTACAGGTACTCGCCTCTGATGCAGAACCAGCCCGCGATTTAGGGCAGAATGGCAAGTCGGTCTCTGCAGGCCTTGGTGTAAAATGCATCCCTTCCGCAGGCAAGGCAGGCAGGCTTCCATCGTTTATGCCACTGTTTTCACAGTCGTTGATGCACTTTGTGTATCTGAAACTGAAGTATATAAGGACTTTTCAAAAGCACACATATAAATTGAGAATAAAGGCCTTTTCTCTCTCCTTTACTTCACCTTTTCTCTATTTTTGCCTGCCTCCCTCTTTCACAGCATCTCTTCTCCCTTGAGGGTTGGCAGGGACAAGGAGGAGGCAAAAACTCAAGTTAATTTTTCCACCTGCCGACATCCCTCTTCCAGGGTTGGCAGGGAGAGGAAGCCACGGCTATCACTTCAGATCAACGTTGGGGATATTTTACGGGTTGTGGTCATCTTTTCTGAGATTGGACCTCAGGTCTAAAAGGAAATTGGCTGCTTCTCTGGTTCAATGTCTGACAATTTGTCTGTCTCTGTACAGTTTTTACAGGGTGAACGAAGTCCAGCGCTTTGAATATTCTCGGCCAATCCGGAAAGGAGAGAAAAACCCAGACAACGAATTTGCGGTAAAAATAAATAAATAAAAACAAAAATTCATACCACTAGTAACAAAGTTGCCTGTGGGGAGCATGGCCTCGAGGGTGACCCCAGTGCAATATTAAATGCCTTTTTACATTGATGTGCAGGAAGCCTGATAGAGCACCCCTTCAAATTTAGTAAAATTACTCCCATTTCACTAAGGTAGTTATAATATTATAACACTATTATTAAATGTTTTTATTCTAAACATTATTAGTAGCATCATTATCACTCTTAAATATTAATGTTCCGGGTGCTTCCGTGCTCGGAGTGCACTTCCTTTCCCCTGTGCGGTGTCTGACTTAGTCTTCTGTGAGCCCTGGGTGCTGGAGCAGGGCCATTATCTCTAGTTCCATATGGGCAAAAGGAGGTGCAGGGCGGCCACGGGACTTTCTAGAGGTGACTCTGCAGGAGACGAGCGGGGCGCAGAAGCCAGACATGCTCTCAGCCACGTGACTGTGCGTCATTGTAGCTTAAGCGCTGGAGCACCTGATGGTCTTTCTACTTCCACACTGCTGCCATGATGAGCCGGAGAATTCCCTGCTGCCAAGGACCGTCCTGTTGGAGGACGTTGAGCAGCAGCTCTGGGCAGTAGCGTCTCTCCAGCTGCGACAACCAAAAATGTTTCCAGTCCTCTCCAAGTGTCTCCCTTTAAAAATCAGTGCATTAGAGTAATGGAACTATGAACACAGATTCTTGCAGCACACTAATGAGTTTAATGGATTCCATTTTTTAAAGGTGTCAAATAAAACACAATTTTTGAAAATGCGAATGCCTCCCTCCTGCCCTGAGTCCTTCCTCTGGAAATCCCCACTCGAGCATATGCCCCAGGGACCCCAGGGGACCCACTGCCAGGAGTGGCTCGCCCTTGCCTGCAGTCTGGAGGTGCCTGGGGGCGCAGGAGTTCACAGGTGAATTAGCACCCGTGGAACAGGAACAGACCCAGAGAAATGCTGGGAGCACTTCCAGCAGGGTTGCCTCAAGGAAAGTGTGGCCTCCTCCCCGCTCCCTGCAAAGTCCTCAGGGTAACGTTAGCCTGTGAAGCTCCATCCCTGCTCTTGAGAAGCAGTGCTGGGTCCCTTCCGCCCTGAGCCCCGTTACCTTGTGGGTAAGAGTTTGCATTTGGGACTTTTCCGGTTCTCGCTGGTTATTTCAGGACCATCTTAGTTTACCAGGGCCACTCTGCCACACACGGGGTGAGCTTAAACACCAGGAGTTTATGGTCTTACGGTTTGGCAGGCAAAGAGTCCCACAGCAAGGTATAGGCAGGGCTCACTCTCTCCCAGTCTGTAGGGCTCCAGCCACCTGGCGCCACATGGCGCTCGTCCTGAGTCACGTGGAGCTCGCTGCCCCGCTGGCTGCCCCCCGGCTTCTGAGGGCTTCTGCGGGCTTCTACTGGCTGTGTCTGAATTTCCAGGCACGTGGATGAAAGCCCACCCTGATGATTCGATCTGGGCTCTTTGAAGTTCCTGTTCACCAATGAGCTATCCCTTAACTGATAACAGCATCTTCAAAGTTCCTAGTTACAAATGGGTTCACCCCACAGGACCAGGGGATCGTACTTGAGCAGGTCTTGGTGGGGCACGCCATCGTCCCGGACTGTTTGGGGCTGGCCACTGCAGGGTCTGTGATGGCGAGGGAGTGGAGCCCGCCCAGCCACGTGGCTTTCTGCGCAATCTCTGCTTTCTACTGTCACGGCAGCAATCTTGCGACTATTTACGGAGTGTCTCCCGACTATGGGATTTATGAACAGTTCTTGAGTTCCTCTTGCACCTCTCGCATCTGCCAAGTAGGGATATTCTCGTGCCGTAAAGAAACAGACACAAGGAGGTCAAGGAAGTTGCCGACAGGTGCGCGGCCGATCGGGGCAGAGCTAAGACCACGCGGGCCTCCTGCCACCTGAGCTGTGCTAAGCCTCGGAGGCTGTGCTTCTGCCAAATGGTCCTGAAATCCCCTAATGGCCCCGATAGGTCCTCACACGTGGCTGAAGCTTTCAGTCCTTCCCAGCCTGACTAAAGCCTGGGCTTTCAGATAAGCATCAGTTCTTGTTATTTTTGTTTTATTTTTGTTTTATTTTTGTTTTTTTTTTACAGTATTGGGGTGCCATGCTTCCCTTTCTGCAGGGAACTTGGTTCCCAGGGTAGGGGGTTGGAAAAGCCCCCGTTAGCTCCGAGCAGCTCAGGACCTCCAAACCAGGCAAGGGGTGAAGTTTGGGGAACCAAAGGCTGGGCTGAGGTAGGGGAGCAGAGGCGGGGCCTGTGTTAGCTGGAGCTGGCCAGAAAGTCCAAGATGGAACCCAGAGGCACCTCCCGGGGTTGTGCTGATGTCGGGGAAAGCCCTGGAGGCTGGCCTGGAGATAGCTCTGGAAGCTGCCAGGTCTGTTTCGGCTTCTACGGCAAGTGCCTGGGGAGCCATGCCCGAGGGTGCGGCAATAGGTTCTTTGGCCTGGGAGATGGGAGTCCTTGACCTGTGTCCCCTAGAGACCCCGGGCAGGTCTCCTGCCTTTCCTCCTGTGGAATCTAAGAGATTTGGGGTAAATGCTTTCCAAAGTCTGTTGCAGTTTTGACTTTCTACTATACCATCTATTTGTATCTAAGTTACCAAGGACGTATTCAGAATTCACACTGATTTCATGTCGCAGGTTTAGATGCCAGAAGATTGCAATTGACCCCTGCAGTAGAGTTCTGTGAAACCCTTAAAAAGTCCTAGAATTTTATTTATTGGCCTGAAACTATTTCTTGCCATATAAAATGTATTATTTTATGAAGAATACAGATTATAAAATGGCATATTATTTTAAACTATACATACATATAAACTTCTTTGATAATAAGAAATCTTCAACAGTAGATACTAAAATATTTATGTTAACTCTGAGTAGTGAGTGATTTTTTTCCCCTTCTATTTCTTTATCTGGATATTCTAAGGTAGACATTAGATTAGTTAAGTAAAAATTAAAGCTTAAAAAGTTGAGCAATTTTATTAGAATTTGAGAGATCATTTTTATTAAACCTAGTCTTTGAAAGTGCATTTGCACCTTTGAGTTTCTTTTTTTTTTTTTTTTTTTTTTTATTATGGGTAAAAATCAAAATTCTCACAATACATACAAACATTTGTAAAATGATATATAAATATATATGCATATATGTGTATTTGCTTACAAAAATGTTATTTTTATATATATATATACATATATTTTAAGAGGTGCTTAGATTACCTAAAATATTACACGGAACCCACTGGGATTCCCATGTTGCCCACCTCCC